>VZRO01002486.1:601450-614924 GCA_013397915.1 Daphoenositta chrysoptera
TTTTTTTTTTTTTTTGCAATTAAGAACAAAATTAGCTAGGAGAAACCTTTAGAAGAGTCCTGTTTGAAGCAGAGAAGAGAACACCATTGTGTCTTATCCCACAGCCTGAACGCATCAGTGTCTATCAGTGTCTTAAAAGTTGTTTTTTAACTGAGGTTTTGTCTGTTTGGTTTTTTAACTAAGAATTCTGGAGGTATGGTGGTACCTGGAAAAATGACAAGTTTTAGTGTTCCTGGTGCACCGAGTGTCAATCTCTGCAACAAGATTTGCAATTAACAAATTAACATTGTGTCTTTAGCCCAGTTTAAAGTTGTAAGTGTAACCCAGCTAGACATGGATCCGCTGGGATTTACACTTAACAATTAAACATTGTGTCTTTATGTCCATTTAAAGTTGTAAGTGTAACCCGGGTATGGTAGACATGGATCCCCTGGGTCAGTTGGTTCCACACATCTAACATGCCTTTCACTTTTGAACTAAGTGGTGTAAAACATGTAGGAAAAAAACGGTAAATACAATAAAATTGTATTTACAATTCTTTTGTAAAGTCTTTGCTTATACTAGTCAAAACTATCCTGATCAAATGCAAGGTTTTCTCTAAGCGTATCTGTATTCTAGATAGTGGGCACCAGAATTTTGATAGCATTTGTTCTGTAAACTTTTTTTTTTTGTTTTTGTTCTTACTTTTTGATGGCCTATTGATGCCTCAGAAACTAAGGTGCTGCCTTTAGATTGGCTAGTGGCCTTGCATCTCCAGGAAGGCACTGTGCCCCAACACCTAAACCCTGCTGGAAAACAGATGATGCCCTTCCCTGCAGTGACCCCGTGACCCCTCGCACCCAGCCAGAGTGTGAACTGCCCGTGTAACTGGAGACCCACCCAGTTATTGCTGTCTGGGCAACAGGACTAAAAAATGCATCCGTTTGGGTAATTTCACTTTCAGAGCAGGACAGATGTTTGAGGCTATGGTGAGGCATAGCTATTGCTGGACTGTCACCTTTGAAAAATTTGGGAAAAAGATGACATACAGTTCGTTTTTTAGGTAACCTTTACCAAAGAGCCCATTTGTGCCAAGTTTTCACTGCATGGTATCATGCAGCTCGTGCAGCTTTGATCCAGCACAGAGTTTACTTGAACTTGATTTACTGTCTCAGGGAATCACAGCATCATTGATTCCAACCAAGATGTGCCAGCCAGTGTTCTTGACATTGCTGTTGCTTATTGCACTGCCCATTTGACTGGATTGTTATTGTTCAGATTCCTTTCTGGTTTTGTAATGGCTGCATTTCACATTAAAGTTCAATGGTTTAATTAAGGAAATGACTGAATAGGAAGTTACTGTAACCATGATTTCAGCTGTTGAAGAAAGATTTGCCCTACACGCGAGGAAATTTGTGAACCTAAGCTTTTTGTTAAATGGGCAACATCTCCACATTGTTTTTTAAACCACTGATATTCAGGTTAATAAATCACACAGTTTCCCTTCTCTTTTTGGAGGTTTATTGTTTCCAAGCACATATTATAGTGCAGTGTCTTTCGCTGAAGCACGGTTTTAAACAGAGGTGATTTCCTTTCCAATTTCTTTGAGATCTGAAGGCAAAACTAAGGACATTCTGTGTTTGCAAATGCCTCTCAAAATGAGAACATTTTATGTGCAGCTATGTAAACCCCCGAGTAACTGCTTGCTTTCAGTTTTGAGGCTGGTCAGGACTCTGCAGTCAGACTGCATCTTGATGTTGCTGTTCCCTTGGCAGTTGGGTGGGATTTAGAAGTTCTGCCTCTTTTCCCATGTCTACCCAATCCTGTTATGTGTTACAGCTGCTCTCTAGATCACAACATTAGGAAAAAATAGATATGTATATCTACAGATTTAAACTGTATCAGTTTTCTTTTCCACTTCAACGCACACCTGCATGAAGAGGTTGATTCAGTCCAGCTAAGGAGTGTGGTAATGTCTGTTTGAAGGGTGGAATAAGTGGCTGGCATGGATGTGAAGAGGGAATGCTATGGCAGGGAGAGAGACATCTCTTAAATCAGGCCTGCTACAACTGAAGTCTCAGTGAAGAAAAGGAGCTCACATCTATTCAAGTAGTCCCAAGTTCCCATTCTGCCAAACAGTGTGTTTATTAGTTTGATCAGCTACCAAATAATTACGGTGGTACAGTAAATAGTATTAAGTACTGTCTGTCTTCTGAAGCCTGGAGTTTCTCAGCTTGAAAAGGCAGGTTTCCCCCCTCTCCCCCACCCCGTGTGTTTACTTTGTAGTTTACAGTTCATGAAAGAAGCAAGAAGGGGGAGTAGTCCAGCACAAACTGAGATCTGTAGGTAGATACCATAAAATAATTTCCATTGTAGGGTGAGCTGCCTAGCAGGCAATCGACAGTGTCAGTCAAGAACTAGCTGGTGGTTAATGAGAGGCACATTGCCTGGCTGGTTTAGCATTTTAACAAAGGAGTTCTAGCACAGTTTTGATTCAACTCGAATTGTATCAGCCAAACATAATAGAAAATCAGTAATTAGACAATTTGAAAGTATTTAAACCAATTGTAGTTGAGGAATCTAAAATATAGATGATAAAAGGATGTACTGTTTTAAATGGAAATGTTATGGTAATGCATTCTAGAATTAACCTTTTAGTTAATTTAAGACTGCCTTTTGTTTTCTTAAAAAATTAAAGGTCGTCTACATTGGTGACATTTCAGAGACTTAACCTGATTTTTTTCATGGAAATAAACACTTTTTTCTGTATCCTACTGTTGCCTTTTCCTGGTCTTAAAATTAAGAGCCGAAACACGGTTAGAGGTGAAAAATGGGTTTTTACCTTGGTATTTATTTTAAGGATCCTTAGATGCACCACGTCCAGGTAGAATGCACCAAAGAGCACACCGGAATGCCCACACATGATAGAGTACACATATATTTTATAGACCTTGCAAATTAGCATATCTATCAAAGACTCCCCAGTGAGAGGCTTGGATGAACCCCTCATCTTGAAGAATTCTCCCCTGGATGGGCCTATCTTAGTCCACAAGATGTGTGCTAGAAAGGACCTCGGTGTCTGGGGCTTTCTGACACTTAACTGCGAGGCTTCCAGGATGTTTGGTTTCCTGGCTTAGCAGAATAGAGGTCTGTACTAAGTTATCAAGCTTAGGGAATTACAAGTGTGTGGGCTAAAAGCACTGAGGATACATAAAGTTGTATAAAAGGGTATATAAAAGGGGTATAAAAGAAAAAGCAAAAAATCATCATGGAGTCACTACAATGACATTAGTAAAAACTACAGCAAGGAAGCTCAGCATGAGTTGTTTTTTGTGATTCTGCTTAGGCTGATTTGTGGCCTGGTATTATATATTTTGATACAAAATATGTAATATTATTGTTTAATTTTTTTTTTTAATGAAGATGCAAATGGGACTTCATTTTGCAGTTTAAGTAATTTCTATCTCAAAGACTTGGCTTCTCTTTTTTTTTTTCCATTCTGTGAGAATGAAGAAAGAACAATTTGGTCAAATCTTCTGGTGAAACCAATGCGTAGCCCACTGAATATAGTCACCAAGGGATTAATGCAGCTCTCTTGTCTTTTTTTCACTCTGGCTTAGTTCCTGCAAAATCATGTGCCTACATGATTTACTCCCATGAACTGTCATATTGTATGTCGTCGCTAGGAAAAAAAAAGGTTTATTCTTTCTCAAGTTACCGACTACTGAATCAGATTTAAGAAAGTCAAAGACTTTGTAATGTCAGAAAAAGTTAGGAGTTAGTTACTAGTGGCAGGAGCAGTTGAAGTTAGTATTTCAACATAAGGATTTTTCTTTACTCATACCTCTTGTCATTACATTTGTAGTTGATTTCAGAACACTCCTTTTTCTCTGGGTAATGTCACTTCCATACGTGCAAGCACAGAAGTTAATGGTGTGCTTACACAGTCTGAGGCACTGTTGGGAACAACCCTCCTGTGGAATAAAGTAGCAACTTTAGTGGAAATATAATGAACAAGGGGATTAAAATGGAAGCATTTAGGCATATTTAGATTTTCAACTTTCATGTCTTTAAAGTGATGTCTGTAATTCTGATGGAAATTCTTCTTGAGTTGTGAAACAGTGGGCTCTACTCAGAAAACAATCTGAAATTCCTTGGATGCAAAATGTATTTTTTCACTTAGTGCAGAATGTGATTTATATAACATCTCAGCTGACATGATCTGACATGTTTTTATGAATTCCTTTGCAAGGCAAAAGTGCCTCTAGTTGCAATTTATAGTAATGAGACTGTCTGCTGTAAAGTAACTGATTACAATGAAGGTATAAGAAGCAGGCATGTTTGCCTTTCCAAGTCATTGCCCTTTCCTTGCTTTGGAGTACCTAAGCCTGTGTTCTGGAGCAATGGTATCTGTGGGTCTCCAAAAGCCTTCTGTTTGTCCAAAAACATCTTTGTGTACTTCACCAAATATAGTCAAATGGTGTTTTGGACTGGAGCTCTGCTAACTAGTTTGAATCCTATAGCTGACAGAAAAATTTGAAAAATTCTGCAAAGCTCCATCTGTAATTATGTGAACAAATACTTACATGAGAACTTTTCAATGATCTTTTGAATAGTGAATTGTAGATTTTGTCTTAGGGTCAAAAGCAATATTATGATAGTGCCCAGTTGTCTTCGTTATATATTTATGGATTATATTAGGGGACAACTGGACCAGGTCCTGAAGTGGGCAGTTCTTTACTTATGGTTTTGATGGATAAGTAGCAAAAGCCTGTTATATATGCATGGGCATATATTCACAGACTCATGTTAAAATACTGTTGAGAAAATTACCCAGATTTAATTCCTGCTAGAAGAAGATTGTCTATTTCCTCCTAGTAAGTACTCATAGAAAGTTCCTGTAGCCATTTGCTGAAATAATTTTTGTCTCAGAGCCCCATTCAGCAAACACAGCTGGGAGTTTTGCTCTTCTGAGAAATGAGTGTAGCAAGCTGTACTTGCAAGCACGGAAACATTGTGAAGATCTGGTCCCTGGGGAGCTTAGTGCAAAATTCTTTTTGAACATCCCAGAATGGAGAAAATCCTGACTATGCAGAGCCTCTGACAGGAGCTGCAATAGTGGAAGATAGGGGAAGGAGTTGCCAAGGCAGTGAAGAACTTCAAAGAACAGTGGAACTAGGGGCGAAAGTTCAGCCTAATTCTTGTGTTATCTCAACTCGCTCACCCACCTCTCTTGCAGTGCATCTGCATAACATGTCTGGGGTCTGGTTGTTGCATAACTTCACTTTTCTGGAATAGGACTGGAAATGTATAGTTAAAAAAAGGATTGTCGGTGAAAATGTTTCGAGTAGAATTCCATGAGGGAGCTCTAGACTGAGTGAAGCCACCCAAACTCCCCCCCGGGGGGACACACACACCTTCCCACCTCGCCTTCCCCCAGCCGTGTGCTCCTGCCACTTAACTTGTGCTGGTCTTGTTAAACACCTCAGTGACCCAAGGCAATTCCCTGCCACAGCAGGCAGAAAACCTCCTGGGTTAGTGACTTGAATCAGTAAGCAAAAGAAAGAGTGGATTAAGCGAAGGGCTCATAACCATGGAGCTCAGAGCAGGAGTAGAAGCTTTCTTCCTTTTCAGCATCTCGGAGCATTAAATGTATTAAGGAATAAACTCAGTAAATCACAAAAGCACAATGTAAGTGCTTTCGTTCTGGGTGAAGTCTGGGACCTGCTGGTAAATCTCCTATTGATCAGATCAGGATTTCATTCCAGGTTTTATCTTTGATTTATGTGAATTGATATTGGTGAGCAGACCTGTGAAATATGGTTGTGCAGTATCTGATAAATACTTTGAATTCAACTCAAGAGAATGTGTTGAAATCAACTCTAAGAATCTATTTACCTAAATAAATGTAAAACTTAATTATGATGCAATAAAATATTTTCCCACCATGATTTGTGCTGCTGGCAGCCCATGACACTTAGTATGGAACGTTAGTAAATAAGTCTATGAGTTAGTACCTGAAATAAATTGTCCTAGCCATCTTGATTAATTTACTGATTACCAAACATAAATATTCAGATCGGATCTGAATTTGAAATTACAGGAACTCAAACGCTGACTGTGAAGACACAGACTTGAGGTAGCAAAGCATTTGGGTGCTAATTTAGCTGAGAGCAGAAGTGGCAGGAACCCCGTGTTTGCAGCTGATGGATGTACAGTGTGTCTAAAGGTGGCTTTGGTGTTCAGCTCCTGCTTTTCACCCCTCCGTGGTGCATCAGCCATACCCTACACCTTGAGCATCCTGTAGCCCTTGGGGAAGGGCTGCATCAGCAGGAGCTACAACCTTCTTTCACCTCTGAGAGGGGGCTCTGCAGGTTACTGAGGCGTGAGAAACCTTCCACTGCCAACGCTGAGAGCCTTGGTGGTGGAGCTCTTCCATCACTATGACCATGAGCCAGATGACCTTTATGAGAACTGAATTTACATGGGAGGAAGAATTTTCTTATTTGGAAGGTGTCTCTGTTGATCATTTTGTTCTGTGTTATATTGATGTTGTGGAGGTGCTGCAGATGTAGCAAGTACACAATTTCGAAACTCAGAGGGGTAGAGTGTGTACTTTTAGAGGAGAAACACAATTTGCAGCTTCTTTGGCAGACTGAAATTCATAATGCCTCTCAGAGATGTAAGCTATTCCAGGTACTTCAGGAACAATTCTATCAAGGTTTATATGGATATTTTTATTTTAAAGATATTGAAAATGAGATAAGATTAAGGCTCATTATTGAACGTTTGCTTAACTTCTGACACATGACTTTGTTTCTTCACTTTGTACTCTCAATTAGGTCATTAAAATCAGATTGTGCATTATAAACAAACATCTTTCTGTTTATATGTGATTATAAAACAAACATGGAAGGTAAAGGCTGTAATTTTGAAACAGATAAAATTTATATGCCCCTTTGAAATCTATGTGGAAATTAGTTTCTCACACTCCAGCTGAGATGATGTAAATGGACCCCAGGGAGCCGGTACAGTGTTGATGGTGTACTCAGGGGAGTTGGAGCCCTGTAAAGACATTTGCAGGTCAGAAATGAGGTTAATTGACAGGGAAGTGTGTGAGGACAGGAAGAATTTGCACAGTGCTTGTCAGTGGGTAGAGCTGTCAGTTCTTCACTTGGCTACTGTATTTGTCGAACAAACACGACAGGACTTCTTCATTTCAGGGAAAGGAAAAAAAAAAAGCAGGAAGAGTCATCTTAGGACAACAACATTGTCTGGAAGGAGTGGTGTTTTGTGGTTTTGTTCCAAGGTACCCACATGCACACACCTACTGTACACAGTCCCCAGGCTGCTGCTGCTGTTCCTGCTGTCTGCAGCAGAGCTTTGCAGAACACGACCTACTCTGGCTTTTCCTCAGCTATTCTTCAAGCCCATGCTTGAGTGTACAAGCCTGATTTTGTGCTGGTGATGACAGCTCCACCTTTTTGATGTATCGTATCATACATGACTTTCTCTGTCTTCTTCCTTTTTTTGCCATGTGTGTTATGATTCCTGCCTGCTTCTCGTTGTGTTAGTACCAAATCTGCTCACAATGCAAAGAGTGCCTGTTTTGTTCAAGGCTTCAAAGTGTATGTCCCTATTTATAGATGTGCAAAGACCAGGCAAGAGGCTGAGTTTTTTTTCTATAACAGCAATATGCTGACAAATTTGAAGATATTTCTTGGCCTTAGATACCAAGAAAACAAAACACAAAGGAATAAAATTTATGTCAGGCCGATTTGTGGTCAGACCTTCCACTCTAACCATCGTGCAGTTTAATTGTCATTAACTATTCTCAATCTTTAAACATATCTTAATTGTAGCAGTCTTTTAATTTCTTTTCTTTCTTATTTCTAAAACTCTGATAAAATAGTAACCATTCCAACCTGGTCAATATTATGAATAATGTCATCCAAGAAAACCCAGCACACCAAAATATGAACATATTGTGTCTAGGAAGAGCCTGTTTAAAAACCAGAATATATAACCCTGCTTTAGGACTCCACAAACCGAAGTTTAAAAAAAGATGTTTGTGTATTTCCAGGTTTTGCTTCATCTTTTATTAATATCTGTATTAAAATGTAAATATGTAAATATACAAAAAATCAAATAGCTGCATGGAATCATCGTTTCCTAGAAAATACTTCGCAACTATTTTTCCTTTCTTCTTCTATTGTTCCGTAAATTTATTCTGCACAAGATGTAAAAATACACAGTCAAAAAAGCATGTCAAAGAGTAAGCTATTCTTAGTAGTATCTGTTAAAAAATAAATATGATTCAATATAATGTTGATGAACTTTCCACATAGTTGATAGCAAAACAGAAAGAGCAATATGCTTTGTCATTTTGGACAGACTTTATTATTTTATTCTACAATATATTTGGCATCTGTTTACACACTTTGACTGCTTTATAGTTTCAAACAAATGTCTGACAACATTATCAGGCTAATGGCAGAAATGAGATCTTTAGGAGTCATTTCAGTTCATTCCACAAATGAGGATTGGATTTTGACCTGTGTTTTAATTACTGATTATGAGCAACCTCCCTAAATTTCTCCTATATTGTAAGTAAGAGAACTTTCACATCCTTTACAGTAATTATGTTTCATACTTGTGCTTCCCAGAATATACAGGAAAGGGGATTTGCTTGACAGTGGAAATGCTTCTATAAGGAAGTATCTTGTCGTGGCTTTCACATAATAAATAGTGTTTTCCATAATATGAAATTCTGGCATGGCATTAACAAGAGATTGTGTTGCTCACTGTGTTCATATTCTTACCACCAGTCATCAGTGAAGGAATGGCAACAATTATGTATAATTGTGCAATTTATATGAAGTGTCTTTCCAAGAACGTTTAAGGAAGCATGGAAGGAATGAACAGCAAGCCAAAATGAACAGGAGTCGAAGCATGTCATTGGAGGGGCAACCCCAGCGGCCACAGCAGGCGCGTTCTGTGAGCTCTGCAGTGAGCAGAGCACTGCTCTTTTTCCACAGTGAGCTGTTGGGTTGAAGGGAAAAACCTCCACAGTAGAGGTGATGGGAAAATCAGAGACAGGTTGGAGGAGTCCCAGAGAGAATGCGCTGATGTGTTCAGATTAAAAAAATCTATTACAGTGATTGTGCACATGTATTTTAAAATGAGTGATAATACAGCATTTTTTTTTTCATATTCTAGTGTAGGGTATAGGTAATTTGGTACTTTGGTACCAGTATCTGAAATGGTACAGCTGGAAAAGATTATTTGTTTTCCCTTTTCGGATAATCATGGAGATTCTTTTCTTATTGTTGAATATATTCATGTGATTATTTTGAAGACTGCATTCTCAAACAACAGCTTTTCATTGTGTATGCAATACCTCACTCTTAGCAGATCATATACTTCTGCAGAAGTCATTGTTTCATAATGATTTTCTTTTTCTAATAAAAAAGAAAATTTACAGAAGATTTTATATATGAAGTGTTTGGCATGTTCACAACATTACTATGTGCCATTTCTACTGACTTCTCATCCTCACTTAGCAAGATACAGATTTTTTTCCTTACCTGCATACTGGGAATACTTAAATAAAAAACAATTAATTATGAGATAACTTATGTCTAAAGGAACTTCCCATGTAATGAAGTTTACTCTGTTCCTTTGTCAGTCAGAAATTCTTTTCATGCTTTCAGTTCTAATAGATGAGTTTCAGCCTAAAATTAAAAATCTGCTTCTGTGTGATACTCAGCTTCCCATACCCCTTTATTAACACTTTAAAGGAAACGCTTAATATCTTTCAAAGTTCAGCCCTGCATACTGTTTCCTTGGCCTGCATAGGTTATTTAAAAGTATTTTTGCATTGCTGTGGCTCAGCTTCCTGCCTGCTCTGGTTTCTGTCTTTGTCCATATGACCGGGTGTGATGAGAGGATGGATGCTCAGGGAATCGAGCGATGTGATGGAAGTCTCCTATCTGAGAAATGAGGTACCCACGGTCACTTTTCCACTTCTTCTTCAGACGGCCCTGAAGTGATCAGGAGAGCAGAGTTGTAAGGAAATTCAGGAGTTCCAGCCAGGACTCGCAGGGGTTTGCAATAGACTGTGAATTTCCCATTAAAGCAGATCGAGGGCTGAGGGACCATCTGTCCTACAGAGGCACTCAGTGCCCTGAGGGGAAAGAGCTACTTTGGTTGAATTTTGAGATAAGTAAGGGAAGCCATGAATTTGATTTAGAACAGAAATGGTAAAGTAGCAGCTTAAATGCGTAGAACTGTTTTTAAAATAATGGCTTAGTTTTGCCAGTTTACTGGAAAGATTCTGGAGTACTTTCAGTTGTCTCCAGGTTTCCAGGCAAGTCTATCTTTCTGCACCGTCTCACTGCAAACCTACCAGCAAGCAAACAAAACAGAACATGTAAATCGCTACATTGTATTTCCAAAATGCAGCAGAGCTGCTCGTAAATTGCCCTTTTTTTTTTTTTTTTTTTCTTTTTTTTTTTTTTCTGTATAAGCAACTCTGGGTAATTTAAAGAAGCTCTGAATGATTTACAGAGGCACTTTTAGACCCTGTGGTCACCTTTTTCCCTCAGGATCAAAATGAATTGCTCATTTATAACTGGAAGCAGCAATATGCCTGGCTACCTGCAAGACTGTTCACACCTGTTGTGTGCAATTAATACCAAAGTCCTTGAAAATATGAATTTTATGATCATATTTGCATACATTTTATAGATTAGGCATCTCAGTTTTGGCATTGCTAAGTCAGGAAGACTGAGACTGTTCTTTGCACACAAGGCATGCTTCTTGCATCTCAGAAAATATGTAGGAGAACTGTTGTCAGTACCTGAACCAATGTGTCACTGCACAAGTACTGAAAAGTCCAGGCAATTATCTTGAGCTTTGTCAACATAATGTCAAATACAGGGTTTTACACAGAAATAATTCTGCCTGTGTTCTGGAGTAAGAACAAAGCAGCTTTTTCATATGAGCATAGGTTGAGATTGGAAGGGCCTCAGGGGATCTCCAGTCCAACCTCCAGCCCAAAGCAGCATCAGCAGAAAGATCAGGTCAGGTTGCTTTGGGTTGTATGAATTCTGGTCTTGAAAATGCTCAAGGATGGAGAGTGCACAGCCTCTCAGAGCAATGTCTGGCTGTCCTGGTGTCCAGTCAGAAACACTCTTGTTTCACTTGAGGTCTGCTGTCCCTTTCTCTCCAGACACACAGTAAGGAGTCAGGCTCTGTATTCTTGATAACCTTGTCAAATCTATTGGAAGGCAGCTATTTGCCTGTTTGAGACAAAAATGGAGACAGATTACTCAAGCCTTTTAAAAAGAACAGATAATGTTGATAGGCACATTTACACTTAGGAAATTACATCAAGTTTTCTTCCCCGAAAATTCTGTAATGAGTTTTTCCTTAACAAAAATAAATAATCAGATGCTGTTAGATTGTGATCTAGTAGATGTTTACAGGATTACATTCGTTGTTGTGTGTTTTCCTAATATGTTAGGAAAGAGAGTACTGGCAACAGAGAGAAATGTGCCACATACTGAATCAGAGAGGGAAATCGTGTCCAAATCACGGGAAACCTTGGGGCATGTGACAGCAGAGAGGGCAAGACAGCAGCGTTTCAGATACTGCTTTGGAATATTCTTGAGAGCCTCCCCTGGTATGACAGTGACTGAGACCCAATCGAGCATCCAGTGTTTACATCCCTCCAGCCTCTTCCCTGGGGGATGGGGCAGGAAGAGGAGAGGGAAGGAAGCAAGGGATGATTGATGGCTTTTGAAAAGCTTTTCCCTGCGAGGGGAAGGTGTGGTCACTAAACGCATCTCCAGCTAACAAAGCCCTCCCGTAGGTGGAGCAGATGTAAGCTTTGTCACCCCTTTGGGGTGACTGCAACACCGCCCAGAAAATATTTGTCTTGTTTTTCAGTTGGGAATAGAGATCTGAGCAGGAAAAGTCGCCTGTCACTGTTCCAGTTTGTACTGCTTTAAGAGGATGCCTCAGCGCTGAGTCCGAGTGTGACATCTGTGACCAAGGGGCTGAAATAAGTAAGACGGGAGCACAGATCGACTGCTGTGTGTGGTACATCGCAGGAAGGCAGGAGCACACAGCTACGTTGCTGTCCAATTAAGCCACAGGTACATGAACGTATTAAGCCAATATAATCTGATGGTGCTGCCAAAACAAGCACGCATACCCACCCTCTTGCCCCTGCCTATTTTTCCTCACTGCTACCTCCTCTGTTACGCTGGCACAAGCAGCAGCACAGTCACATGCTGAACCCAACAAAGGAAATGATCTGGAAGAAAATTAACCTGATCAGAGGAAAAAAAAAAGGTTTCACCCAGAATCAGTGAAAAGCTGAACTGTTGCTTTTTCAGCATTGATGCCAACTGATGTTGTTGTAAAGCAGGCATGAGGCCTTAACTAGACCGGGGAATCTGAATTTATCCTAGCATTAAGCCTCTACCTTTATGCCAGCAGTAGGAATATGAATGTTCCATGATCCAGTGTGAAGTTAGGGTAGTACAGACAGACAGTACCTGATCTGACACAAAGTCTGCCAGTACAAACTTATTTCCATCAAATGTTTTCCAGCGCCAGTGATCACCATGTGGCTGCAGTGCTTTTCATCCAGTACTAGCAGACCTTAAACTTGTGTTGTCAAATCAAGGGCAAACTCAATGAGATCCATTTTAGGACTTGTGAGAGAGGAAAAAAGGAAAGTTATGCAGAATGTAGTTCTGCCAAGGGTTGATGCTTTCCTATCGTACTCTATTCAGATGGGCTCTGATCTGTGGTAGCAATATATTAAGATACCAAAATACTTAGAGATTATTTCTAGGGAAGCAGTTGAAGATTATGTGTTTTTGTAAATACTAGCATTGTCAGATGTTATTTGGCCTTACAGCAATGAACTACCTGGCAATTTTCTGTTTCTTCCCAGCTGTTTCTCATGGACGCATTGGGGTGTATGGGGTTGGGGCCACTGTATTGTCAGAAAGAGGAAGAGAAACCAAAAGGTGCCTGATGATGCATGTCTGTGACAGAAGTTCTTCTGCAGTGTCACTGATCAGTCAGTGGCCTGACAGAGCTATAGCCCTGGACTTTCTTAGAAACTAGATTGTCAACATCAGTGGCTAATGTAAATATAGTAATGTAAACAGCGCAGACTACTAGCGAGTGAAGTCGCGAACTCCTTGTCTCTGCGTGTCCCAGCCTTATAGCCTAAGAACTATAACATTTCCTAGGCCTAAATTTCGCCAAGAAACTAAGAATTTCCCCTTTCTTCCCAAATGCTGCCTTGAGGCACCGGAGAGGGCTGTGACCGGATGTTCCTCCCCCATCCCCATCCCTAGTCAAGAAAAAACTTAGGCGAGTTCAAGCCCGCAGCGTTGCTCGCCTCGGAGCGCTCAGCCCCGCAGCCGGGGCAGCAGCAGCACCCGCGGCCCGTCCCCGCGGCCGCGGGGGC
>VZRO01002486.1:615575-647334 GCA_013397915.1 Daphoenositta chrysoptera
ACCTCCTCTTGAAAGCCTCGCCGTGACCTTGGCGAGTGCCGGGGCGGCCGCCGCCGGGTCACCTTCGCGGGGCGTGCGGGGCGCTGCGGGGCGGCCGCCGGGCTCGGCAACATGTTAGAAAGGAGCCGGTGTCGCAACAGCGAAACTTGGGGCTGGATGTTTTTCACTCGGCGTGAAACGAGCGGAGGGGATCTGGGCGCGTTTTTTCTTTCAAATAACCCTCCAGAAAACCTCCGCCGCCCCTCGGGCGCGCCCCAGCTTCCCCCGGGGAGGGTACAGGGGGACCCTGTGACATTTTATGGGCAGAGAGATCGCTCTGATAAGCTCGGAACACTCGCATCTATGGAGCTGTACTGAAAGAGGTATTTCTTTGTTTGTTTGTTTAGTCGTTGGAAATAAAATATTTGAAATAGTTGCGTTACAACCTTGCTGGACCGTTTGTCTTTGGCTGCACTTTTTACACACACAAGACGCAATGTTGGTATTAACCTTACATTATTTACTGCTTAGTGTATTATTTTTCATTGACTCTTTGATTAACTAAAAAAAGAAAAGAAAAAAACTTACTTTTTAAGTTAATGGGAAAGCGTGCTCTGTGTGTGTGCCAGAGGGTAAATGGAGTAGAGGTCACTGACAAGCTCCCGGCTTGACAAAGCATGCCAAAAATACTATGGCAGGCTTCTTTCCAGGTGAGAAAAAAAATCCTTCCGTGTCTGCTGCACTTAGTAGCTGAAACAAGTAATTTGATGGGTTCAATCAGCAATTCTGGGGAAGTTTGTCCTATTTTGCTCAGGGTCAGAATGCATTAAGGGTAGAAATAGGAAATCAGATATCACAGTGAAGGGTTTCATATAAATAATGAGGACATAGGCTTGGAAATTTTGAACCCTTGGTGCGTTGTTGGGATGACACACTATCTGTGTGGCTAACCTGCATGACAGTGAAAGTTGGAGTCTCATATTTTCTTAAAGCTTCAGAAAAAATTGCTATTTCCTTCCCCCCTGTTATTTTATAGAAATATCCATTTGATAAGAATCACTGATGTATTATCTCAGCAGCGCTCTGCAGATGCTGCCCAGCAGTGCCTGGAGTTATCTTTGCATCTTGTACTCCAAGCGTTCAAGTCCATACATAACAAAACATGCTTATTGTGTGTGCTGGTTTTGGTTTGTTGTTAATAAATGTCCTGGATACGCCCATGCCGATCATCTTCTCTGGTGCTCCTGCATACTTTATAAATGAAACCAGTTGATCAAATAGGATTTCGCGCTCTCCGTGCGAGGAGCATTAGTCAGGGGAGGCCCTTGGGTGGCCGTGCGGTGGGCAGGGTGCGGGGCAGGGTGCGGGGCAGGGCGCTGGCAGGAGCCGAGGGCAGTGCTGCCAGGCCCCGCGCTGGCAGGGCTGTGCTCTGTGTGCGGATGTGAGCTCGCCTGCTGGTCTGCAGCAGGCTGATAAGATGCTCTTCTTTTCACAGTGCACTCCTTAGATTCAAAGAGCTAAAAGGGCCGACTGAATCAGAAAAACAAACAGACCTTTTTTTCCCCAATAGGCAGAGAAAGAAATGAATGCAGGGGTATTATGTGGGCTTAAGACCCTGGGTACCAAAGGTTTCTTTTGTTAGTGTGTAGCTATTCTCTGCTCAAACACTTCCTACATAAGGAGCCAGGGTCTGCGCTTTTCTCCTGTTAAGTCCATGGAAAACTCCTATTAACTTCATTCATGTAGACTAACGTCGATTAGCGATTGGCTTTCTGATCTCCCTTTCACTCAGCCTTCACCTGCAGGGGTGAGCTGGTGTCAAACAGCGCTGAAGAGTGCTGCAAGCCTAATTTTTCAACCCTTGATAATTAAGAAAAGTTCAGATTAAGTCTCTGTATGCTCTGCGTAACCCATATTCAGACAATTGCGTTGTAGCTGTGCTCTAGCCTGAGACCCTAGGTACTGTTAGTGTAGGAAAAGTTGTCAACCAATGTCTCTAAAAAGAGTGAGTGGATTTCCTATGCTAACAGCGTGTAGTATGTGAAGCTGAAAAAATTTTAAGTAATTTAAAAGAGAAATTAAAATCTTTTGAGTAGCTTGTATGTCTCTGTTGCTATTTTAAAACATATCAGAATAATAAAAGAACACTTCATGTTTAGTACTATCCTGTTTAATTTTTAAGAGTCTATAGCAGACTCTGTAAGTGGAAAAAATGAGTGTTTAACTGATTGAAGGCAAGGTGACACTCTCCTGATTTATTTTTAAGACATTGTAATATAATGCGGATTTCTACCTTAATTTAAAACATTGACAAAATGCCATTTAGGTAGAGTAGGTTCAGATCTTTACCATACTTCCTTTTTGTTTTCCCGAGTAACTATGTTTCGTTTTATAAACAAATCTGTGCAAATAGTATTATGTTTGTTACCTGTTGTATCTACACTGTATCTACATGCAACTCAGGCATGTAGGAGCCACTCAACATTCTCAATTTCAGGTCAGATTTGATTCGGTGATGTCAGATCATCTTCTCTCTTTCAGAGTACTAATACGAATACTAAAATGTAGTCTCTGCTCAAAAGGATTTCCTGCATTATGGGCAGACAGGCATATTAAAAATACTCCTATCAGGCTTAAAATTGAGACATTGCTTAAATGAGTGACAGCTCGTCTGAGAATTAATATGAAATGCAGATGTAGGTCTTGTTAAAGAATGAAAGCCACACAGTATCTGCAGTAATAACCTATCACAACACCCATAGCCATACATCCTGCCTGAAAAAGGTAGGTGTAAGCTAATATTTTTACTATCAAGGTTATTTGAGCTATGCGAAGAATGCACGTGTGTGCATCCGTAACGAAAAGGAAACAAAACGACATACAATGTACTGCTTAATACAGGCTTTTTTAGCTCTTGGTTTGTTGAGAACAAGATGATTCTCTGTCCCTCCTCCCACTTTTGTTATTCTCATGTAAATCGGGAGGCGCTCCTCTGAAGTAAATATTTCTACACTCTGTAAAATTATCGTAAATGGAAAATTAGGCTTTCTCCTGCCATCTGCTCCTCGAATCTACAGAGCTACTCCAGCTATTTGATTAGGGATTTTAAATCGCTTTGTGCAGGGAGGTTCCTCTGCTCTCAGGTTTCTCCAAGAGGAAGCCAGAAGCAGCTCTGGAGGCCTGGGGAGGAGGCGAGTGCGGGGTCCCACCAGCACAGCCTGGGTGCTCAGCCCTGTGCCTCTGCCTTTTACCAGCTTTGCCCAGTAACACTGGTTCTTGTTACATTTTGATGAGTGTAATGTTTATCTCACCAGCATAAGGAGATTTACATAGTTTGCTGCTTTCAAGAAGATTAACTGGGCGTAGCTGCACGTGAGGAATTTAACACTGATTTGATGTTTGGCCTGTGTATGGAGGGACAGGCAAAGCTTTTGATCAATCTTTTCATGCAGCTCTGTTCATATCAAGCGTTGGGTTTTCTAAAAGTTGAAGGTTAAGGTAGGTTTCTAATGATGGTTAAATGAAGAAAGCTTTTGTCAATCTCAAGCTAAAAAGAAAGATTAGCCTTTCACTGTGTCTATAGGTTTAACCCATCAAGAAGCTACACCTGTAACCCTACTTTATTATTTCCCATTTGGCGCTGTGTGTGGTGTCTGTGTGTGTGAGAAGGAACCTCATTAAACTTGCAAGACCTGGGTATGGCCATAACTCAAAACACGCAGCTCCCTGGAGCAGTCTGTGCCCAGAGGGATTTGCCACGACACCTCCTGTGTGTTTGGGAGGTGCTGCGGCAGGGGGAGGCTGAGACGAACATCTTTGGTTACAGAAATAAATGCACTTAGTTTCTTTTTGTTTCCTTTTCTCAGAACGATAAGAATTGTAATTTTGTATCACTGGCTTGAGGTTACACTCTATTTCCCTTTACAGTGTATACGATGTTAAAGGGTCTGCCTGAGTTTCACAAAACTGAACTCCTACGTTAAGTACCAACTACTTTAATTTTTTACGTGCATCTATAAGATTGTTTATGAAGTTCTGCTTTATTCTCAAGGGAGCAAAACTACTCAGTCAGTGGGTTTCTATACTTGTACCAAAACGTGAATGAAAGAAATAAAAGGAAACATCTTATCTTGTTCAGGCATGATGTTACAGATTGTGAAAAGTGATACGATTATCTTATCTGTATTTGGCAATTTGAAGTTTTTGTTTAGTATTTCTAACAGGGTGAACCATGTATTTTTATGTCTTTGGAAATGTTATTGTTTAAAGTATGAGTCTTTGCCATTTAGTTTCACATGGAAGGGAAGATAGAAGTCTGTGTCTTGAACATCTGCTGTTTTGTTTTGGGTTCATTTTTTTCCCCTGAAACTTCCAACTGTTAAAAAAATTGCTTGAGTTAACACATTTCAGAAGGGTTAGATCCTTTAAACTGTAGCTGCTGGCAGGGAGGAGAGGGGAAGGAAGGAAGGGAGGGGAAAATCCTTTCCTGAGAGCTTGAGATGGCTCCTAAAACATCCGCACAGTGCTGCAACCAAGTAAATAAAAATAAGGATCATTTGACATTATATCTCTTTTGGTCTGCATTTTTCCCCCCCTTTTAAAGTTGTGGTTAAAATTGACCTTTGCTTGTTGCACGAGATGGTGTGTAACAAAAGAAGTAAATGGAGACCAGTAACCTCTAGTGGATTTCCCTCGTGGATCTGTTTCCAAATACTTATGAATGCTTTGCTCCTTTTCTACAACCAGTTGTTTTAAAACACCTTACTTGGGGAACAGGCTAATAAATCCGTAGTCCTAATGAAGAGGTGCATGGAGATATTTTGATCTTGGAAGAAATTTTGGCCGGAAGTTTTCTAGAAAGCCAACAGAAGCACATTTGAAAGTTCTCGAGCCTTGTTGGAGTAATTGTGAGTTATTTTGCATACGTTTCAGAATTGCAGTGTACTGTGGTAATTATAACAGCCCTGCAGAAGCCACTGTATTTGCAGCTTCCTGATGCAACAGGAAAGGGAAGGGATGAGTTAGAAATAGAGGAGGAACGAGGAGGGGAACCATGGATTAGATAAGCACAAGCCTCCTAACCCAGCAACTTAGGAAACACACACAACAAAAAAATCATGTGCTGTAAGGGCTGGTTACTGTGATTAGCACAGCTTTAGCAGTTTCCCTCAAGAGACTGCAGTTCAGGCAGTGGAGCTGCAGCTGTGTGCATTGGCTCACAAAGCAGTTTTAAACTGCAGTTGAAGTAATTGAATGCTGGTGAGAGATTGCTTTAAACAAATTCAAGATGACCTAGGTTTGTGGCAGTTTGAGTTAGTTTGTTTCTAGGAGTTTAAATTTAGTAATTTTCATTACTGTTTATGTAAATTGACTTTTAACAGTAAAACTCTATACCAGTTTCAAGACTTAACCTGTGCACTAAGATGCATTGGCTTAAAAGTATCTAGCAAGTATTTTGAAGTCTTACAAGCTCTTCAAAACAAAAATATAGTTGCAACATCTCAAAAAATGTCTGTTTTGGAATTTATGACGTAGTATAAAGATATATCAGCTCTAGGGTCTGTTGCAAAAAAAAGCTGACAATTACAGAACTGTACAAATATGTAATAATATAACTTATAATTATACCTTTTTGTTCATATGTCCTCATAAAAGCCATGTTGTATGCTTAACTATAATTGTTTAGGAAATCACTGGTGTGTGTCTTACTTGTTTAAAGTATTCTGGTGTAGAAAAATGGTGTGTCAAATAGAGTGGGTATTTAGAATTTACTTATTTGATAGAATTGTAGAACTTTGTGAGGTTGCAGTGGAAACAAACAACACATTATTCTGGGGAGCGTCATTTGGGTTTCACTTTCCTCTGTTGAAGAACAGCAGAAACACCAGGGCAAGATGAGCATCAAACTTAGTCTAGCCTGATGCTTACCTGCTTGAGAAATGAAATGCTTCTTTGTAGCAGCTAAATATATGTAATATGTTTATTTCACCATTGATTCTGTTTCTTGACAGTTTCTCTTGTTGGCAATGGCACTTTCACATCTGATTGTGTGGCATTTTCTCTGCTTAGATGAGAAGGGGATTTATTTCTTTCCTTACCTTGTATTGTTTTCTGTCCTTTTATATCGGAATCTCCTTGGCCAGATGGTGCTTTTTTCAATAAAGTGGGAACATGAGTCCTTAGGTCAACAACAGCTCATATATTCTGTCATTTGGGTACTACAGCATAACCACATTAGAATTCAGTCCTTTAGGATATTCGAGGTATGTGTATGGCACTTCCATTTGTACTGTGCTTGAGGAGTGAAATCGAAGGATTCAGGTGTGAGTTTGGATGAGCATTACAAGGGAGTTTTTCTCAGGATTTTTAGTCACTGCAGGGCATTTTTCATGCCTGTGGTGTTACCAGCTCCCAGGAAGGCTGCTGCAGCTTGGAAGGAGTATCCAGTTATCTGTGAAAATCTGAAGCAGTGTTCACAGACACTTGGCTACTCTGCAGTGATTCACAATCCTGCTTTAAGGTTTACTTGACCCACAGAAACTTTATCAGGTTGTGCTTGTGCCACTGCAACAATCCAAAGTCACTCCAAACACCAGGCAGGCAAGGGTAACATCAAATGCAGATCCTTCTTAACAAGTCCACAAATAAAAATACAGAATTCTTAAAACAAAGAAATGAAAAAAACCCTGAACAAATTAGTGGTGCAGGACCTGGAAGTTTCCTTTACCTTGTATGCAGGCATGTAGCACACGACCTCAGTCTTCTCAGGGAGACTGGTTATTGTCCAACCCTTTCACCTCAAGCTGTGTTTGGAGACTCTGATTTAAGGCTCTGTATTTCTCTGTATTTTATTTGTACTTAACCCACTTAAAGGGTAAGGAGAAGATATTGCTTTTTACTTTGTAAGTCGGTGATGCCTCTTTCACTCAGCCTTCTTTGACCAGACCACAGGTTGTTTTTTCCTGCTTTGGAAGCAGTGATGTCTCTTGGGCATCCCCAGGTGCAATGCTGCCTGCCCAGGCTTTGGAGTGCTCTTCAGCTGAGCACTAAAGAGATGGTTGGTGTGTTGCAAAGGAGATCTCACGCTGTGAAATGAAGGAATTTCAAATCTTGTGATGTTTTTCTTTCTCTTCTACCTATGCATATAATTTGCCAATAATGCTTTAAACAGCTGTGCAACAGATATTTTGGTGGGGTTCCGTGGGAGTGGGGGAGACCCTGTCACTCGAGGTGCTGCAGGTGACTGGCAGCTGTGTGTCACCTGTGTGCCCACCTTTGAGCATGGCCACGGTGACCCATTTGGAACTGTTTGTATTGCCACACGCGTGTGTGTTGTTCTGCCTTAGCTCAGCCAAGGTTTTAAATAACCTATTACAACATGAAACCCTTTGAAGCTTGCAGTGCAGGAGAAACACACAGTGCAGCTCTGTGTTAGCTCTGCCCACGGTGGCTGTGCTGTGGAGAGGATGGGCAGGGTGGATGTGCCATGGCCTGGCCAGGGATGTGCCTCCTGCAAGCCCAGGAGAGCTGCAGCCACACTGGAGAAAGCTGGGCTTTGGCAGAGCTGGCACACAGCTCCACGGATTTCTGCCCGCTGTGGAAGCAACCACCAGCAGACAAGACCCTTTGAAGTGTTTGGTGGTCTGTCTTCCAGATGAGTTCAAGAAGAGTTCTAAAATTGTGGGTCTGAATTTTAAGACTCTTGCTTATGCCAGTGCACATTTCCATAGCTCACCGTACGGAGTGAGACTGCTGACATCAATAAGTGCTTATTGAGGTGGAGAACCAGAAGACTTCTGAATTTCCCCAATGAGAACCCTGAGCTGAATAGTTGGTATATTGTGGGGTTGGTGTTAAACTCACATTCAGCAGAATCAAATGGTATTTAAATTGCTTTAATATTATTCCACCCAATCTATTTGGCTTGCGTGATTCTCATTATGATAGTACTTGTGCTTATTTAAAACTACTTCTATGTAATTTGGAAAAACCATTTGAGATAGGTATTAAATACAATTGCTTAGCTACTAACCTTTGAAACAGGGGCATTTTTTGGCTTTTATTCAGCATTCCAGGAGATATATCTCTGAATGCTACTTGTGAGAAAAACATCAAAACTGGGTTTTTGAGAAAGTATTTCACTTAAACAAAAATATAAATGATAACATTTCTTTATTGTCTTAGGGCAACAATGCTTCCAATACACACATATGCATGTAAATATTCTAGAATTAGGAACAATTTTTGAGATGAGAGAACCAGTAGTATCCTGCAGTCCTGAGGAGCAATAGAGTATGTTTGAAAGCTTCAGTAATTCTAATGGTGCAGAATATGAAGATATAATTCACTACATAGAATTTCAGCTGGTTAAAGGTGCTACTGATACCTAGGGCACACTGTGGCACCAGTAGAAAAATGCAGGGGTTTTTTAGTTTTTTGAAGTGCTCTAAGAGCTGCCTCTGTTCCCAGTTACAACATTCTGCCATGCTGTGGAGGCTGATGCGAGATGGAAATGGTTAAGGAAGTCATTGTTGCAGCATTAGGTCGATATTTTAATTGCTGCAGTGACAAAATCATGTTAACTTTGGAAGCAGACTTTGCCAGACTGCCAGCGAGCATTCTGTTCTTAGATCTGTCAGGTGTGGAGTGTCACGGTCTCAGAAGGCACTAAGGGCTGTAGCCTGGCTTAGTCATTATAAAAGGCACTCTGGTTTTTCATCTAACCATTCTTTATGTATTCCAATAAGTTATTGGGAATTCCCTGCTCTGAAGCTCCTGACAATTTTGTGCTTTCTGGTTGAACATTTCTGTTGCAATTTTATTGCTTTAGAATTATAATGTATGGTTTTGTACCAATATATTAGATGATGTAAAGAAATATCTAGCCTGTGTCTTATCCTTCTATCAAAAGATATTATTTTGGTATGTTGGCCCTCTTTCAAAATGACTGAATCCATCTCCACCTTCTTCATTCCCTGAAATAAGTGCTGTGTTGAGTCATTGTCCTGGATGATAATAGAAGTCCCAGGTCAGCCACACCTATAAAAGTTATTCATAGGGATTAAGATGGTGACCTGAAGTTCAAAATGGTCCTGTCACTGATATTTTGGATAATCTTAACTAAATTGTTAAGGTTTGAACCTTCAAAAGGTACTCATTAATATTAGTTTCCTACATCTCAGATTTTGCATTGAAATGTACTAACATTTGCAAGTGGTTCAAATACTTCAGCAATTAGGACTAAAAATCTTGGAAAAAAAAATTTATATATACAGTTGCACACATACCTATATAGATGTCTGTGTTTGTGTGTCCCCTGAAGCTCAGGATAGAGCAGATTATTTGGATTGATAAAACTGTGTTCAAATTCTGCCTGTCACGTACTGTGTAAGTAGTTTCTTTATGGTCTGTGAGAACATTCATCTGAATACTATTATTGATATTTCCAGATTAAGAACAATGGCAGAGTTCATTTTGGCAAGAAACTGGACTGTTGAAACTATGTAGAACTCTGGTTTTCAAAAAGAGTAAAAGTTGGTTTGCTGTTACCAATAGCTAAGTTTATTTCTAAGCAGATGTTGGGCAGAAAGGCAGTCAACCATGAGAATATTACTGAGAACAGGAATAACTCCCTAAAGTTCGGTGGCACTTACATTGTACAGAAATTTAATCTAATTATCTTTAGTGGTTTTATGGCCTTATCTTTCCTATGAAATGAACTTCCTTAGGGTTTGGGGTTTTTCCCCCTTTATTTTTCTTCCTTATTTTTTTTTTTTTAACTGGGAAGTCCTTCTTCCAGTATTCTATTGTCCCATTTAAATTTTGAAATCCAATTTAATTCCATAAATTCAAAATTCAAATGTTTGTTTGTTTGTTTTTAAGGGAATGCATTACTCGGTCATTCCACTTCAATTTACGCTGACTTTTATAGTGAACCAATGCTGGTGTAAAAGATTGTTAGTGTTAAACATCTCACTGTTGTGCAGATGGATAAGTGCAAAGGTAGAATTGCTGCTAAGAAAAGTGCAGCTGAATGTACTTATTAAAAATGCGATTCCTTGAAATTGTCCACAGTGTAAGACAAACCTGAAAACAGTTACCAAGCACTGGGGTTGTGCAGTAAGCAGGGACAAGTGATTAATTTATCTTAAAACGTTAGCCTTTGGCTGGGCAGATGCCCTTTCACTGCAGTGTTTCAAAGTTAATTATCAATTTCAAATATACTTATTAGAAATATTTCCCTCCATCTCCAACTTTCTGGTGCTCTCAGAGGTATGATTCCTCAGCTGAATTCTTGTACCAAGGACAAGAACATGACTCTTAAAACTGTGGGTGCCTTGGGCTCTGTGCCCAAACAAACCAGTTTATTCCTGACCAGAGTTTCTCATCCCTATCCATGCACAGCACCAGGCGTGGTTCAGGCTTTTAATTCTCCTACCCCCAGAGGTGGAGGCTGTCTCCCAGCGGTGCTGCAGCTGTTCCAGCTGTGCTGGTGCGTGGCCTGGCAGCTGCAGGGGCTCCTGAACGCTTTGGTGGCCGCTGTGAGCTCTCCTGGGATCATCTCTGGTTGCTGCTGTAGCTGCTCACACGCCTGAGTCAGACTCACCTGCACTGCCACAACCAGTTCTGCTTGGCAGTCGAATTTCTCGTGTGTTATTAATGTTGTATTAATAGTACGTCTGGAAGCTTTCCTAGGTGTTATCTAATTCTTGTGTTTTTTCATTTCAGAGCTGACAATGATTCATTGTGCAGTCAGACATTCACCCCAGCAGCTATTTGGATGCACCAAGGAATGGCATCCTGCATCTGCTTAGCATACAGCTGCTAAATCTCTGTAACTGAACTTTGGAACTAACTTTCTGGGTGTAAAAGGAATTGTTCACTATCATACACTGTGAAGTCACCAACATTTTAATTTTAGAATATGTCATATTTTGTGGCTTGACTTTCAGACATCTGAATGATGTTCTTAACCACTTAAAACCACTCTTCTGTCAGAATTCAAAATCTGAGTTAAAAAGTAGCTGCATGAGTTAAAACAGTAGTTTGCAAAAGAAAAAAAAAAGTTTTGTCTCTTGGTTCAAACCAAGATTTAACTTTTAAATTAGAAGGCAATATGCAAGGAAAATTGATGAGGGCTGTGGAAGTGACTTAGAACAGCTCTTCTGTTTGTATGATTCAATATAAATTACAGCTATCAAGAAGAACAGGAAATTATAAATAAAGTCATTACATTGGTTTTTTTTTGAATTGCATACACAAGGATTTTGGACAAAATTGTAATTTGTAAAAAATCGGTAGTCAGAAAGTATTGGATCTAATAAGTGATAAGCATCTACCAAAACATCATCCTTTAAAGAATGAGAAAAGACTGACTTGGGTTTGTTTCAGATCAGACTGTAAGGAAAATCTGACCCTAAGGCCAGAGCAGCATTGCTGCTCGTGGTATGTACACAGGATTTCACTTACTTTTAGAAGACAGGTTTGTGCACGCTGCTTGTTGCCTTACTTGTAAGGCTCAGTTAGCCAGAGGTACCACGTGTGTTTGCTGCAGTTGTCTTGCTTTGTGTATGAAAAACCAATGTTGGTTTAGTTCCAGGTTGTTTGACAGCCTAATGCTGTTTTGTTACCACTTTCATGAGTCAGCACCATTGGTAAATGAAGCAGTCTGAACTTCCTTTTTTTTTTTTTTAATTCTCCTTGTTCTTTTGATGACCAAAGGGGAGACACCAGGAGGGAAAGCGAGCAGCCATAGGGGCAAGGATGCTGCCTTTTGGAGTAATCCCAGCCTAAGCTATTCCTTGAACTCTGTCTTGGATTGTGGGTCCACAGCTGCCTCCGTTGCATTTGGATCTTTTCAGCCAAACTGACTGAAAGGTTACCTTGAAAGCTGAGCTGCCAGCAGGACCAGCAAAGCCATCTTTGTTCTTTATTTGGTACTGCACCAAAGCTGTTTTATCAGACCAGCAGATCTAACCACCCACCTTAAAGCTTTTTGACTTCCCTTTACCACCCTTTTCCTTTTCGCTATCTGCACCTCCTAGATACCTCATAAAGTGCTGCTTCTACTTGGCAACTTTATCAGGAGTTGAATTTCCGTGTTAAAACACCCGATCAGAAATGTTTGAAAGATTTCAGTTTTCCACACCATTCTTAGCTGACCTGGTGCTGTGTTTAGGCCATCAAAGGTCAGTGCAGACAAATTATTCTTTAATGTGCAGCTAGACATCTATTGGGGACCTCCACCAGAAGCTACCTGCCCTTGGAAATCTTGCTCTTGTTTTTGTGGATGAATCTTCAATTTTAATTAAAGGCCTACCTTTACAACTTTGAGAATTTCATCCTACTGAAGGAATACTGGTTTCCTTATTAGGAAGGAGAAGCAGACTGCTATCTATAAAAGTAGGCTTATGTGCTGGATTTTGGTATGCTGATTTTAGCAAACTCCTTGCTATGTTTCATCAAGTCCCCAGATTTGTTTTGTTCACAGTATTGTGGAGAATTGCCTTAATGTACGAAAGAACTCCTTCTCATCTGTGCGCCCTCGATCACTTGCATTTAGGAAAATATTTACATTTTTCATAAGTTTGCATCAAGAGGATTAGATTTACTAATTGGTCAGATTCTCTTACTACTGCTACTACTTCTAATTTAAACGTGTTATGTTCGTATTTGCTAGGGCTTAAAATTCAAAAGAGTTCACCCACACATTGTCTTAAATGAATGTTCAGCAACTTTGTGCTTTAAAGAGACCTAAAATCAGCTTCTCTAGGCCACGGAGGTAGACATGCTGCCCAAACTGGCTTTCGTTAAACAGCAGAAGGGTTTTGCTAGAAATACCCTGGATCTGTTGAGACTGATGCTGAGCAAATGCTAACAAGCCCTGCTTGATCCATGTTGAATGGGATTAAATAGTATTTGTACTGTACTAAGCATTGTGTTCTGGAGTATCCTAGTCCCAGTTCCCTGAAATGATGCTGAAAAAGTCATCGCTCCATTAAGCATTCTGGTAATGAAGCAAGTGATTTGTGTGTTACTGTAACATCTAAAATTCTCCTTAAAGAAATGAAGCAATGCTCCTTTTTTACTCTTGTACATAAAAATTGTCTATCGGGAGAGAGAAAAATGTGTTGGAGGGCATAGCTGCTGAGTACTGTGAGATGCAAAAGATGTGCTGATGGGAAATGGGAGAAGAAAATGCTTCCCTCTGACTTCTAGGAAGCTAAACCAAGCTGCAACTGCAGGTTAGGATTTTGGAGATATCTAAAGACAAAAATTATTACTTTCTTGTCTTTTCAGGATAAAATTGTCCAAATGTCAACATTTTCCTAGTACTCTTTGTAGCAGATAGCTTCAAGATAGCAGCTCATAAAGGCTCGCAGAAGAAGGAAAAATTAGGTGATAAGGTTTTAATCCACAATATTCAAACAGCCTGTAATTTAATTCAAGATTTGAATACATGGGATACAAAGATCTAAAACACTGTACGTAGAACTGCTTTATGTGTGTGTACTTGAACACACACACTTTCAAGGGCAAAGGGGTAACAAATGAGAGAAACTATGTATATTTCTTGCTGTTTCTACACTTTCTGCTGCGTTTCCTGAGAGACTGGGGACGTCTTGAGTTGTCTGTGCCATCTTAGCAGCATTTTCTGTAGTAATAGCAGTAATGTAAATGCAGGAAAGGTGGTGTTAGGTATCTGTCTGAATCATTCACTGTCTGGATGAGCTGTTCTTGTTTCCATCTTTCCCAGGAGTTAAACACAGCTGCTTTTGTCAGGTTAAACTGATTGTAATTTGTGCTGTGGTGCCTGTGCATGGGTGTAAATCTGTGTGGTACGCAGAGAAAGTTGTGCATGACATGACATGCACATGACAGACCACTCCTTTTTTCCTGAAGAGCACAGGATATCCCGTGTGTGACTGTGTATTACATCACACATCTGGAGAAAATGGACTTATTTCTACTGTCAGCTATGCTGGATATGCTGTAGTGAACATTTGTAGTGAACAAAAAAGGCTGTATGTGATGGGCTTTAGTATGGCAGTCTAAAGGTGCAGGATCATCTCTGAGAAATGTCAAAAGTAGCCTGGTGTCCACTGGCCCCAAAAATTTGGAAAGAGTTGTCCTCGGTACTGCCTGCACGCAGCTTTTTCTCAGCTCTTACTTTAAGTCACTTTTGCTGGGTAGAAGGCAAAACACCAACATTGCAGTGTTCGTTGCCTTCCATCAGAGCACAATTAAGACCTTGTCTGTCCTGGAGGTGTCATTCTGCATGTAACTGCACTGATACAGTTGAATTAATGAAGAAAATCTTTGGTAAATGCTGCTGCCATGTCACACCCTCGCTCCAGGCACTGCAGCCAGATGCCCATACAGAAGCCACGCTCCCTTCCCAAAAAATAGGAAATAATTTAGGAGGCAAACGTTTTGAAAGCTGTGATATTAAACTCCAGTTCTTTTCTAATGAGATTTGAGCTGCTACATTTTATTCTAGGAAACCACGTAGAGTGTTGGGAGTCATTTAGAAGACTTTGGGAATGCCATTTGCAGTCTCATACATGCTACACGCAGTCTCGTTACAATCCAAAGAAAATTGGGGTGCGTGTTGCAGCAAGCAGGCCCAGCAGAGTTTGCTCCCTGGTGCTCTGTAGAAAAGCTCAATGCTGAGAAGTTTTGTCAACATTATACACTGCTGTCTTCTGGTCTGTCAGTTCTATACAATGTTGAAACTTAGAAAACTTCTGGATAGAATTTCAGCTTGTGCAAATGAATGCAGAACTACTGGGTATCAGAACTAGGCCGATATGTGCAAGTGCAGAAAACTGACAACTCCTTATGTAATAAGAATCTGATGGTTTGAAAAGTTTCTACTGATCTTGCTCTTGTTTTAAAACTGTATTGCTGATCTAGTAATACTTGGCTGCTTCTGTTCAATTTGGGGGTTTTGCTGTGGAAGAGAATCACAGTTATGAAGGTGTAGTCACTCTCACATAGCAAATTACAAGTTCAGTGTCAGACCATATATATAAAAATAATAATAAATATAAATAATAAATATTGAAATAACAAATAAAAAATATATAATGTGTGTGTATACATACACCACTTGCAGCAACATAGTCTCAAATGTGGGCTCCTTGAATGTTAAAATACCGTGACAAATTAACATAAACTCCTAGCTGAAATTTAGTTGATAGTCACTTCAACCTTTGCTGAAATAATTTTAAAAGTATCTTGTGCTTCCCTTTTTTCTGACTGCAGTACGTAAAAGGCAGTGGGGTGTGAAATCCCAAAGAATTTAACACTTTTAGTATTTCTTGAATTCGGGATGTGCTTTCCTAGTTATACCTGAGACTTACTTTAATCCTTTCCAGCCATGCTGTGCATGACCTGTTTCTATGTGTTGATTATAATGAGTTGTATCTGCTGCATTTTATCACATTGCAGAATATTAAAACCATAAGGGCACTTTATGAAATTTCTGAAGTGAGTGGCAAAAAGATGAATGGAATTTCCAGGCAGCACAGGTCATGCTGACCTCACTTCTATGGCATATACTGTGAAAGACTCTGGAAACAATTGCAGTGGAGTAACTGGGAAGGACAGTGATGCTCTGAGTATTCTCTCCTGTTCTTCAGCTCATGGAGGAGTCATTTATTCCCGTGGAAAGTGATGCAAGATGCTGCTGTTCTCACTGAGATTGGTTCAATTGTAACTTGACATAGGCACATAAGAAGATGCTGAGCAGCAGAGTTGGACCTTCTTGGTATCAGAATTACAGTGACCTTTGTGTTGCACTTGAGCAGGGAATCTACACTGGCTTGTTCTTTGCTGATTACATTAGCCTGGAGACACTTAGAAAAGGAAAAACATTTGCAAAGTGAATAGGAAGGATAGACTATCCAAAGTGATCTGTACTTTGAAGCATAAATTGTGCCACTTGCAGAGCCTTTTCATGGGGGCATCCAGATTCAGTCTTGATGATGAAGTCTTACAAAACTGGCTTTTTTTGTCCCATGTGCCACCTCTCTGACATCTGGAGATGCTGGCTGTGGTGAAGAGGGTGTGGTCTCTCAGAGAGTTTAAGATTTTGGAATGCAGAAGAAAGGGCTGGAGACAGCTGCCTCAACTGTTCTATCGATGTTGTCAAAAAGCAGCAGGAATAGACTGGGCTGCCTATGAAATCCTTGTGTAATGGCCTGACCAGGAAGAGGATCCATTCTCTCCTTTAAAACAGAACAGAGGGATTCCCAGTAACAATGCTGCTGCTGCTCTGGGTGCAGCATGTTGCCCATAAGGAATCAGCAATCACAGACAAAGGGATTTTGATAGGAATTGACTCCCTCATGCACGGTCGGGCACAAGTTCTTCAATTTATTTAACTTGAATAAACAGAAAATGACATAGCGGATCCCATGTCAGCCAAAAGAGCCATCTGTGGTCTAACCCTGTGACAAACAGTATAGCAATAATTCCAATGCCACCAACAGTGTGGAGTTTGCCAGAAAAGCAGATGCTTCTTTTGACATGCATCTTCAATGCAGTGCCATTTCTATCCTGTAATTGCTGTCTATGGAGGGAGGTGGATAGGATAGCCAGATGAGCAGAATGGTGACATTGTAGTTTTTGGGGAAAAAGCCAACAGTTTGGAAAATAATAATAAAAAAGAAATTAAAAAGAAGTATAAAAATTATTTTTAAAAAGCTGAAATAAAAAGCTACAAAATTCTCCTGTGTGCATTATGAAATTTGTGGCACTTTTAAAGTAAGAGACAATACTTGCAAGGATTTATCAGAAATGTAAAGTCTAATACAGTATGGAAGAAGAGTAAATAATACTTCAGAAACTTCTGTGCAGAGTTTTAAACTTTAAAAAAAAGCCTTTCCTTCTCTTATTTTAAAGAACTAAAGACTGGCCAAACATACTTAACTTTTTTTTTTAACTTTTTTTTTGGCTGTACTGTCAGTTTTTGTAATACAGATATTCAGGCAGTTCTTGAATAAGCCAAGGTGTCTGTATCCATACTCTGCTACTTTTTAACTAGCTTTATGAGCTATACACACTTAGCAGGATTAACCTCCAAAATACAGTGATGGATGGCATCCTTAATAGTTAAGAGATGGAGTATTTACTGCTTTATGAAATTAAAAATGTAACTACCTACACCCATAAAAATATATACATTTTAAACATCACAAATAGAAGTTCTTGAAAGCAGCATGGTTTTGATCACATTGAATATTGTCCCCATGGCCCTCTCTGTTGGCACTGGAGGTAAAAGTTCACAACAGATAACGACAAAGAAGTTGAACAAATAGCAATAGAACTGGAGATTAGCATTCTTCTAATGAGGGTCTGTCCTCTGAACAGAAGAACTGCCTGATGTGGTGCAGGAGTCTCACTGCCAGGGCTTAGTTTTGTGGGATTTACTTAGAGAAATGGTTACCTGCTCTCTTGTGTTTTCCTACAAGGGAGCCAAAAAATATCCAGGATAAAGCCATGTCTCTCATTTTCCATATATTTAAGTCCCACTTCTTCCCATTACACTATAAGTGCAGTCAGAGGATAATACATATTATTTATTTTCAGATCTTAGTACACTGACATCTGAACAGTTTTTAAAAGGAGGTAGTGAGTAGGAGTTTCCTGTTTAATTAATGCTAAAGCATTATATATATATAATTATATAAATATATATATAATAATAATATATAAATAATATATATTATATATATACAATGAGAAGGGACCACTATGAACCTCTTAATGCTTACGAAAAGCTTATTGAATAATTTTTTACTTAGATTCCATGAGTACTGTTCTCTGAGCTGCCATTGAAGTTCTTGTGAGCTGTGTGTGATTTACAAGCTCTGATGTGACCATCTGTGGTCTACTCTAAACTACTGCATGACCCAGGAGTTTTGAAGTTAATTGCTGTTTCAGGTGAAGCATTTCTCCTACCAAGGATATCTTGAATGTTTTCCTGTTGTGGAGAACATAGTAAGATTTTATACCCTGCTATTAACATGTACCAAGAGATGTGTAATGCAAGGGAGGAATTTTTTGTAACTTGGATTTGGTGTTATATGTTGGACTTGCTACCTTGTATAAACCATTAGCATGCAAGTTACACCTCTCTGAAAATGGATGTGTTTTCTTTTAATTGTAATTTGAATCCTCAGGCTAGAACAAAAACTTCAACATAGTATAGATATTCAGTACCCTGTGCTTTCTGGATCCTGAGCAAAAGCTTTGCCTGGTTTCAGTGAAAAACATAGGCCTGTGTCTGTACTAGAAACAAGAAGGAAGTTGGCAGTGAATTCTTTTGTGTCTACTGCTCAGTGAAGGGCTAACCACAAAAACATGCACATGCTTTTTTGTCTGTCTGGTAGATCTTAGTACCATGCTCTCTTTCTTCAGATACTTCAGCATCTTGACTTTCTTTATAGATTCTTTTAATGTGGCCTAGCTGTTGGATTGCTGCAGCTTGTTCGTGTTTCAGAAACTAAAACTCAAATATTTTGCTTTATGTGTGTCTATAATTCTGTCATGGCTAGGGCATGGTACCAAGGTGTTGTTTCAGGGGATTGCCCAGGAAATCCAGGTATAAAACTGAGAAAGAAGACAGACGCTGTGATTCATGAGGAGCAGGTGGAAGGGGAAAGGGAGGGTTCATTACATCTGGGAAGGAACAGGATGCAGCCCAGTTCAGCACTCCCCTCGCTCTCCCTTGGGATGGCTTTTGTGCTGTGGTGTGGCTAGGTTTGTGTATTCTGCACCTTTTATTTGTCTCTGAACTAGAGGAATCTGTCAATGGAGCACCTAAAAATCCCTGACAGGGGTTAAGGTCAGTGGAGTAGGTGAGTTCCTGGGAACTGAAGCATTTTCATTTATCACTGAGACTCTGAAAGAGCTACCTGAAGCAGCTTCTTGCACTCGTTTCTTGTTTTAGTGTTACCATTTCACCTGCCAACTCCAAGTTAGAAAGCTTTTTTTTAGTTAAAACAATGAAAAAATCTCCACACCCTATTCTTAGGAAAAAAAAATCTGTTCAGAAGCATCAATGTGGGTTTTGTCATATACTTCAATGTGGCTGGGATTATGCTCACACTTTTTCAAGTGTCTTCATAAAAAGGGTATAGATAGATTTTGAGCTTTCTTTCATTGGTAACAGAAGATAGCTGTTGCATTAAGCTTTAATATGTGTAATTTAAATAATATTTGTTCCATTTCCTGTAAAAATGTGAAGATGTGACATTTTGTAACAAGCTGGAATGGTTTACTTGGGTACTTTCTGGTTTTAGTAATTGTTGCTTTCTGGTGAGAACGAGTTCAGTCCTGCTATGTTCCTGTAAGATCTGAGGAAAGGAAGCAAAATAGCTCAGTGGGGAGAGAGCTTGGGTTATTATCAGAAGAGTCTAGAGGTGAAATTGTTTGGAGCATCTGAGCCATGACTAGGGGTTTATGCCAGACTTCATCTTGTTTCATTGCTGATAGAGCCACTCTTCATGAGCTTTTAAAAAAAGGAAGCTGTGGAGAAGTAGCTACTCATTCATGCATTTCTGTATTTCAAGGAAGGGGTTCTTTAAATGGCTTAGACAAAATGCATTAACTGCTTCCCTGGATTTTGCCTGAAACATTTTTCTTACTGGCAAATTGGTTCAAATTAGTTAAAATACAATGACGAAGAAAGAGAATATTAACTAAAAACAAATGTCAGAGTGAAAATAACTTTTTTTATTGTTATCTTTGTAGATGAATGATGATTATCCACCTATGGTTTTGTTTCCTTTTGTTTTCTTTTGTGACAAGTAAGACTGTTACCTATATTTAGAAAAATAGTTTTCATAGGACTTGGCTGTAACATACAGCCAAGAAAAAAGATATAACCCTATATTTTTATCTTGCAAAGCTCCTTTTAAAACTTGTGTTTTAAAGGCAAGGGTTCAGTTCAGCGAATATATCAGTGTGATATATTTTTTTCCTTGAGTACTTTATTTTCATCCTATGTATTGCAGCCCATCATTGCTGTAATCCCAGCTGTAGTATTTTCGGCACAGTTCTTTCACACCGAGATATGGAACATTTAGAGGGTTTTTTGGGAGAAACACAGGGCTGGATCTCCAGGTGCTCCTTGGCTGCCTGTGATGTTTTGTATCAGGCAGAGCCTTTGCCCAGTGCCAGCCTCCACCCTCAGGGTCCTGCATCTTCCCAGTTGTTGTTTCTGCTCCGTGTGGCTGAAGCACCAACACCCATCATCCCCATCCAGGGGAATATGGAATAGGCTTGGATCCAGGGTGTGCAGATAGCTCTGTATGATCACCAAACACGATATCCATAGTTTCTGCCTGGTGCAGGAAACCAGCCCTCGCTGGAATTGTCCTGTTGACTCTTACAGTGTCACTATGAGTTCATATTTTTTACCCGTGCAAAGAGAAGTTAAGGTTGGTGGTTTAAAGGAGAAAAAGGGGGCAGGTACCAGGGTTTTTTCTGCCTGAGGAGATTTGCAGCAGGAGTCTGGAGCTTCTGATCTACTCTTTATACTGGTATCATGCTGAAATGGCTTAGATTTGGTTGCTGAATCTGTGACAAGTGCTTGACTGAAGAACAACAGTTGGAGAACCTACCCTAAGGTAGGAGATGTGAGTAAAGCAGCAGCAGAGCTTTCAGTTTCCACTAGTTAACTCATGTCCACTGAGAATTGAACTTGGAGAGGCCTCCAGAAATTGTTTTGCTTGCCATAATGTTTCAGACATGATGAGGAAATACATGAAACAGAATAGTGCAGGAGACTCAAAATGGCATCTCTGCTGCAGCCGTCACTTTGCTGGCTTAGAATAAGTGACCAAGGTTTAATGTTTCCTTATTTAAAGAAAGGCAGTAAAGCAACTGTCTTCATCCATGAACACTCATTTCTGTTAAACACTCGGAGTTGTTCTTTCTGCTAGGGACATGATTTAATTCCCAATGACTTCCTATTTCCTAAGCTGTGCACAAAGTGTTGCAGAGTCTTGCTTCACTAGGTATGGCATCTTCTATTCTCCTGAGCCCTTGCTTATTGTACATGTAAAGCTCTCTCTAACCTAAAGTGTTACATAGATTAATAAATAAATTAAACAAGCAACCCCCACTTTAACAAAAAATAAATCCAGTTTTAATACTTTTTCTGACTGTTGCACACGTCCAAAAAAACCAGTACTGTAATTTTTATATCAGTGCCAGTTACTGAAGGTGCTACTTTCAAAATCAGTGAGGTTAGGCAAAGCCAGGCAGGGTAAGCAGGTGCTTGTAGCTTAGTCACCTGAACAATGCTAGGGAAACACTACGGATGAGATTTTGATACTATGAGATGATCCAAGTAGCAGTTCTGGCTAAATCTGATGGTTATTGTATGCTGCAATTTATGGTTTCAATTTAGAGTAGATGTATGAGAACTAACTCTGTTGTTAAAAGTCATGGTACTTTTCCCTTTAGGAATTTTAGCTGAGTGATTAAACTCGTAATTAAATGCTAGCATGTTATATAACTTCATATGGGTGCTTTTATTGCACAAACTTAGAGACTTAAATGGATTGCTGCTGTAGTTGCAATCATACTCTGCTTGATCTAGTTGATCATACTCTGCTTTGGGACAGTCATTGTCCAAGTTATCTTCTGCTCCTTGAAGTTCTGTTGGACTTCTGTAGTCAGCAGGGATCAGTATCTCTCAGGTCAATGGAATTTCTTGGCCTTGTTCCATTTTGGTTTGGTGTCTTTTTTTTCAGTTGACAGCAAAGAGATTCTTCTGCTTCTTGGTAGACAAAATCCTGCTCTGACTCATTTGCAGTCCTTGGGCACAGAAAGGTTTACAAGAAAGACAGGAATGGCTCGTATAAGATGAGTAAATTCTCCAGGTCTTTTCCAGTAGTTACGATTATTCCTGTTTGGGGTTTATATTGAGAAGAAAACACAGGCAGACAATTCTCCTTGTTTTAAGGCACTTCAAGGGGACTGTTCAGTCACTGAGCTTTTCATTTTCCTCTTAAGTACCTGTGGTTTTCCCATTGCTGTGGTGGGGCTGTCGAGGGCTGGAGGGAAGGTCCCTCAGAGATCAGGAGGGGTGTTGGGAGCTCCTCACAGCTGGCTCCAGAATGGACTGGGGAGATCATAGAGCAGATGGGCTGATTATTCTCTCACTGGCCTTTTTTGCTTAGATGTTTGTTGAAGATGAGAGGAAGGAAACTGCTGTGTAAAAAGAATGATTGCTAATTACCTTTTGGAGTGAAAACTAAGGAGGAAATGGCAAAACAGTGTGACAATGTGAACAGGAATATTGTCACAAGAAATAATGGTCTGTTGCTTACATTTATTCCCCCTATCCTTGAGTTCCAAGTTTTAATTCGAGATGCAATGATTACAAAGAAAAATTAATAAATGTATTTTTGTGTATGCTGCAATATTGCAAATTGTTGTGAGGTCCATGTAGTAAGAACTTAAGAACAGCTTTTAATATGGATTTGCAGCAGAAACTACAGTTTGTAAACCAAAACTTTTCAAATTTGATTTCAGGTTTTAGACAAAGTTCTCAGCTAAGGTTTGTGACAGCTGTTTCTAAACAAACAACCCCAAACTTTGGCCAGGTCTCCGCTGCAGAATGTCTTGCCAGCAGAGCACTGTGTATCAGCCAGGGGTGTGGAAAAAAGTCATACATCCTTGCTGACATCAATACGCTGGCAAAAGCCCAGGTGTGGATGCAGCTGTGCAGGCAGAAGAGAGCTTTTATCAGCTCTGCTGGTGTTGTTTGGGGAGGTGATGCAGCTCTGGCAGCAGACAAAATCTTGTGGCCTGCGCCGTCGGCGTGGGAGGCTCCGCCAGCGCGGTCACGGCGTCGCGGCTGCTCTGCCAACCAGCCCTCTGCAGCAGCAGCAACTGGGAAAAAAGGCCCCTTTGAACAACAGAGGCACCTCTATAATTTAGTTTTTACAAGTAGTCGTCGATGAGGAACAGAGCGGAAAGAGTGATTCAGATTTTAAAATTAAAGTTTTAATGTGAAAAACGTGGTTTAGTTGTATGGCTTTAAGATGTCGCTGTCCCTGTAGTGGCTGGCTGGCTGTCATTGGGTTGCAGGCTCTGAGAGCTGCAGGACACCCAACTCGTGTTTTGTAAAGCCTTTAAGGCTTGTGGAGGTGTGAGTCTCTGTGGAAGCAGTGGAAAACCTTCTGTCTGTAAACTTAGGAAGACAACTATAGTCCCATTTACATTCCAGTCATGTTTGAATGTGACCACTAGCACTAGAACGTCTTCATGTAAATAGAAGTTTAAATTTCTCAGAATGGAGTGCTTATGATTTACAGACAGAGTTAAGATTCCCACTCTCTCTACACAGACACACATTTTCCTCTCCTGCCTTTGGCCAGCTGGTGACAAGATTTTACAAAACTCCAGTTCGTCATAACATAGAAAAACAAAGATTTTAAGGGAAAAACAATGTAAGAAATAAAAGAAAACCAAACCAAAGATCCTGAAAAACTTAATAGAAGCTCTTAGCCTTCAATTGTAATTACCAGTTTAGCTGAAGATAGGTATGTGCATGTTGAGTTTTCTGGCAGTTGTACGTGTGCATTTCGAAACCATGAACAGAGCAGTTGTGCACTTGATCACTGTTTGCATTTTGAGAACTTCACTGAAGGCTTTTTGAAGAGAATATCACTGTGCCAGACTAAGTTTGTTCTCTTGTGAAAATGTTTTGAAACTAGTTGCTCTGTCATTCTGCATTGCTTGTAACCCTAAAAATAATTGCCTGGCGTTACTGGAAGCAGAGTGGTCTGACAGACTGACTTGTGCTGCTATTGTTAAAATCCGTCAGTGTTTCCATTGCAAACTTGGAAGGGAGCATTTAATCTTTTTCCCTGGAAGAAATTCTAGATCAGTGCTTCAATTCCAAATATAAATATTTTGGAAGAGATTTGATGTTTCTAAAAATCTTTATTAAAAACAACCTAAACAAAAAAATCTCTAACCCTATGGCAATGAAATACTGATATTCAGTTTTGAAATGCTGTATGATCAGGAATGTATTTCATTCTTTTATGTAATTTTCAGTTCAATTAAATTAGGCAGCAACAGTGTTACTACTTATCAATTTTGATTTTATAGCAAGTCTTGCAGTTGGCTGTTCCAGGCCATTATAGCTGCATAATAAACTTTGCAACATGCCAAATTGGAAGGTTTCAAAACCTTCCTAGAGAAACACAAAAAAGAAACACATAATTACCATAAAGTATCTGATATAAGGCATGCCTTTGTACTTTTCTCCCACTCACCCTTTCATTCCAATTTCCTGAGGTTATCTCCAAAATAGTTTCGCTTTTCTTGTGTATTTTCTTGTGTGTAGTTTCATGGGTGCTTTAAAGGGAGGTAAACTCTAATCCTTTCCTCTCTGCCTTCACATTCCTGTTCCCTGCCTTGTGACAGCCAAAGCTTTTATGCAGTACAAAGCCACATGTGGTGTACCAGATCAGGCAAGATCATTTTTTGGTTCCGTTTGTGGCTATAAAACTGTTTGTACTAATGCAAAGAAGAGGGTGGCACTAGGGTGGGAACAAGTGAGTCTGCATTGACATCTCATTTTATTCCATTTCATTTTTTTTCACCCTTTCCTCTGTATTCACGGGGCAGTTCTCTGCTATGAGCTTCTGGTGGAAGCTCAGGCTTTTGCAGGAACAGGGTGACATGCAGCCAGTTCTTTAGTGAAAACTGTGTAGTCACAAAATGTTTACAGGCAACTTCAGTTCTCTTTTTTGAAGTATTCCTCTCTTACAATATACAATACCACAGACATGTTGACTGTACTTTTTTTACTGCGCCCTGCTATACTTTCGTTAATGCAAATGATTTCTCTACTGCAAATTTCCTCTAGGATGTTTTTACATTCCATTGGGGTCTGATTTTAAAAGACATAGTGTTAGATACCTTGAGGAGTAGGTAGAAGTGCTTATGTGCTTTTCTCCTTTTGAAACTTGAATCTTTTACCATTATATAGAGCCTTTTTCTTGACAATTGTGAAGTAATCCACAAATACGGAGATGGACGGCAGTATGAAAGTTCTGCCAAGGCACACCATTCATTTAAGGTCTCATCCTCAAACTATCTGTGCTCCTTCTCTATCTTATAAAACCAGTAGCAGTATAGTGTGAAGTACTAAAATCCAGAAGAGAGAGAAAAGAAAATTGTTTGTGTGGTTTTGGATAGATTGAATAAAGAGCACGGTCTTTGTGTCTGCCACAATTGGACATGTGAAACAGTCATAGCAATATAAACTTTGTACCTGCTGGAACCTAGAGCAACAATATCTCCTACTTCATTTTCACACCAGATGACACAATGAAGAGTGATAAAATCCTATGAGTAATATTAGCAATATTCAGTGGATGTTATATATAATTTGACCCTGTGTCATGCATTGAGCAAGCATCAAATGGTGGTTGGGAATGTCAGAATGTGCCTGCGAATCCTGCCCCAAATGAGGTGTGAAAGCAGCTGTATTTAAAATACACGTGTAATTAGGAGCAGATTGAACACAGTGCTCTCAGTGGTAACCAGGCTGCTGTGGACTGAGCTGATGTGCATGCTGTGATTGCTACCTGTACTTTACTCTAACGTGCTTTTTCCTTTGCAGCAGTCCATTGTACCAGCCCACCCAATGGCTCCTCCTAGTCCCAGCACCACCAGCAGTAATAACAACAGTAGTAGCAGCAGCAACTCAGGATGGGATCAATTAAGTAAAACTAATCTTTACATCAGAGCACTGCCTCCAAACACCACTGATCAGGACCTGGTAAAGTTATGCCAACCGTAAGTACTACATTTAAATGAAAATTATAATGTCATACCTTTAAAGCTTGTAGTAGGTGTACAGGATGAGTGTTTGGATTATGAGGGAAGAAAACCAGATTCATAAACAAACACCCCTCTGCTGTGATAAAGTGGCAGGTTTCAACTTCGTTGGCAATCAGAAGGAAAAAATTGTTTGACACTTTGGAGAAGCAAAGAAAGTGGGAATACAGTGGTGAACGGAAGCAACCCACTGCTGTTGTAAAAACTGTGATTGCCCATAGTGCTATTGAAATCACGGATAAATTAGGATTAATAACTAAATGTGAAACTTGCCATTGAGAGCTGGCATAGAGGGTCTCCTCTGTTCACTACTAAGATAATCTGTTGATACCGACTCGAGTAACTGTTCTGAATCACTGTAAACTACAATGTGCAATGAAGGCTTAGCCTAGTTCCAGACTAATTTATGGCTGTACTTTACTGCACAGTTATTTCTATGATTAGAAATAGTTGATCCATGTAAGAACCCTCTCTAGTGGCTGCAGTTCTGGGTAGATTGGCTTAGCAGAAAGTCTTCAGGCAGTGTTGTTAACATAAGATTTTTTTGCTTATGAGAGTTATTTGTTTTGTTTTATGATTTTTACAGCAGCATATGCCTCTTACTTACTTTCAAATACGGGTTTTATGTCAAAAGACTGTGCAGTTGAGTTGTTTATACACTGCTTAAAAATCACCTGCCTTAAATGTTTTACTGAATTTTTAAAATGTCTTAATAATTCTGAAATTCTTAGTGCCCTGTCTAGATTATTTTGAAATCAGAAGTACTCTGCTAAATTTTCAATACCACGTGTAAGAAAACTACAAATCTATCTGTCTTGGATGAAGAATTATTAAGATTTGTATATAATGCTACTGTCTGAAATTCTAAAAATAATTTCGTGTTGAATTTAGCACATAAGTAACCAGGAGTATACAAAAATAGAACACAACACAGTTAAGAAAAATATCCAGGAAAAGCTGTAAATTTTGGATCCAAGCTTATATGAAGTACCTTTGGTTTTGAATATTGCAAAAAATAAGATACCTAATTTATAGAGAAGATTTTATATTTTTATTAAAAAAAAAAACCTGGACTTTCAGGGTAATAGTCACATATAGGTCATCTTAGTGTTATAATAAAAACAGCTTCAGGTCTTTAAAGAAAAAAAATTCTATTTGCTCATTTTTCCAACAGCAAATGAAGTCCTTGTGTTTTACAGAGAAGAGAATAGATAATCAATCTGTGAAAAGACTTGTTGATAAATTAAACATTTTTACAGCTTCCCATGTGACAATGACTTCTTGTAACTTGAATTTTGGTTGCAAATGCACGTTTTACAGAAGTGGATTTTTCCTTCCCGTTTTTGTCTTTTGAACAGATGAAGAAACCTTGGCCTGTGCACTCATGTTATGTTAGGACAGAGCTGTGAGGTTATTTTGCACTGGAGCCGCCCCAGTAACTACTATTTGTGCAGTGGTTACTATAGCTCCTTAATCTCTTTCTGAAGACATTTTGGTTTGCACAGTCTCAGATGTCATTGATGCATGAAGAGCCTTGAAAAAAATACATTCAATACTTTGCTGTAACTGGTCCCCTTCCTCTTGGATAGCCAAAGATTCCAATTTAGTTGTTGCTGTTCAATATACAATTGTAGCTGTAATAGCATGAATTTAATATATAAAGAATAGGCAAGAACTTCAGCCATGAAGTTGTTAAATCAATTCTGATGTGAATTTACAGACTTGGAAGGTCGTGGCAATTATTCCTGTGAGATATTTCCCTCCTAAGCATTTTACTTAAGAGGAAAGGAGACTCTGTCTCAAAATTCTCCATTTCTGCTGAGGAAACAAGTGAGAACTCCAGAAACTTTAGGCTTGGACATCATAGTCCCTTAGCAACTAACTTGATGTGGCAGTAAGATAGGAGTGGCAGCTCTCTGCCTGTTCAATGAAGCTCAGTAAGCCACTTTTATAGAGCATGGAAAGTTTCAGATGCAAACAGTTTCCTTCTTATAAATCTGCCTAAACTTCTAGGATGTAAAAGGCAGGAAAGTCTTGAAAGCAAACCTGCCATGTTCATTGTTTAAGCTGAGATAATACAAAATAAATGGAGAATAAAATCTTGGACACACAGAAGTCAATGAAGAGACTGTTGTTTACTCCAAGTCTCTGAATTATTTTTTTTAGCTCTCTCCAAATGCTTAAGATTTTACTGAGAGGCTTTCAGAGTAACTTTAGCTCCTTTCCTCCATATAGAGTGGGTCTTGCTATCCTAGGGAAGTGTCCACTGCAGTGCTTGATGCTAAGAATGGATAGAAAGGCTGCTCTGCATATTGTAGAAATGATCCTGCTATTTGGCAATAAGCAGCTTTCAGTGGATGTACATAAAAAGGTCCCTGGCTTGTTTTGTATCTTTTGGCTGATGTAAGGCAAGACAGAGAAACACCTGTGGGTTGAGGAAATAATGGCTGAAAAACATCATTGTCACTGCAAGTAGCAGAAACATCCCATCTGCAGAGATTTTTCTCTCTGATCATCATGGACTTGTATCATATACTCTCTACTGAAAAGTTATTTTCAGTGATGGTTATGGTAGAGAAGGATTGCTTCTGACAGAATCCCTCAGAATACACGCTCAAATAATCTACAGAATTCTTGTGTGGGGGATTGTTATACTGTGACTTTTATTTGCTTTAGTCAGGATTTGCATTAGTTCTTGTCATGACAGCAGTGCTAATTTTGGCCATGTTTTTATTTTGTTTAATTATTTTTGATGAATCACTAGAGAAACCTCTTATCAATTATGGAAGTGTTGGGCTTGCTCTGCTGTTGTAGCACAGCTGTGCAGTATTTATGAACAAACGTTCACCAGCTTTGTGGAAAACTATTTTCCTGGCAAGAGCACAACTTGCCAGTATATGTGTCTACAAATCTGTCTCCACCTTCATCTGATTGGTCCTTTCTGTTTTTCTATTAGGTGAAGCTTTTTTCCTCTTCCCCAAGTTGAAAAGAGCACATTATGTTTTTGTTGTGAGGGCTTGGGAGCACGGCTGTTTTTCAGAGAGTATTACTGGCTTTTGTGTGGGAAATGAAGCTGCCATGTTTCTGAATGGTTCATTCAAACTTGAGCCTGCTACTCCAGTTCTGCATTGAGAAAACAAATTTCTTCATATCAGTTGTGCCAGAGGCAGAAGTTTGGGGAGGACTAAAGTAGGTATTGTTTGTCACCAGGATGTCATAACAGCCAGCCCAGAACCCGAGGAGTGTCGGGGGACACGATGGGAGTCAGTCCTGGCCAGGGCTCCCCATCAGGTGTGTGGGAGCAGCAAAGCAATCCATGCAGTGCCCCACAGATCCTGTCTTTCCTGTGGGAGGCTGGACAGCAGCAATCAGCTAACCAGGAGCACAGGAGAGGAGGAGAGGAGCCAGGGAGGTTTGGGAAAGCCTGCAGGAACTGCCTGACCCTTCTGTGTGGTTTCTTTTCACGACCATCAGTGCCATTGCATGAGATCTGCTGCTCTGAGCAAGCCTGAGCCATGAAGAGCAGGTTTGACAGGGTTGCTGAAGCACTGGTAGCTTCAGCCATGCCTAATTGCACTCCCTTCTCCTGGTGTGGATATCAATACTTGATAATGTTTTCTTCAGCTGTTCTGTTGGGTTTTGAATACATTATTTAGGCTTTAACTGTACTTTCTTAATTGGTGACTCTTAGTCATTTCTTTTAACTTATTGAATATCTGGATCTGAAGATACAAGATTAAATCCATTCCAGTTATTCACTGAAATTGTTGAGCCTGCTTATCTGATTAGGGACTTACGTGGTTGGGTCTTAGCAGATTCAGTCAGGAGTTTGTAACTTGCTTTGACATGTTTTCTAGGTGCTTTCCAGACTCTCACTAAGCTTTGTTGAGTATGACCTTTATGCTGAAGCCACATGGTTCCAAAGCCCTGTACTTTCCACTGTCTTGCTTATGATTTACTTGCTGGCCTGCAGCAGCTTTGTGTCTCTGTAATGCTGAGTTTCTTCAGACACCTCCTTCTGTGACATTTACATCATTAAATGAGGATGATGCAGCAGACCCTTCCTCCTCCTGACAATCCCCAGGCCCTGGGTGAGATTTCAAGCTTTGAGGCTTAACCCAAGTCTCCTCTATTCAGTTCAGCATAAATCATCTGGCCAGCCCACCCCTTCGTATTCTCCTTTCCAGGCTGTTTTCTCACACTGTGCTGCTTGTATCAAGCTGTTTGTAGTCTATAGGATATTTTTGAAATATCTTTTTTCTCTGGGTGGTTTCACTTAGTTGGCCTTCTCCCTTAAGTTATCGCTGTAAGGTCACATTGTGGATTTTATATGGGATTACAATCAGGAAAGCAGCTGCTTTAAGGTAACAAAATATAGAATTACCACAACAGGCCATTGTTCTGTGCCAGGATTGTCTGAGCACAAAAACAAAACCTTGCAGTGGCTGTCTTTGCATATGTGCATTCTGAAATCACCTGTCTTGCTGAGAGAGTAATTTAAGAGTTCCTTGCTAAATCTCCAGCATCACGAACACAGGCATAGATAAAACAACTGGCAGGCTATTGGTTTTCTTAAAACATAGGAGCCAGATGTGATATACAGTTTTGTTTCCAAAACATACTTAGTTATATATCCAGTGTTTCCCTGTTTTGAGGCAAGATCACTTAATAGTTGTTTCAATTCTCTGCTCTTAATAAAAGATGTATTTTCATTTTCATGTGACATCCATTAACATATTAATGTTTCCATGTTCTTTGTATGCTGTATAATTGTGACCTCTCCCATGTTGCCATTTCTCATCTCCTTCAAACACACTTAGGACCGAAAAGAGGTGAACTGAAGCTCAAATGTTTACTGAAGCAGGGAGCTGGCACTGCTGTGGTCACTTAAGATCAAGAAATTTGCTAATTTTACTCAGTATATCTCTTTAGAAAAAAAATGCTGGACTTCAGAAAATGGTCTGAACATCTCTTGCATTTAACTCATTGGGAGAGTGGTATGGGCAGGTCACTGCTGTTTAGAAATACTTGTAGCACATGAACAAAACTCTTTTAGATAGATGGTGTGGCTAAGTGAAAGTGGAATGGAAGTTTTTAAAGCTAACTTCTCCAATTCTTTTAAAAGTATTTTCATTCCTTTTTTCCTTTATTCTCCATTTTTTTTTGCATTTTTCTTTCATGGTTTGCTGGCTGCAGTGAAGTATTGCATTCATAATTATGTAGAATATGATTTAATGTCATATAATTAAATGGGATACATCAGTGTCACTGAAACTGTTCCCTTTGAGAACAGTATCAATACTGATTATATTGGAGCAGGAGTTTATCTATTGTTCTTAACTTTTTAGAGTAGAAAGAAGCCCTCTGCAAATTCCTTTTTGTTAGAGTTATGTGTGGATTTTTTAAAATAGTATTATTGCATACATGTCTGAATAAATAACACCAGGTTTACAGTATATTGTTTGGTTCTAGGAGGAGATAGATTCCTTAGTAATTGAGCAGCATGTGATCTGTATTGTTCAGCTCTGGTGTATAATACCAGCATCATATTTTTCTGTATTCCCTGTTCAAGGACCATGGCATGATTTGGGGTTTGTATTATCAGCAGTAGTTTTTCCTTAGTTGCACTTTTCACTCAGTTTTGGTTTTCAGAACAAACATACTACAGAGGATGGTGAAGGTGTGATCCCTGGATGTGACTCTGGTGTGCTCCCTGGGTGTGATCCTGGTGTTCCCTGGTGTGATCCTGGTGTTCCCTGGTGTGATCCTGGTGTGCTCCCTGGGTGTGATCCTGGTGTGCTCCCTGGTGTGATCCTGGTGTGTTCCCTGGATGTGATCCTGGTGTGCTCCCTGGGTGTGATCCTGGTGTTCCCTGGATGTGATCCTGGTGTGCTCCCTG
>VZRO01002486.1:647797-713909 GCA_013397915.1 Daphoenositta chrysoptera
TCCCTGGTGTGATCCTGGTGTGCTCCCTGGTGTGATCCTGGTGTTCCCTGGATGTGACTCTGGTGCTCCCCGGTGTGATCCTGGTGTTCCCTGGATGTGACTCTGGTGCTCCCTGGGTGTGATCCCGGTGTTCCCTGGATGTGTTAATTGACCGTGCCAGTGCCGGGGTGTGGAGCAGAGCACGGAAACCCCCACGGGAGCCCTGGGACCAGGTTTGGCTGATCCCAGTCGTGTCCTGCCCAGCTGATGCACCCGGTTTCTCAGCAGCCAAGCTGCCAGAGGAGGAGTGGCCTCCACTGTGGGGTGAAAACCGGCTCTGCTGGCTTCTGTCTTAGCAGGCGATCTTCTCAGAGGCTGCTGTCAAAAACATGTGTCCCATTTCTACAACTGAAAAGAAATAGAATTTGTTATTGTATGTTCCTTTTGCCAGATGCACCAGAGATGTGCAGGCCTGATACGGAGGCTGAAATGCTCCTTTTTGGCAGGGCTTGACTCACACAACAAGTAGCAAGGTGTTTGTGTGGTGTGCCATGGGAATTGGGATTGGCCTGGAGAGGTGAAGTTTGGTTTAAATAGTCATTTCCTTTATTGTTTAGCAACTGCTTTCAGCAGTCATGTTATGAAGTGTTTAGCCTGGCATAATGTGAAGGAAGACTCTCTATCTCCCCCTCAATATTTGGACTTTAATTAGCTGGCAATAAAATTCAGACAGCTTTACATTCATGGTCAAATGAAATCTACACTGAAATCCTCTCTGAGAAGTTCCAGGGTGTTTTTTTGCAATAACGCTTTCTTGTAGAATGTTATTAGGGACCCACAGGTATTTTTGGGGAAATTGTAATTGAGAGAAAAGTAAAAAAAGTTGTCCTATCCTCCAAAAGCAAATAGTCTCTTGACATGCCTCAAATTAAAAACAAATATAGCTTTAATTTTCCCTTTCCATTTTGTTACTGAGCAAAGATTGCGGTTTTTCAAACTCAGTATTTCGTTTAGCCTAACTTAAAAGCAGTTCCCCTCAGCACATTGTTTAAAAAACAAGCAATCCAAATACAGATGCACGGAGGAACTCTGTGTTTGCCCTGTGCTCGCAGATGTGGGGATCCAGTGATTGCACAAGCTCCCTCTCCCCTGGGAAATGAGAGTTTTGTTGCAGTGTGGGGCCAGAGGAATGGTGATCCCATGGAATTTCCTTGAGGAAGTGGGGGCGAGGGAGGAGAAGAGAGTGGAAGGAATGTTTCAGCCGCAGCTGCTTGTAAAAGAAACACTAGGAAAACAGATTTGGTAAAAGTTACCACCATTGAAGATCTCTCCTTGGAAAACAAAAAGCCGATTTGGTAGTGCAGGGCTGTAAAATCTGGGAGTGTTTGCGAGCCTGGGGGTGTTTGTTGTACGGAGGTGCAGCCGCAGAGCTGCAGGACAGAAATGCCCGCTGGCAGCCCCTGGAATTCCTTTGATCGGGGTCCCAGCCCCAGCTTCCCCTGGCAGGGACCTGACACAGATGGGAGGTGATAGCAGCACTTTTTCACTGCAATAACCAGTAATCAAGAACGTTTTAAAGGGAATTGTTTAATTCCAGTGGATTATTAAAAACCTTAACGAGTACTAATCAGGCTTTTTTGTGCATTCTGTGGTGCCAAAAACTGTCCCTTCTGTCAGAGACTACTTAGGCAGGCATCTCAGTCAGAAACCTGTCCAGAACTGACTTAACTTAGAGCCCAAGTTGGTTTTGGCCTCAGCATTCTTACATCAAGCTTGTCCTTTTCTTCAGGAAACCGTTCAGCATGGAAATCAGGATCAGTATTTGCAAGCAGGTTCTTATATCCAATGCCCAATATCTCTTGTGGTTTCACGTAACTTGTAGAAATCTTGTGAAGTCTCGACTTTGTTTGCTAAAGGTTCATTCTGCTTAGCTCTGATTTCTGTAATGCTAACTCCTTGAAATTAAAAAATGAGCCATCTGATGTTGACACTTTATAAGGCCAGTCATTTTTTGGATAGCCTTTTAACCTTTTTTTACCCACATTACTGCCAAGCTACATTTAGGGTTGACAAACAACAGCCCCAAACACTTTGCAACCTACATAACAAATATTCATATTTAACCTGCAGAATGAAAGCAGTAGCAAATAGAGGTGAGCTAGTTAATTCAGATCCTGCTACCTCCAATGAAACGTGTAACTGAGGAAATAGAAAAAACAGTGTTTATCTTTAAAAAAACTCCACAGAATTTTAAGCCTTGATCCACAATTTTTTTTGCACAACTCCTAAAATTTTACCCTATTTTGACATTCAGAAAATGTCAGCTGCCTCAGTTCAGTTTGAGCAGTTGCCTTACTCAAGGCTCAGACCAACTCTGTAGAAAATCAAATCATTAAAGGGTTATTGAGAGAAGAATTAACATTTCATTGTTTAAATATCTGATCTTTGTAGATAGATGTGCTGTACATGGGGAAGAAAAGTCAAAATTTTTATTTGAATGTTGATAATGTCATGATACATGGACATAGAGCAAAAAAACACCAATGAAAACTCAGAAAAAGAAGACTTTGATTTGGGCTCTGTTTTGCCACTGTTACTAGTACAAATATTCTACTTGAAATAACCTGTGTGAGTTGAATTAATCATTAACAGAATCAATTTCAGTGGAAGAAATATGCTCTGATTTGTCCTCCTAACCTGCCCCTTACATTTCCATTTCTTCTCTTACTTCAATCTCTTACTTTACCAGAAGAGGAAAATTGTCCACCAAAATGTGTGTAACATGACTTTTGGTTATAAATAATTACATTTAATTAACTGATCATTTTGGCCATCTTAACTGAAATATATTAGCCTAAAATGTGTGTTTTTCTTAAATGTTAGTTTTCAATATTCTGTGCAGTTGTGTAATTTTACATGTCATCTTAAGAAGACAGAGTCTGGATCAGTATTTTTTCCTAGGAGAACATTGTGGACTTAAGTCTTACACTTTATTAATATTTCTAATCCTAGTGCTGCTTTTTGGCTTACGTGTAGTGACTAATAAGCTTTCACAAGTCTTCTCAAAGTATCAACAAATATTCTGTTGCATTAATAAGGACTTTAACATCTGAGTGAATGCAATAGTGAAATAAGTGTTATGTTAATAAAAAATCTAAAATTGTGAGAAAAGATACAGGATAGCACAAACACATGAGAAACCTCAAATCTTTTATTTGCAAACCCTTAATGTCAGAAATAAATCTAAAGACCTGAAAAAGAGCCAAACTACTTATTTCTGATTTCAAGGACTTTGCCGAAAGGGTAACTGCAGACCTTTTGGAGCCCGGAGACAAGCAGAGTTTTATAGTTCAGTATATAATTTCATTTAGTGTACATATCAAAGCCCAAAGGAAGTGCTGTGCTCACACACAGAAATGCTTCCCCGTGCTCCAGAGAGGATGTGGGCGTGAGCAAGGCTGTGTGTGAGCTGTGTGCTCCCAGAGACCTGAGCCTGGAAATCCCACTGCTCCTGCGGCCAGCCCTGGGGTTTGACACCGCTCCCTGCTCCTCAGTGGGCTCGGGATTTATTTGAGAGTGAGCCCCGAGCTTTGCAGCCACACCAGTGCAGAGTGCCAGATGAACTTCACCACGTCTGCTTCTTCTGGCATCGTGTTTTCTTCTTCTTTTCAACCTGTAGCTGTGCACCACCCCAGGCAGAAATCTGCCCTGTGCTGAGCCCGAATGCCTTGGCTGAGTTCTGGAGAAGACATTTGGCAGAGAGGAGAGAGATTTTTCCCTTCAAGGCCGGAGGGTATCAGCGTGGTGGGGTATCCAGCAGAGCTGATGCAGCAGCGCTCATTTCCTTTCCCTCATCACTGGTTGTGGTGCTGTTGATCTGGAAAGGACTCTTTGTAAATCATTTGCCTTTCCTCCCCCTCCTCCCCAGATATCCTGTATTCAAACTTACATTTCCCATTCTTGAAGCTACATGTTTTTTATAGTATGGAAGGCTTTGTCTTATTTTTATTGCTAAGGCTTTTTTATTTGTTGCCAAAAGTCAGTGTGCTACATTTTGAAGATCTCAAATAATGAGAGGAAAAGTCTTGCTCTCTGTTCCTTTTTCTCTGTGACAGCTTACAGGGCTTCCACATTTCAGAACAGAGGTACAGTACTAGCAGTGAAAGACTATTAAGCCAGGACTGCTGCTGAAAAGTCCATCATCATACAAAGGCCTCAGCATGAATGTACTTTTTAAATGTAAATTAGGATAAATTCTTTTTGAACTGCTTCCAAATATTCAGAGTTATGACATTTTAAAAATACACAAGAATCTCTCCCAGTCCTCTGTTCTTCCCAAGTGAATTGCATATTACTTTGTTCCATGGGAAATTCTGAAGGTTTTTTCCACCCATTTTATTTAGTTTTTAATCAGTTATATATTTGCTAATTCTCTTTGAAGTCTAAGACACTCACTCTGAATGATGCAGTTTCACAAATGTCATTAAATACTTTGAAAAGAGTGGCTCTCCCAGGAAGAGGGGACAGCTCTGGCTGCCACTGATCTGCTGTTTCCCATTTTCCCATCTCACACTTGAGCTGAGATCAAGGGGGTGATCTGAGGAGCACAAGCTCACTCTTCTGGATGTAGCTGAAATGTGAGCAGCAGAAAAACTTGACTATCAAAGGTAGCTGGTTACTGAACGAGTATCCTAGTGGTGGATATAGGTTTTGGGAAGTTTGTTAGTTTCTTTATCTCATGGGATACAAAAAAAATACAGTTTAATTAGAAACAGAGCAGAATACATCTAAATATACAGCTGTAAAGGCAGCTGCTCAATTCTTTGTAATGGTATTATAATATACTAGTAAAAACTCTTCTGGAAAGGGCATCTACTGCTGTTTATATCACCACAACAAAATTAGTTAAATTTTTGCTATGAAAAAAGGGAAATTAATTTCTGTTTCTCTCTATGAAAATGTTCAGGTTCTTATGATAGAAGGCATCTGAGTGCCTTTAGGGCATCTTAGATTTGCTCTTCACTTTCTGGTAGTTACTGTGCCTTGTTCTTTTTCCATAAGCAAGAGATGGGGAAGCAGCTTAAAGTGCAGAGGAAAGAGTAAATTTTCAGAACTTTATGTTATAGTCAGAGGGAGTATTTCTGAGGGTAATGTTTTCTTCAGCTCACTAGCCTCTGTTCCAAACTCCTGCTTTGTTCAGGGGGCAGAGAATTTGCAGAAATTTTAAATTTTCCTCAGGAATTTTGCTGGATTTGTATTTGGATCTGGGTCACTGGTATTCTGCCTTCTTCAAGATCCAATACTTTTCTTCTGTTCATGCTTGTGCCAAAGATATTTGACAACTCTTGAGTTCAACTTCTTCAGTGGTGGAGGAAATGTGAGGCTGTTTCTCTCAAGTTGCTTTCCCCTAGTGGTAGAGGTCAGCATTTGGCTATGACAGTTCTCCTTTATTTTTTTGGCAGGCAGTTCTCTGACATTCCTGCTGCTGAGATCATCCTCACTGGGCTTTCAGAAGAACATCTGACTGGGGCTCAAATTCTTCATCTTCTGCTCTTCTGACCATATAGTGTGTTAAGGAAAGGTTTCGGTCCTTGCCATTAATCATTAATTTGTTTCTAGATACCTTTTGTTAACTCAAAGATCTCTAAATTTGTGGTTTCTTCCTTTCATTGTGATTTGGTTTCATGTTAAGGGTGTGGATTCTTTTAATCCCAAAGATAATTTAAGGGAATAAAAGTATCATTAAATTACTGCAGTCTGAGTCATACTTGGTCTGTGAGTTTAGTTCCCTGGCCTTCCCACACAGCGTTTCCGATATGCAGTGAGCTGAGGGTGTGCAGGAAAGACTTTTGAGTGACCTAGATACTATTTAACTCTTTACTAGGGCATAGCCATTGCCTATTTGCATTCTCAGTCCTTTCCTGTGTGATAATTGTATCCATTACATTTCCCTGCCTCTGAGTGGTTTTCGTGTAAAGTATTTTAAGGTTTCTATTTGAACTGTTTTAAGCATCTTGTTTAGTTTAATTGATTGGATAAATTAGAAAACTATTTTAAAATCTGAAATGTAGGCATTGAGATTCACCCTCAGATAGAAGTTATGGCTTTTTTCCTGTAGTATTTTATCACTTCTAAGAGAAAAGTTTGTTTTGCTGCCCTCTTGCAGGCAAAGAAATAGTCATCTCAGGCTCTCTGAGATGAAAAGGTTTTTAAAGCCCAGAAACACTGTGATCATGCCATACAAGCTCCCTTGCTGGCATATATTGTCGAATCTGTCCAAGAAAGGTGGTGATACAGGATTAACTTCACTGACTTTGGGCTTGCCTGTCAGCTTTGCACTCATGCAGTGTTTGATTGGTTTTTCTTTACTCTGTGTAAGAACGTGTTTTTTGACTAGTCCCTCGTGTGGCTCCTGATGTTCTGCGTTTGTGAAACTCCCACAGATGTTCCTTTTAAGAAACTTTGAATTTGTGTCTTACTCTGCTTAACGTAGATCCCATCCAGGCTCGCAGTTGACGCAGCCAACTGGAGGATCCTAATTTTCTCTGAGCCCAGCTGACTCACCCCTTTGCACAAATGCTTTTGGGTTGAGTTTTCCCTGCTGGGCCAGGATTAACCTCTGTCCTCTGTGAAGCCCAGCGATCTGAGTGCTTCCTTGGGCACACTGCCAAGGCGCAATCTGGGACGCTGGACTTACCCTCCCACCATGGCATTTGACAAAGTCATTGTGCAAAAGTCACTGGAGCTGGGGGTCTGGGGGTGACAGGAGTTCCAGCCAGCTCAGTGTGTTCTGCAGGGCAGCCTGGTGCTGCCCAGGGTGTGTGGCTGCAGCGTGCAGTGCTTCCAGAAGGCTTCAGTTCTGCTGGGCTGCTGCAGCGATGGGATCAGAACAGGTTAATGAGGTTTTTAAAGAAAAGCGTGTATTTAAGCTACCAAAAGCAAATTTACGTGGAAGTATCTATGACATACTCTTTGCAAAGCTGCAGAAATCAAACTCTGCCTCCTGCTTGCTTCAATCAATATTCAAAAGACTGTCTAAGCAGTGTGAAACTGAGGAAGTGTCACTGAATACGACCCTGATGCATCAGCCGCAGAGGTTGTGCTTTAGATTTTGTGTTACAGCTTGTGATTGCTCATCTATCTAAAATTTGGCAACAGATGGATAGTATTTTTTTAATGCATAACACTCCTCTGTCCCTATCTCAGCACTTAATACTACTGCAGGCATCTTTTCAACAGAGCCATGCAGTTACAATCAATAATATGTGAGCTGATGTTTCTGCTCAGTAACATACAGCCACTTAAATGCCCTTCTGAAGTATATTGACCCCTGGAGAGAACTACTTTAGTACAACCATTTTCCCTATTGAAATGGAGATATTTGCTATTCAGCACAGCTGGGACTTGAGACTACAGGAGCAGATTCAAATAGAGATAAAGTCTACATGCCGTGCTATTAAGGGGACAAAGCATCTGGAAGGCTAAGCTGTGATTTTGAGTAATTTGTCCATTTAGTGCTGTTCTGATACAATTGACATTAAGTTACCAGAAATTAAAGGAGTTCATACTTTATTGTGGTTTCTTCACTACAAGGTGTTAATTCCAGTTGAAAATTGGAATATTGAAAGCAGGATGTTACTGTGAGTATTTCATAAAAGAACCACTGTAAAATGCAGTTCAGAGAAACTGGAAGTTATTTGAATGTATTGGGTTTTTTGCTCTTCTGCCTTCCAGACAGAAGAGAGGCAGTCAACACTTTCCAGGATGGGGTGTTAAATTAGTGCAAGATAGAGGTAAGGACAAACAGGCATCTTTGTCTATAATGTCCTTTAACCCAGCAGGCAAAGTCTTGGAAATCTTGTTGGCTTTGAGTTGTCTTAATGTTACAAAACCGGAAGGAAAACATACAAAATAACATCAACGTATTTTGAAAAAGTTATCAATGATAGGCATTATACCAACAACAAGACATCTTCAATGCAAGAAAAAACATTAAGTATATGTATTATTGTATACATATATATGTTTGTAATTTTTATATATGCAATTTTCATGATATGGGAAACAGTTTTTTGTCATTCAGAGCTGGCAGATGGATCACAGCTTGGAAGTGGGATGTGGTTGGAAGTGCCCTTGTACTGTGGCAGTCTCCAATGTCATGGTTTTCTAGACTGTTGGCTTCCTTGGAGCATCATCTGTTTAAACTGAGGGTATGAGGCTTGGTTAGCAACCTTTGCCATAAGTGAAACTGATACGCAAGAATAAATTAAAGAGTAATCTTCTGCATGTAGACAGGCTTGTAGTTTTAAATAGGTGGCTGCCTGTCTAAGCAGAGAGGAGGAAATCTCACACTAGCTAAGCCTGTAGCCAGATGATAAAATCATTTTGATTTATACTGTTCTGACTAAACAAGAGAAAAAGTATCGGGAAGTGTAGATAAATGATTTTATTTTCCCTTTGCCTTTTCCTTAATTCCCTCCTGCAAGAAAAAGAAATATTCTTAGGAACAGCCAAAATAATGGACAATGCATCCTATGCTGACAATGACTGAATTTGTTTTCCTTGGATGGAGGAGGAGGAATTGAAAAATAAAAGGTCTTCAGGTAGACAGACTTGTTTGTTCTCCCAAGCTGATCCCTACTGTTCAACAGAGGGAAGAGTTATGAATAACAAGAACTGCTCTGTTATATCTTCATAGTTTTATTCTTTCTAGCTGTTAGTGTAGGCCCTGCAAAATGAGTGAGGCTGAAATTTAAAAGATTTATGGCTGAGTGTGGAAATACTGCCTTACTTCCAGATTAAACAGCAAGCAGCAGTAAATCAATACATGCACGTCTGCAGACCTGCCATGAGCTCGGCTTATAAATACATGTTAGCATTTATCTGGGTTAATTTCTCATCTTCCCAAATCATTGTCTTGAGCAGTGATCATTTCTCAGTATGAAGAAAAGGATAAAAGAAATCACTAGACTGTAGAAACAACATTTCAGACCTGTAATTTTTGGTACTTTCTTGTTATGCTTGCAAATGAATTATTATTAAAAAAAAAACAACCTGTATCTTTTGTGGCTATGTGAAACCCTATGCACTCATATCTTTTATATTCTCTCTGGGAGCCACAGAAACGATGATAATTTATTTGCAAATAATATTGTTTCAGGCTTTCAGTTGTGTGTAAAATGCAGAGTTTTTTTCAGTGCATAATTTGTGTCCATTCTGTAGCATTAGGGTAAGAAAACAATAGGATGAGACCATTTGCTTTCTTAAAATAACATGGTTTTGTTCTTCCATCTTGTAACAGTAGGAAACTGTAACCTCTTCCCATATAAATAGCCTTGTGAGTAGTTGCACATGCAAATTGCTGCAGAAAACGTAGATTATCCTGTGTTTTCTTAAGTAAGAGTGATGGTAGTACTAGAAAGCGAGTTAGCCAAGAATTCCGAGTATCTTTTAAATTAATTGTATTTTTTTTTCTTTTTTTCTTGTTTGTTTTTCTTTGAGAGGCAGACTCCTTGATTTTTCTGATGTTATAGCATTTACTGGCAGCGTCTTGTTTGGATCAACTTAATATATGTTAGTTGATTTATGATAATTTATGATAATTCTGAGATTTATTGTTTGTGACTATCTGAATCACTGCAAACTATTTTCATAGGAAGGATCCTCAGTTCCATGTCTTATGGTAGAACTTTCTGTAATGCTTTCAGTGGAAGAGCACTTCATATAAATTACAATATTCTGTATTAGAAGCAGAATAGTAGCAAATTAGTTTCTAAACCATTTTCCCTAATTTGCACACATCACTTCATATTTAAATATTTTTCTCAAAATAACAATGCCACATAATTTATAAGGAAAACCAGAGTGGTCTTTCACTCTCATTGGTTAACAAACTCAATAGATCCTTGGCAGGAAACAGCACTTTTAATGTCAACCAGCATTTGTGTCCTTGCAAACAGATGTTTGAAAACCTTAACTCTACATAGTTTACACATTTAAAAATACTTCATGTGTGTGTTTTTAAACGGGTAAAGAGAAAAATCTCCTAAAAGTGTAGGCAAAAACTAGTTAGGAAAAATCAGTTTAGTTTTGCTGAACTATAGATTTCATAAACTGTAAAGATGATGAGAAACAATTTCCTTTTCTGAAAGAACAGGCATTTGTTTTAATGCATTACTTTGATTTTTATTTTCTTTTTCTTCACTTTAGGAGTTAGCAAGCTATGATTACTCAGACAATACTTGCACTTCAAAGTGTGTCAAAGGGGCAAATCTGTTTGTGTTTCTGATAGGTTATTTATCCTGCTTAACCTATAAACTGCAAAGTAACAAGGCTACTGAACTGACAGATAGCCTAGCAGATGGTTCAGAGATTATGTGAAATCACCTCAGCTTGTCAGAAGTCAGGTTGGGTTACTGCAGGGGCAGAGGCAGCAAGAGGCACTGAACAGGATCATTTTTCACAATTTGTTGCTTGAAATTCCGTTTTTCTTCACAGCGTATGACATCTTGTGTCTGCAGTTAAAACAGCTACGCAGTCAACATGTTTAGGGCCAGCACATTCATATTCTGGCTTTCATAAGAGTCATTAGGTTGATGAGAATCTTTAGGTGTCTATGAAATATGAAAGCTGATCTCTGGTGCAGGGACAGAGGCCAACTCTGCCACTTCAGCTGCTATTGCCCTCTCCTTTCCCAGTGTCTGGGGCTGGTGTCTCTCCCTGCTGTAATGTTGAGCAGGATTCTCTTGCTAGCCCATGGAAGATTAAATGGAAATTAAGGGCCATATGTTTAGTAGTAAAAATCATGTTGCAGCTGAGCGAGGATAGACCAAGATTCAGGGCTTGGACCAAAATCTCTCCCTGAAGAGAGGCTGATTATTAATCATAGCTCTGCCAAGAATTCACATCCTCAGCGGAGCAACTGAGGCTACAGATAGTGATAAACTTGTCAGAGCCTAGAATAGAAGTTACAGGTTCATCCTTCAGAATTTGCCTTTTTCTTTCTTTTAAATTAACAAAAAAAGCCCCCCAAAACCCTAATGTAAAGATTTTTATACTTATATTTTTAAATCAATTCTACTGCTGTTGTGTTTTTTCTCAAAATAACATCAGCTGAATTCTTCTTGATGCCTGAGAGCCTTCCCCTCCAACTCCAAAAACTTTTTGCTGGAAGGTGTGTGTGTGTGTGTGCATACTTAATGGATTATTTTAAATGTTTTTCTCTCCATGACTGTGTTATCATAGTACTGAAGAATAACTGCTTTTTCATATATTGCAACATTCTTAACCTTATAAAGTAAAACTAAATACACAGGCCCTTACATTTTTGTTGATTTAAGATTGACAGAGAAAACACCTCTGCAGGCAGTTGTTGGAAGTCTGGTCATTAAGACACCAGAAAGCCACATTGGGAAAGCTGCTTTAGTGTCAGCTGAAATATTTCTGAAATGTTTAAAATGTCCAGAGACATTAAAACCCAAAGTCTTCCTCAGTTGTGCTGAATGAAAGGACCTTGTGCAGTAGGTCTTGCTTTTAAGATAATCAATTTGTCCTGCAAAAAGGAGCATACTAATTGAAAAAACTTTGAAAAATGTCATAAAAATGGCTTTTGGATGATAATGGGACTCCTTCCCTTTGAATTTCAGTCAGCTTCTGAGGAATGGATAGAGGTTATTCACATGGCTACAAAGCAGGAGCAGAAGGAAGCAAACATTTCCTGATTCTGAAAACATATCTTCCCTGTCCCCGTGGCTTATCGTTGTCTGAACCAGGAAATAACTACTCTTGAGAAAAACAGATTGGGTAGCTGAAAAGTAATAATTTCCAAAATCTTTCTTTATGTGTCAATTCACTGTCCATCGGGATTTTGAATGCCCGATTATTTTTTATCTCTAAGGAGCATTTACATTTGTGCAGAGCCTGTACACCACAAACCAAATACCTATTCATAAAACAGTGCTTTTTATCTGTTGAAATTAATATTGTCCAAGAAACTTGGCACTTGTTCACACTTTACTACCATTGTGCAAAGCATCTCCTCCTCTAAGGATGGACAACTGTAAGAGATGAGAGAATATCTGGGCTTGCATCTGGTTTTGCTGCTTTTGATTACTTCTCAGGGAAATCTGGAATTGTAACCTACTGAGCCTGAAGAAAAAAAAATTTTAATGAAAATAATAGTAGTTGGCACAGTGGTGATGTTGGTAATTGTATTGGTAATGATGATGACATACACTGATTCCTATTGAAAACAGAAATATACTAAATTTAAAAGAAGAATTAAACATAGCTTGTGAAGAAAGCTTTGCTGATCTTAATGAAGAGTTTACAGCAGTATATAAGAATATTGATTTGTCAGTAAAGACAAGGTTCTGTGGAGCTTAGGATATTTTGGGTTTTTGTTGGGAGATCTTTTTTTCCTTTTTTTTTTTAAGCACACAGGTCTCAAAAGTAGTCTTTACATTAATAAAGAAAATGTAATTTTTGTAATTTTGTAAAGACAAAACAGTAGTTGGCTTTTATAATAATAAATTCTAATTTACTTTGAGGTATTATTTATCTCCCAAATACAATAATAACAAATGACAATGAGAACTACTTGGATATTTGGATATTTTGAAAATACCGTCTTTCTTCTGAAGTACCAGAGAGTCAAAGGGACAATTAGTAAGAAAGGAAGGAACAAGCTTTATGTCAAAACCACATGATCATTTAACAGCATGTCATCAAAGTAACACTTTAATTTAGGTACACAAGTAAGTTCTGGATTGCATATAGTGAAAAATACGGTCAATGCTTGAAACTGGGCACATCTGGTAGCATTGGTTAACCCAGTGCTTGAATATCTGAAAATAGGAAAGGAGACTTTACTAAACCAAATAAATAGCCAAATCTATGACAATTTCGAAACAGAACTCATACTAAGCTAGATTATCTATGCCCATTAACTGGGAAAATAAAAATATAAAAAGTCGAACTGCAACTTTTTATGTAATGTTTAATTAATAACTTAAAATGATTGGTCCAGGTTTTGGTGCTAATATTTACTATGTTCTGGTAGAAAACCTTTAGGTTCATGATGGCCATGAAGCAGCTGAGTTATTCCAAAGAGTTTCTCAAAGAACAGTGTGTCTTCCAACAACAGAAAACAAAATACGGACAAAATGTTCTCAGCAATGTTTCCTTCTGCACTAGGGCATAAATGTGGTGAAGAAGAATTTAAAAATGGAAACCATATGGCTTGATTCTGTTCTCCAAACTCAGTATTCTGCTGGATTGAATACATTTCTTTATCAAGTTTTTGTAAGAAACATTTACCCATAACTAAAGAGCGGGATCAGAGTATGCCATCACAAGGACTAGCAGTGTTGTATTGACAATTATTTTCCCCTTAAATTCCCTTTACTGGAAAATTAAAAATTTCATACATAGAGAAACAAAAACTCCCTGTGTTTGTCTAAGCTTCAAAGGGAGCAAGAGCCTAAGGTTCAGTACACCACTTCCCCAAAATGCAGCAGAGACAGGGAGCTATGGGAGCCAGATAAAACTTTTGTGCCTGGTTTTTGGATCTAGGAGAAAAGATTGATGGGGCTGGTTCTGTTCCCTTGGCTTTACTCTTGGCGCGGAAATGCCCTGAACATGGGGAGAGCAGTGAGGAGCAGGAGCGAGCTGTACCACGTCAGCTCTTGCTGACAACTCCCTCGGCTCTTTTTCTCAGATCCAGGGAATTTTCTTTGCTCCTTTTGCCCCGGGTGTTACGGAGGAACTGGGAACTCCAGCAGAGATGAAACCTTCCCATGAGCTGGGAGGGCTTTTCCTCTTCAGGTCTCAACTGAGACGAACGGAGCAGCTTCCACCCACTCTACAAGCAGGATAGATGGTGGTGAGGGCCTGCCTAGTAAGACCATCAGCTCAATGTAAATAGATAAAAAAAATAGAATACTCTGTGTTTGGGGAGGTGAGGATCTTATCTTAAAATTTGCACATCACTGATTTGCCGAAGTCCGTGTTTGTTGTGTGCATTTGTTTAAGGTCATACTGAAGGACAGCATGATTTCCTTTCAAGCTGGAATTCGCTGCATTTAGAGTATGTACGAGGTACCCACTGGCCGTGTTGTGTGGTGAATAAGGCCATCTTGAATAAGAAGTATTTTTTTTTATTTTGGTTTTTGTTGCTGTCTCTTTTATTTTTGAAGCGGATTTACAGACTAAGCAGGCCCACCTGCTTTTTCTTTTTACTGTTACAGTTAATATAGAGGAATTGCTTTGGAAGCATTTGCTTTATGCATTTTCTTTTACTTATTTACCCTAGTCAAAATTACCATTTATTTTGATGTGGATCTCTTCAGCAGCTGCATTATATTTTAGGATTAATTGATCTGGTCTCCCATGTGGCCTTCCTTGCTGGATCTGCCTGTTTGCTGTGCTCTCTCCAGTCTTTGAGTCACCTGGTGAGAATATTGGCTCCCTATCGGAATATTTTGTGTTCAGCCAGGTTCTCTTTCCTTTCACAATTCCACCTTAAAGTGAGTTCATGTGCTTGGAGCCACTTACAAGTTATGAAATCCATGTCTGGTTTTACCACATGATTCTGGATCTTAAAAATAAGAGCATTCCATGAAGGGCAGTGATAAGACGCTAAGATGTAAAAATTAATCTAGAATAAACACAGAAGATATGCAGCATTGTTTCTGCATATCAGAGGAGTTTTGACTGCACTACAGTAATGCAAACTGTAACAGCAGGATCTCTAGGAATGTTCTTTTTACAGCTGGACTTGGGCAAAGGGAGATCACTGTTCATCTTCAACACAAAGTTCTGGACAGTTCAGGATGAAGGACCTAAACAGCAATAAAAGGCAAGGACTTTCCATGGTAGCACAGATCCTTCTGGCATATTTTTATTTTTGTCCAAGTCAACATCTTGTGGTAGAGAAATCCTCCACAGCAAAAGCTGGAAGACAGGTTGAAACTACTGCAAAGGGAAGCACTGCGAGTTTGGTGGTATGAGGTATATTACATTATGTTGTGGACAAAGATTTGAACAATTCATTCCAGACAAACCTTATCAAGCCTCTTGCTGCCTGTTCTTACTGTACCTCCCCTAATGCATACACAGATAAGTTCTTTCAACACTCAAAACAGCTCTTGGGGCAGAGAATTCAAGCTACTTCGTTCCCCATTCTTTGTCATGCTCATGATGGAGCCTTACCACCCTCAGATTTCCACGTATGTTCATTATACTGCCAGATGTACAAAAGGGAGAAAATAAATAGTGGTTCAGGTTGATTCATGTACTTAGTTTGCTAAGGACCCTTCTTTCAACATCATGGAGGTTGCCAAAATTAGGCTTCGGAGATGTTTTAAATATCAAATGTATCCCTAGCTATTTGCAGTGAATCTGTCAGGATGATTGCATTGGTTTTGACCATGTTGCTGAACAATATGGTTTTAAAAAATTATGTGGTGATGCTTTGCCTCAAGTCTTCCACTTCAAAAGCATCTAAGACAAAGCTGTAGTGCAGTGTTTGACATTCACATTGCCTGGCAGTAGATTTTGGGGCAGGATGAGCAGGTGAGGGTTATTTTATCATTTCTGCACTGAGAGTATGTAATGAGCAGCAGAGAACATTATCCTATTAAGCAACTGTACTGCATTTCTTTCTAGCTTGGCTTTGAACATGTTTCTTCTTTATCTCCTGTCCAGACAGACGTTTGTGTTGGTGTTCTGTCCTATAACTGAATCTTGTACACTGGGTCACAGGCAGTTACTGAGCACACCCCTGTTAATCCCATACCCAGTGCACCCTGGCAATTATTTACCTGCCTCTTACCCAAGCCCTCTCTTTCTCAATGTGTGAGTTGGTATTGGTATGAGTGCTGTATAGAAAAGAGATACAAAGCTGAAAACATCTTTCCATCTCCAAAGATAATTCAGACTGAAGAATGTGTTTATAGCACTCAAAAGAAAAAAAAGAACTTTCTATTGCTGCTGAACGTGAATTTGATGTTATTTTGGGGAGAAAAACAACCCACTTAATAAGAAATACCTAGTTGCTTGTCATCATCCGGATTAGCAGTTATTTCTTAAGACTGGTACTTAATTTAAAAGAAAGCACGTTTTAAAAAACTGTTTCAGCTGAGAGGGAAAGAGCAATTGCCAATCATGGTAGAAGCCATTCTGCCAGCCATTGGAACAGTGCTCTGCTGTAGGTACAAAATCTCACCAGGCATGCAGTAAGGCTGTGGAGCAGCAGAGAAAAGCCTCAGCAAGTGCCTAAGACAACTGGATGCCTACAAGCTTTGAGAGGAATTAGGATCTTCAGGCAAGGCCTAACATCGGACACATCTTTGGAATACAAATTTTCTCTTGCTTGCTGTGATGGTTTTTGTAAGCAGGCGATACACACCAGTTTACGTCGTGACTGGTGTGTTTTATAGCTCATCGATTTCTGCAGGGTATTGATTGCAGTTGCACCCAACAAATGAGCAGTTGAAGACAGGAGCTTGTGTTAAAAGCAGAGCGTAAGGACTGTAGAATTTAAGGGGCAGAAAAGTTTCTGCGATGGCCGTAATTTGAAGGAAGCACTTGGGAGAAACTGCAAGGAGTGATTCTCCTGGTACCAGAGCACATGCTGGGAACAAGGAGAGGGTGCATCCTGCTGGCCAGGCTAGGGCAGGTAACCTGTGCCTCATGGCATGAGGGGAGAACAACTCACACATGGGAGGCAAAATCGTAGGAGAAACCCTGGCCGATAGCTGCTATCGTTGTACTGGTTCCCAGTTTGTTCCTAGACTCACTGCTGAAATTTCTTGGCAGCTTTCCATGGTGGCTGGTTCTTCACGGAGCCGTGCTATCCAGGACAGTGCAACAAATCACTAAGTCATCTTGCACGGTGGAAGGTGGTCCATGGAACTTCTGTAAAGAACAGAATGGGTGCAGATGCCCGTTTTTGGGCTGGTGAGGGTCAGCACCGTGGGCAGGAGCAGTCCAGGGCAGCCCCAACCCAGCTGGTTTCTGTGTTTGCATAAATTCCCAGCGCTGCAGGTCTTCACCTCCACCACTTTCTGTGCTCCCAAGAGCTGAAACCGTACCAGAGATGGGATCATCCTTCAGGGATTTTTTTTTTCCCACAAAAGGCTGTGTAGCTCTTCAGTTTAAGAAGCTTAGGGAAGCTGATAGGAAATGGAAGTGCTGGCTGTCAAATGCCATGCTGGGTGCAAGCACCCCGAGCAGTTGCCTCTCTCACTTACAGCATTTCTGCACTCAGAAAAATTCTGGAGAAAACGTGAGAAATTTTGACTTAGGGACTAAAAAGCTTTCTGAATGAAACAAAATATTTGGAAAATAAGTGGCACTAATAAGGAAGTATCTGCTCCAACTATTACACACAATTTCTATTGCTTTATTACAGCTTCTAACGTGGTAAATGTAGGTATGTACTGATTTTCATTGATGCTTGCATATTTTTAGGCTATAGATGGATAATTCTGTTTTATATCAGTGTAGATGCTCACAGTTTCAGATAAAATAAGGAAGCCATCACCTCGTGGTTTGTGTCCCAGGTTTACCCCCTTGTAACTTAATGAAGCCATCCAATAACTCATTGCATAAACAGGAGGGTCTTGAAACTGGTCACAAAGAGTGGTAACAACACTGAAACGTGTATTTAAATGCTCTTTGTGGGGAAAGTACTTTGTAAACAGGCTTTGTCTTTGAATAACTATCACTTTGCATGTGAACAGTTATTTGAATACTCTTAACAAATTAAGCTTAATGTATTAGGGTTCTAATATATTTTGAAAAAATTTTAAGACTAATACAGCTACTGCAGAGATGGAGTTAGTTGACTTTTGACATACCTTTTTTAAGTTATACTCACTGTTGAATCTCTCTTTAGCAGGTGAGATGGCAAAAGTTCATTTCTCCCCAAATTCCCCTTTCGTATACTGATTACATTTCACATAATTCTCAGCTCATTTTGGGTTCCTGTACAGTGATAAAGAGCCTCTCAGCACACAGTGCATAGATACAACTGTTAGTGTAATAAGTTTCATTGCTTTCTCAAGTGAAAGCAAACTCCTTGCATCATTTCTGTCTTCTGTGCCGAGGGCACCCTAACAAGTGTATTTGACAAGCAAACAGAGGAGGATGTGGGAAGGAGCTTGGGAAACCTGTGCTCCATATCCAGTCCCACTGTTGATGCAGGCCAGGAGAATTGCTGCTTTTAAATTAAAAGTGGGATTTTTATTCCAAGGGAAATTGCAAGTTTTCACCAGCAGCAATAAATTCTACTCTAAATATGATCAAAATACCTAATTCTGATAAACTTTGAAGAGTGATTCAGAAACAGCAATTGCTCTCTTAGCTGGAATTGCTGTCTGCCTGTTTCCAGGCTTAGTTGCTCAGATCTCTGTGTGCTGATCTTTGGGCAGACTGAGCTTATCAGCTACAGAGAAGCTGAGAAACTGGCAATAAGAAAATTCAAACTTTCCTGAGGGATGTTTTTGTTTTAGTTGAAATTGTTTATATTTACAGAAACGTACAGAAATTTTTTGCCACCCTTGTTGATCAGCTTTCATAAGTCTTGCACTTGTCACTTTCCAGAATGGAATAACATTAAATCAGACTTAATATTTTTGGGTATGTCAGTTGGGGTTTTGCTGGGGTTTGCTCTCTTTTTTTTTTCCTCTTTCCATACTGTGCTAGCAAGCCTAGCACTGACAAGGGAACTGGTCTGCTTTAACTTCTCTATATACTGAGAGAGTCCCAGCTTATGTCTAAAACATGGGCTCTTGCACATACCAGGATTTTAACTGCATCGATACCTTTTCCATAAATCACTGTTTTTCTGGCTTGTCCTGTGATTCTGTTGTGCCACTGAGAATATAGGGCAAATAGAACAAGATCGTGCTTGAAACCCTTGATCTTTTTTGTCACTTCCATCCATGTATTCTATGTGTACATCTAAATATATGGGTTTGCATTCCATAATTATGTAGTCTACATATTGTTTCATTTTGCATAGAGTAAAGGGTACTAGGATATAAAATAAAGTGATTTGTGTGTCTGTTATAAAAGGATGTTCTTTTCTCATTTTCCTTACGGTTGTGTAATATATTTTAGGTATGGGAAAATTGTATCCACGAAGGCTATTTTGGATAAGACTACAAACAAATGCAAAGGTATGTATATTTTCCTTTATACTGCGCTCCCCTGAAAGTCGTAACCAATCCTGTGAAGTGTTGTATTTTAAGTGCTTTTTACCTTTGTTGGTTTGGTTTGGGTTTTTTCCCTATTCTTATTCCTAAACCAGTTTATTTCTTGCTGGTGGTTGGTGTATGCAGTGCATTTGCCTCCAGTGGGGCTCACCTCTATTTTAAAAACAAAAATGGAGTTAAAAGCAGCTTTTCCCCTTTGGCCTGGATAAACAAGGGAAGCTTGCAGATGACCATTCAACTATACTAAGCATCTTAAAAAATTATACATTTTGGAAAAAAGCTCCATTGATTAGTGTAGCTTGAAGCAGCACTTAATTACATGTTCCAGTACTCTAATTGTGTTTTGTTATGTTCGATTGTATTGGGAGCAAAGAGAGGGTTCATTTTCAACGAAGTAATTGCAGCTGGGAAAAAAAAAATTAGAACTCCTTTAGATGAGCTGGATACGTCAGTTCATGGATTTTCATCACTCACTGCAATTGCAGAGATTTGTATCTCCCAGCATGTTTGTGGTGGGAGAAGGTGTGCTAGCAGACACTGAAATACCAGATTTCAGACTTCTCATTTTTTACAACTAAGAGGATAATTTCTAAGCAAAGGGAAATATTAAGTCAGCTGATTGAGCAGTGTTAATAAGCATAATGGCCGTGAATGAGCAGAAAGCTGATAGGCAGAGGGAGGAGAGTTCATCATTAATTAAGACAAAGCTTTTGTGCAGAACTTGGAAGCAGTGCGGGGACACAGCTTCTCTACTCCCCATCTTAAGCAAATTAAGAGGCACTGACAGTTCAGAAATTGAAATTTCTAGAAATTTTTTTCCTAGCTTGTATGCAGATGTCATTGTGACTAGGAAAGAGGAGATGCCCTATTCAATTATTTTAATTAGTTAATGCCTATGACTGCATTTAACTGATTTAGTCTGTCCATTCTGTCAGTTCCTGAAGTGTTCAGTAGTCCTTTCAGTGATACAGAAATTCTCACATTAATTCTTTAAGAGATTTAAGATGACTTTTTCAGTACAGAATTTAAATCTCACTGATGAAAAGCAGTAGCTAACAGCCTGTTGTGACAATATACTGCGAGGTACAGCTCCAGGGAAGCTCACTGTGTGTCACTGAAACTGCAGTGGGAACACAAGTAGGCAGAATGCAGATATCCAACTGGAATTTAACCAGAAGACTGACAGCAATCTCTGGCTTTTGCCAAAAAACACACCATGGGATTTAAACTGAACTGGAACAACGAGCACTTGATTTTCTGTATCATCTGGAAGGTGGCAAAGGCAGCTTTGGTGGCACGCTCGGTGTCAGTACGTAAATTTGGATGGCACCTGCAGCGTGTGGGGATAACCCAGGCTGCCATGGAGATGGTTTGGGGTGTGGCAAGTTAGTCTTGCCTTGGCAGCACGAAACCTGATACGAACTAATTCACTTTGTTTCGTGTCAGGATTTAACAATCCACACCACCACGTGTTACACAAAACAATATGCTGCTTTCTTCAGCTCCTTGGCAGCATAAATAAGGTTGCACTGATGTAGCAGGCTGCTTGAGTTGTTTTTCTCAAGTTAAGAACTTTAAAGCTTATTCTGTTATAACATTAGACAACCTTTTCTCAATATAGATATATTGTAAGAGGATAGTAATGTATTTTGAAGAAATATTTCCATTTTCTACTCATCCAGAGGTTATTACATTGTTGGTTTTTTCGTTTGTTTTCTTTTACCCTGACTTTAACTCTGGAAAGGGATTTTAATACTTGGGCAGTTCATTGGTGGAAAAGAAGGGGATTGAAAAATGCATAATGAGGGTTGCAATAACATCTAGTGGAAGTAGCTTTTCCAAACTCTGACTGCTTTTTGGTGAGTCTTGGGCCTCCAGTTCCCAGGCTGGATTAAAAATCCCAGCCTGTAAGGTCAGTGTCTGCTAAGGCCAAGGTATATTGCTGTTTGGATATCCTGGAATCCCTCAGTTACATGTTGTTGTTCAGAATAAGAAAAGAGGTTGTAAATATATGGAATTTGTTTCAACTGGCATTGAGTTTATTTTAATATTTAAAGATTTTGTTATATGGCATAAAAAATGCTTTCAGGACAATTTTTCACGTTCTTCTTTCATTAATAGGAAAAATCATTTGCTTTCACTGAAGCTGGATTTTCACTCACTTTTAAATGTAACTGTCTTTTATGTATATACAGTGAGATAAGTAATTTACCAAAAATTGGGTAGATATGTGTCTTTTAAACTAAATTCCTCTCCCAGTTTTGAATAAATAAAAAGTAGCTTAAAGACTTATTTGTCGTTTATTCAAACCAGAATAAGAATTTACTTCAGAAAAAGTAGCAGATGATGCTTTACTTGGTGATCTCTGAAATAATCTGCTGTTAGAAGTTACATACCAGATAATATAAAGCAAAGCACTATACTGCTTGTTAGCAATTTGGCCAAAATTCTTCTAATGAGTGGGCATGGAAATGGATTTGTTCAAGAACTTTGCTAGGTATTTTTTTTGGGGGGGTGGCAGAACTACATGAACAACTTGAGTTCAAATTATCCCTCTTCATCAACAAGAAAATTATATTAAATAACTATGCCAGCAGCACACTTGTTGGCTGTAAAGTGTTTGTTTATAAGCTGGTTGATGTCTTGTTAACAAAATTACATTTTCTCTTTTAGGTTACGGTTTTGTTGATTTTGACAGCCCAGCAGCTGCTCAGAAGGCGGTTTCTGCTTTAAAGGCCAGTGGAGTCCAAGCACAGATGGCAAAGGTGAGTTAAAATAACCAGCTTAACCAGCTAATTCTTGCCATGGGTTGTGAAGGTGAGCAGGCTTGTACCTTGGCACACCAAGAGCAGTGTGGAGCTGCCAGCTGCAGGGTCCTTTACAGAGAGCACAGTCCTCCAGACGTGATTATTAAGGTAATAAAATGGAGACTTTTGACTGCCATATCCCAAATAATCTCAACTAATGAAATAAAGAAGCATGATATTGTATAGTCTCCAAACTGATCTGGTTGCATTTTTATTCATAATTTATTCCTAATAATATTTTCCATTGGTTTCATCAAACAAAAGTTTAGCAATAATTTGTAAGATCTACAGTAGGCTTAATGAACTGGTTTACAGCACAAAGGTATGAAAGGTTTCATAGATTGTTTGTTACTGAGGTTAGAAGCCTTGTGATTTAGGGATGAATTTTTAAGTATACCACGGCAAAATTTAACCTTTGAATTTTGTTTCAGCCCTTCTAGTATATTTTCTGCTAATGTAAGTCAAATTTGAATCTGAGCATTCATGATGGATGTCTTGAAATTCTTTGCCAGCTCTTTGATGACCTACTTCTGCATCAAGGCAAACCCAAGAACTATTAAAAATTAACAGTAGGAAAGCTATCTTCTTTTTCTCTAATTTTTAATGAACCTTGCCTCTGAACCAGCTTATTAGCCAAATGTGATCTTCAGAGCAGTGCTCTTTTATGAAATTAGGGAGGTGATACATTAGTAATGATATAGTCATGCATTCTTGTTGGGTCAGATGGCCCGGGTCCAAAAGAGAGCCATAAACACCTCTACAAATTTGTTAACTGAAGAAAATATTACCACCATAATCTGTTGATATGATTTTGGTACCTCTTAAAGCAAATTTATTTTAGTTTGAAAATGATATTCTAATTAAAAAAACCTAAATTCTAGTAATCTCAGAGGGTTTTTTATTAAAGTAGTCTGCTGCAAATCTAGCAAATCTTTTCGAGTTATCCATTAGGTACAGATTTTTTTCAGATGAGATATTTTCCACAGCTTCTCAGCTGAAGAGAACAGTTAAGCTAACAACATAAATGTCTTTGGATGGATTCCAGGGCAACAAAATGGAAACCATATGTTTCATACTTAATGCGTGTTTCATTACAGCCATGACACAAACATGCATGCTTACTGGAAAACACTTGTAGTTCTTTTCCTTTTAGGAGGTTTTATGTATGCTTAATAAAGGCCTTTTATTTAATCTTCAGGTTTTAGGTGATCACTTTAAAATATACCCCATATTTTTCGAAGTTCTGTCTGCTATCTTATGAATATGATATTTAGGTGGGAGGGGTGAAAAGAGATTTTGAAGTTATGTAAATTAATTTTCTTGATGAGCTTTGATGTCTGGTTTGTTTTCTTGACTAGACGGAGAAGCTCTAATAATTAACTATAGTAATCTAATTAATAGTTTCTTAATTTTTTCATAGTTTGTATTTCTGACTCATTTCCTCTGACAGTTGCAATATTGGTAATATTTCTTTTTGTCAGCATTAATGAAGAAATGTGCACCAAAATATCCTACAGTCTGGGGTATTTTTCTGACCCTGTGTCAAGCCTGGTGACCTGTGGGAAACCTGTAACTATGAGCTTTGCATTCCAGTGAAACTTGTTCTGCTTCTTAACACAGAGAGAGTGTTTGAATTACTAAAAAGACCAACCCCAAAACCAGCCCAATGAACAGCACTGCAGCAAACAGTCTCTAGTGACTATAAGTTTAAGTGCTTTGATTTTTTTGTCTGTTTTGAGCTGTTGGATTTTTTTTTCTTTCCTGGGCAGTGCTGCTCTCCTTTTGTCTGAAAAATTCTGTCTCTGCTGTAAACTGGGAATGGCCTGTCACAGCTGTTTTGGCAAGATTAGTAAATCAGACCCTTCACATGCAAGACACTGTGAAAGTTTGTGTTTGTGTGTTTAGTATTTTGTCCTTTTGCATGTGACCATGGAGTGGTGGTCCTGCAGAGACACTGAGAAGCATTGGAGGAGTTTCCTGGGCAATCGATTTCCTTACTGACCACTGCAGCTGCTGCAGGTTCAAAGAGCAAATCCATGCTATTGCCATGATTTATCCATGGGAAGGTGCTGAAATTACTCTGTGCCCAGGGTGGCAGGAGCAGCCTGGCTCCTCAGTGCTCCCACCCTCCCCCCAGATGTGGTTCCTGACCTGCAGCAGCTGAAGAGGGAGGGAAATGTTATTGCTGAAGCATGTTCTGACTTTGGCTGCCATAAAGACCTTTTTGCAGTGTCCTGTTGTAGCTCTAGGTGGGTGAGTTAAAAATGATGCACATCAGCAAGTTCACCTGCAAGTCCTGCTTTAGTGGAAGTGGTTCAGATTTTTATGTAGTAAAATTTTTGTTGATTCGTAGAGATAACTTCAAATTGCAATTATATTATTATTATTATTATTATTGTTTTCCTATCCATGGGGTAAAATCATGCTGTACTTTGCATACTGCTTCCAAGTTGATGTGACTTGAGGAAAATCCCACTTGCTGTGTTTTACTGCTGCTGTGCAGACTGGGAAGGCCCAGGGCCCCAGATATGGTTTCAGGCCAAATCCTGCCAAATCTGTTCCAGGGAGAACTTCTCCATCACTGTTGGTGGAGAAGTTGAAAAGCTCTGATCATTTGGTTTGTTAGAAAAGTCGTGGTTGCTGTCAGAGTGATTCTTCTAAGAGCCCTCTTCTCTTCCCACCTCCCCAGAGGTAAAAGTGTGATAACTCCAAGTTTCTGTATTATTCAAGACAGACAGAAAGTGACTTTGTGTATAGGAAGATAGATGCACACAGAAAATCAACTATATTTTGGTATTTTGAATGGAGATTTAAAATAGTGAGACTCTGTAAGGATGTTTTAGAAATGGTGAGGTCTAAATGCTATGGAGATATCAGACTCCTAAATTCTCATAGGCTTTTGACCTTGAGGTCTACATAAAGCATTCAAGTCACTGCTCAGACCAAGTTCTGTCCCATCAAACGGGAACATTATCTGAATTCACCTGCAGCTACTGAAGCAACTGGTGCAGATGGAAAGTTGACTTTGATTCTTATTTTCTGCATATAAACTAATGTGTAAATATAAAAGGTAAAAAAGAGCTAATAAATAAGAATGGTTAATAAAACCCACAGTTCTTCTCATCCTTCTGTCTAGCAAACTTAAAACAGGAAGAGACTCATTGTGTTTGTAGCCCAGATAAAGTCAGCAAGGGAATATCTGTATTACACTGACAGCAATGTAGAGCTGCACAAGCCAGCTAAAATACCACTCTGGCTCTGCTCAGACTTCACTGAGTGTTAAACAATTCCCTTCCTGGCATGGCAGTGACATTTGTCCAACCAGCTTGTCCCTCTCCTGGTGGACTGATAGATTTCTGAGATAATAGTGGAAGGCTTATATCTACTAAAGCTGATCTACATAAGGAACCACCACTTTTTGCAAAGAGCTTGCAAAGTCCTTGAGGCAGCACAAGAAGGATTCATGGACATTCTCACAACTGAACTTCAACCATGAGTTTAAAATTAGTGTAGTGTCCTCTCTTTAGAATGATTCAGCCGTCCAAGTCCCACACAGCTGGATTGAGATGGACTCACTGACCCTGATACCCCAGACTTTGTTGTGGAAGACCTCGTCTTCTCCTGTGTCTTCTATTCTCTCTCTCCTCACGAGATTTTTAGTTCTTCTGTATGTACAACTTTGCTATAAGATAGTCAAGGTAACTTATTACTTAGATTATTGATATTCTTTATTTTTCTGTTCATGTTTTCCTGATTTTTTTTTTCCTATGGAAGGACAAAGTTACCTTAAGAAAACAGACACTGCTTACAATAGAGGCCATGAAAGTAGTCCATGGACATGGAAGATTTCTGTGGTCAGTGAGACTTGTTAATTTGAGCCAAGGAATGCTGTTCTATGTACTAATGTGCATTTTTGTGGGAAGACTCACTGTTTATCCATTTGAAGATTTCCCCAGAGTTGCACATTTTTAGGACTTAGGCCTTCATAACATTACAATTTCCTCCTCCCTAAAGTCTTCACTTCCTCTGACACAGTGAAGTGTGGTCCTGCTTATTTGTATTAGCTCTCACATTAACATATCACTAAATACTTTCAAATATTTTAAGCTTCTGCAAAAAATTAGGGCCATCTTAAAAACTGTTTCTTCTTTGATTTGTGTCAGAATAACAATGTGCTAACAATGTAAAGGATGTTCTCCCATCACATACTGACTTCCACCATTCTTAAGATACAATTTATGTTTTCTGGAGTGGTCTACAGGCCCTCAGAGCATCAGACCAAATTCTGAAACTTATCACATAGGGGTGGGTTTTAGCTCGTGGTGAATATGAGCCCCTTGTCTGAGCTGATGTTGATCCTCTAGAGTGCAGAGATGATCTTAATTTGCAACTTTATCCTTTTTACTCCTGGTTACAAAGACAGAACTGTGATGTACTCTCCATGTGCAGGTAGCTTTATCTTTCTTTCCTAAGTTTTTGTGCTTTAAGCTTACTCTTGGTGGCTTTTTTCCAAGTCTCTTTGGAAAAGATGAATTGTCACACTATATAAAGTGTGAACTTGGGAGAGAAAAGCTGCTTAGCTGGTTGTCCTCATCTCTGTAACAGAAATCAAGGCTTTTCCACAGCTATTAAGCATAATGTATTAAAGGCAGCTCTTCCTTTATGTTGCTGATGAAGAACATGGTTTTGAGTTAGCAAAAACGAGAAACAGCTAAGTTTTTTGAGATTCAGTAATGTATTGCTTTTAGTACTTGTCTTCACTGTGACAACCTTCTGGAGAATTAAATCAATTTTCATTCCTAGAGAGCAAAGTAAGAAAAATAGTTTAGGTTACCATGGTAGCTAGTGCACTTAATCTAACTGGAGAAGGTAGACAGGTTGCAATTTTTTTTTTTTACATCTGGGCTTCTAAATGCCAAAGAACAGATGACAGGCAAACTGGAGCTAGCTCAGACAGATTTCTACAGTAGTTTTTAGAAACTGTCTTGTAAGAAAAGTTTTCTTTTCACCTAGTTTGTACTGCTTTTTGTAGGTAACATTATTAAATCCTACTGTAACAGATTTTAAACGAATACAATAATTTTTTTCTCCTTATATTTGTAGAAGTTCTTAAAAGTCATTATAAAATAAATTGAAGGTAAGCTGAATTTTGCTTGCCTGGGAGCCAAATGACTATCACTCAGGAACTGCAAGTGCATTAAATAGACAGCTAACAACCACTTCCCTTGAGTAAAGAGCTTCAGCCCACAGAAGTCTTATCTCTTGCTAAGTAGTTTGTGGCTTGTTCTGACAAGGGTCTGGTGCCTCCTTATGAGCTGTGGTGGGCTCGTTCAGAGCTCCTAGGGAGCACCTTCTGGCAAAGGAGAAGCAAAATCATTGAGGAATAAAAAAGGAATGTATTAATGCAGTGATAGATTGATCACAATGCTTATTGTAGTTAAATTCTTCTGAATACAGATGTGCCTGTAAAAATAAATGTAAATGTTTAGTGGATTCATCATATGCAATTCTAGAGAACAAGTGAAGATGATGGCAGTGATTTTTCCCTGAATTGTGTTGTTAACAGTCTGTGGTCAGACAGTATTAAAACTGTGGCCAAAACAGACATATTTTGGTGAGACACTGGCCAATTGTAAATTATGAAGTAGTATCCATATGAAGGCAGACAAGCATTTAATCCCTTCCCTATCAGCCAGAGGATCTTCCATGCTGTGAGCAGTGCCTGGTCACATGTTTCTGAATGGCTATCTGTTCACTCTGACCTTACACACAGCAACACAAAACAGATGTCTTTGCATTTTGCCAAGTTCCTTGCCTGCAATTTAGGAACAATTCCACACGCACAGGGAGGTTTTTGTTAATTTCTTTCAGATGATGGTAGAGCACTTCACATCGTGTAGGAATCTTGATCACCTCTTTCTACAGAAATAAATATTAATAGTTGATCATTCCCATCACTTTTATAAGAAATGTTGTGTCTTATAGTCAGTTTATAATATAATGTAAGTGCTGTAAGAGCTCTTTAGGAAAAAGCAGCGTGTTACTCTGCAAGAGCTCTGCTCTGCATCTTTCTGTTGTTACATTCTGCTAGAGAACTTCTGGAGACACACTAAAGGTGTTTGGTGAGAAAAGACTGATAGAAACTTGATGATTTGCAATGCTAAAAACAAGACTTGCTAGTTTCCTCAGTAATATGGATATTACTGAGTAGCCCATGAATTCCCTGACATTGCCCTTAATCTGAAAATGCTGAGCAATTTCAGCATCTTTCAGGATCTGCTGAAGGTTCTGTTAACTGAGGAGAACCCTGCATGAGGTATGAAGACACTCAAATTAAAAAGTTTTCCTAAATTGTGTAGAATTTTAAAAAATAAAATTATATTCAGTTGTTTATATTTTAATGGAGGCTTGCTGCCCAAAATTAGGGAACTTCCCACTGACTTTTTGATCATTTCCATAAAACAGTGCAAATAATTTCAAGAGATTTAAGGTATATGAGGTGAAAGTGGCTTATAAAATTTCATGGGTTTTAAGCAGAGGAAAAAACACCTATCTTTAAATCACTTAGAATGATTACAGTGTATAGGCAAGGTTTGAGCTGAGTTATGTTGGAAGGTATTTTTGCTGGTTTTGCTTTTTTTTTTTTAATTCCAGAAGAGGAATTAAAAACTCAGGTATCAGAGGAATTATTTTTCTCTTCTGAGACAGAATAGTAATAACCCTGTGAATTAAGCTATGGTGAGACAGCTTTTGGTAAGGAAGAAAGTTACAGAACTTCAAGTATTAAGTTCCTGCTTGCAAGAGAGACAGAGGAATAAGTTAAATAGTTTCTTTCTCCTAACTTTCTGAATTTTAACTGTTAACATGTAACCATTTTCCAAGCCAAAATCTTGTATAAAGGCAAACATGTGTTTGTACAGGGCCTTTTGTGTAAAATAGCACAGAGACAGAAGGAGAGTCCTAGTGGTGGCTGCTATTTGGAAGTCAGCTTGGAAATCCAGCGTGTTCTAAGGGGAAGGAGCTAACTTGCTGTTTATGAGCTCCCAAAATATACCCTGTTTCAAGGTTTAATAGTCTTGTGGACATGACAGAAGCTGCATGGTGAAAGCAGTTATACAGAGGGAGAGAGGAGGTGTTTCTCACATTAATTGGGACAAATTTTCCACTGTCAAACCGTATAAAATTCCAAATATGCTCTAAAAACCTTCAATCTCGCTTTGCTTCTACCCCATCAGCAGCAGAGGTTGCAAGTGAGTGTTGTAAATGAGCCCTTTTGAGAACCAATGGCTGTCTCTTTCTTTTCCTGAAAAGTGAAGAAGTGGGTTAAATTAATCTGTCCTGATCTAGTTGGACTTGGTGATGTTTATGGGTCCCTTAAACCTGGATATTCTGTGGTTCTGTGATTTGTCCTTGTAGCTGAACTGCTGCTGCTCCCCAGGGTGGCCGTGGGTTTGCACCTGCAGTGCAGACACCACCTCAGTGCACTACGGAATGGGGTTTGGGCATTTCAGCTGTTTTGCTGGTAGAATTACAGATGGAAAAAATTTGTATTTCAGGATTTCAGTGAGACATCCTCATTTGTTGACAGCTTTTTTGCTTTTCATCTCCCTCCTGTGCCTGCCATCTTTACCAGTTCTAGCTGTGGATGTGTGTAGTAGTGTCTTCAAACTCCCCTTTGTCTGCTGTGCTCTGTGTGTTCCATCAAAGGATCAAATCAGAAACAACTGAATCCCTGGGATTATTCAGGCAGTTCTAGACCGATGTGCAGAAAGGGTCAGGAAAGCAGAAATAAGTCCTTTCCAGTCAGCCATTCACCATGTACCTGACCAAAACCCAACAGTTAGTAATGCAAAATACAGATTATTTCATGGGCCACAAGTAAAATTTTTCCATCACAAAATGCTTTCTGTTCAGAGAAAACAATTTCCTTAGAACAATTTCCTCGGATGCACTTCTTTTTTCTCTTTTTTCCCCGAGGGGTTTGCAATGTGGATTAGTGGTGAAGTTGCTAATATTCTTCCAAAGTGAAGCATTGCCTTCCCTACCAATAGTGTTACATGATTTTATGGCATGAATTTTTCTCTGGTAGGTGGATAAGAACAGGAATCTACTGCCCAGCATGTGCAGTGAATGGCAGCAGGTCCCTGTGCCCCTTTTGGCAGGGAAAGCTCATGGTCTCATCCTGAATTCAGTGCCAGGATAATGTGGGAATCTGGTAATTCCTGGGCTACAGTAGGAGCCCGAGAGAAGGGGAGTGTGCTCTACCCAGTTACCTGAAATGTTTCTCTGACTTTCTGCACTTGGCTGAATTTCTTTCTCTGTTGGGTGATTGTGAATGTAATCTCTTTTTTTTATATTTTTTTCTTTTACATGTAAATTACACTTTTACTACTGTGAACAAAATGGTGCCTTTTTTATCTTTTCAAGTGTTAGAATTTTTAATGAGAATACTTTTATAATATAATTCATACTTGTTATTCTAGAATAAAAGAATTAGGAAATTAAATAGAAATATGCAAAGATTCTGACTTTCCAGCTGATACACTGTTTTAGATTATTTAGGGAAGTTTTAGGATATTTGCCTGTAATATTTTACAGCCTAGAGTAAAAAGTAAAACATTCCAAACTTTTCCTTTCAAATACTATTTGCAATTTCAGAAAATCTTCCTATGGCTACAAGTGCAATTTTGTAATGCCAATGCCTGAAACCTCCTAAAAAGCTTTTGCTAATAGAACTCATTAAAGTAGGAAGTTAACCCTACCCATCTCAAGGTGCAAAACGAAATTGCCTAGTACTATCTAAGTAACAAACCAGTTCTAAAGCTGTGAAAGCTGTTCTTCATCTCCCATTCCTGCCTGAGGCAATTTGAACTGAATGTCAAGATGTAACTCCTGTCATGCTGCCCAGCAAATCATATTAGTTCTGATGTCAGCTCTGGCCTCACACTGAATCCATTTTCTTGTCTTCTCTTTCTGTTGGTGTTTCTAACATGAAAAATAAGTCAGGTTTAAGATAAAATAATTTGAACCCCAAACTTGTCTGTGTGCTGTATAGATTCAGTACAATTTTGGAAGCAGGATGTCTCCACCAGGTAACAAAAGGAAAATCGTACACGATAATCAAATGCCATTTGTCATGGACCATAAAGGGGCCAGTGAGGGCAGCACTTGGGAGCTGGAAAAGTCTGTTTTGTAAGGTATGTGGGATTTTGGGGTGGCTAGGAATTACAGTCATACCAGTGGCAGAGGCATACACATCAGGAGGATGTAATGGAAGAACATCTCCCTCCGATAGTCTTTTATTCAAATTTCTTAAAAAACCCTTGGGGAAAACTTCAAAATGTTTGCTCTTTTGAACTGAATGTGAGGCTTGGGGTAAAAATGCAAATAAGTAAAGGTTTTTCACCCTAGAATTTGCTTCCCCATTTTTAATTTTTGTTAGTTTTTGGAACAGGATAATTCCTTTCTGTGCCTCAAAGGTGTGACCTCCCCACAAGCCCCAACACTTCTTTTTTTTGTTTTTTCCCTCCTAGGGAAAACTTACCCAAACTGAGAGGTGATACCAAGATAGCAAGATATAAAATTATGCAATATGCTACTAAAACACTGAGATATTATGAATATGAGGGTGCCTTAAGGACGAATTGATGCCTGATCTGCATGAAAAGATATCACCATCCATACAATATAATCACTTTAAGAAATGCTTTAATGGCAGGAGGCAAGTGTTGTGGTTTTGTATGGTTTTGGTTTTGTTGTCTGGTTTGATTCAAACTTCCCTGCAAGCCTCTTGTACAGAAGGAAAGTACATTGTGGACTATGCCATCAAATAGGTTGGGACCAATAAATATGTTAGGACAATGGGCAGAAACTGATGCACAGGGAGTTCCACCTGCAAAGGAGGATGAACTTTACTGTGCAGTGACTGGGCAGAGGAACAGATTGCCCAGAGAAACTGTGGAGTGTCCCTCACTGGAGATATCCAAGAACTGTCTGAACACAATCCTGTGCAACGTGATCTGGGATGACCTGACACTGTCCTTTCCAACCTTACCTGTTCTGTGATTCTGTGAGAAGTGTGTCTGTTCCAGATCATACCACTGCTGGTGCCAAAAAAGTTCTACTGAATGTGGGCATCCTGCAGAGACTTACATTTATGCCAGGGTAACAATGATGCCATCAAAGTTTTGCACAACTTGAAGGGCCAAATCATATCAGTCTGTGCAGGTTAAGAAAGTGTTTCAGCGCAGAGCAGGGCCAGTGGTCACCAGCACGAAAGAGATGGCCCTAAGCACAGCTGGGAAATCTGTAGACAAACAGTGGGAATCATCAATTGCAACAAAAAAGTTTCTTTGAGTTGTCATTTCATGGCTCATACAGAGATCACACGAAGTAGTGAGTAGCCTTAGGTCAGGGGAATGGCAAAGGTGTGACTACATTTGTCTCCTCCCTGATTGCTCCTCTCCTGGCTGCCCTCCTCTCTCATTTTGTTTGTTTCTAGAGAAAGGTTTTAGAAGACTTTTGTATTGTCTGAGTGCATGGTGTCAAAGTTTGGTGAAAAGTCAAAAATGTTCATGTCTGGAAGGAGACAACTGTCCCACTCACTTCTGTGTCACTTTACTCTTTTGGTATTATTATGGCAATGTAAAGACACTCTTAAATGCATTTTCTTATTTTTCCCTCATAGAATTTTCTGATTGTCATCCCAATCTTTCATCTTCTTAATTTCCATCTAGCTTTCTTAGTGCTTTCCACCACTCTTGCATTTCTTTTCTGCTAATTTCTTTCCTTTACCTCATTTTTACTTTTTTTTTCCTTTCAGAAAAACTTGAAACATGGAATTTTAACACGGACTATAAACTGGTCAATTATTCACCTTTATCTCCACTTAAAAATGTCAGTGTCAGCAGTAATAGGAGAAGGGGAACTTTCTTAGGAATGCTGCAGAAGATGGAGGTCACTAACACTAGAAAAGAACAACCTTTACAAAGGGGCTTGAGAAGTAAAAATCTGCACCAGAAGTTAAATGAAATATTTTATTTTAAATTCAACACGTCAGTGGCGACAACAGTAACGATCGGTTTTAATTCTCTTTCAGCAACAAGAACAAGACCCGACTAATTTATACATTTCCAACCTGCCCCTGTCAATGGATGAGCAGGAGCTGGAGAACATGCTGAAGCCCTTTGGGCAGGTGATCTCCACCAGGATCCTGCGGGACTCCAGCGGGACCAGCCGTGGTGTTGGCTTTGCAAGGTACCTGGTGTCAGCCATGCTGGCAGCCTTTTCCCTTGGTTTCCATTGAAAAGGCCAGCAGAGGTGGAAAAAGCAGAAATTATTGAAAATGACGATGTTTGTAAAGAGAAGGGAGATTGAGATGGAGTTATCCAGCAGGGTTTTGTTAATTCTGCCTTTGGTAAAGCTGTGTCTCATCTTGCTTACATGGCTAAATCTAAATTTATTGCTCTTACTGGACAATTATCTAGAATAACAATTCACTCTAAACCACTTCCTTCTCTTTTCTGTACTTCTCCTTTCTTCTCTATCCCTGAGCCATTAAGCAAGACTTCTCCTGTGACTTTTCTGGCTTTTGAAGTGTGAATCCAAGGCAGCAGACCAGAAGGAAGTACCTTCTTCCCCACCCCCACACCTTTTTTTTTGTTTTTCTTCATTAGTTCCTTGGAGAAAATGAACTCATCATTGCCCTTTGAACATCAGCCCTTTGAATTTTCAGGCTCATTAACATGATGTCAACTGGGAAAGAAAATATTTTTATTCACTTACAGTAAATCTCATCTTAAAATATTTGTGTGCTAAGTCAAATATCTCGCCCAAATCAACAAGAACACATATTTTCCATAAATTAGTAGATACCTCCCAAATATTCTGTCCGCATGAGTCTACTTTTTCTCCAGTTAATGCAGTTATTTTTTCTGGGATCTCTTCATCAAAGTCTTTTCTGTGCCATTTTTATTTATCTAAGTCCTGCTTTAAACCTAGTATAACAATCAAAATTTAGAGGCTTTAAATTGAAGGTTTCTATTATCAAAAATAAGAGCATGCTTTGAGCAAAGAGTTGGGATTCTCAAAATATGTTGTAAAATCTCTGTGAAGTCAAGTTTCAGTAATTCAGATGTTCGGCCAATATTACAATAGCTCTGTATTTGAACAAACAGCAAAATCTAATATTAGTGCACAGAAAACGACTGAACAAATTTATCTCCTGATGAGGCCAAAATTTTTAGGGATTGGTTTTCCTGTGAGTTGGCTGGGGGGTATTTCATAGCACTGTGATTTTTCTTTTTCGTTTTTTAAATCTCTCCCCCCACCAGCGCCCTGACCCCAACTTTATATGCTTGTCAGACTGTCCAGTTTTAAGAAGGGATAACAAAAGAACAAAATTAGAAATAATAGAACAATATTCATTATCTAAGAGTGGAAAACCAGCAAGTTTGGGCTTTGCTAAAATTTCTTCCTGTCCCCTTTAAAAAAATCAACAAGTGTTTGTAATATTTTTGGGGTAAAATTAGTTGGGCATTTTTCTTTCATTCATATACTTGTGTTTTATATGTAGCTTTCCCTTTTTGGTACTGTGAAGGGTAGAATGCAGTAACAGCCACTCTAAAATTCAGTGGGCATTTTAAATTCTTTCATTTTTTTCTCCCTAAACTTGTTTACCACCTCTACCTCGAGTCAGTGGTATGGTAGGAAATATGATAGGATGTATTTTTTCTAATATAGCTGGAAGTGTTCTAGAATCATATGCAAAAGTCCAAAAGTCTTGTGTGTATCCAAAACCTCACTGGTATTGAAGACATTAAAATATATAGTTTTAAAGTATTTTCTCAATAGTTTCTCCATTATGCATTTTATATTTTATATATACATGGGTGAAGTAATTTTTATATAAATGTTTATTTATATACATGCATATAATATACATAAGTTATAGCATAAGTATTGCTCCTACATCTAATTAGAACTTCTTTCCTTCTGCAAGGTGAACATTTTTCTTGTATTGGAAAATTTTTGGATAAATATTAATTAAAGTTAAATCTTCCAATAAACCTGTAGACATTAAATAAATATTTTAATTTCTTGCCTTTGGGAGACTTTTATTAGGTTAATGGGGAGTAATGTATTTTATCAAGTCCAGACTTGAGTCTGAAACTAAATTATATTCTTTTTCTCATGTGAGACCAAAAAAAAAAATAAATTAGATTTCTTTGATGCAGATCCAACAATCCAGAACTTCTGAATATTTTCTAAGAGATATTTTTGTAATCTTAGAAAAACCTCTTGTTCAGTGTGGCATTTTGGTGATTTTGGTTGTTGTCTATGACTCTATTTTGTCAGCCTGTGCAGGAAGGCTATCAGAATTAAAGAGATGCCAAGACTTAGTAATTTTTAGTCCCAGTTCTTTGCTGCTGAGGCCATTGGCCTAATTCATGGATATGAATTACAGAATTTAACGAACAAATGAAAAGAAATTATCTGTTCAACATTAACCAAACATCATCTTGCAGACAGCTGCCAAAAATGTTCTTCTCTTAAAATAAATGTTGTTGCACTTGCCCGTCTCAGTCTCTCAGTGTGACTGAGCCCAGGCTGGCTCCTGGGGCTGACACATCCCCAGCACATCCCGAGGGTGCAGCCACAGCCTCCAGAGCTGCTCCCAGCCCAGCAGGAGCTCCCCAGTTCTCTGCCCAGTCGATTAAATCTACATCTGACAGCAGAAGTGCACAAACCTGTTCGAGATTTTGGATTCCTTCCCACTGGCCATCGCAGCTGGGCTGGTATTGGCTCCTGTTTTGAACTTGGAGACAATGAAATAAGAGCCAGGTGCATCATGCAGTGGAGGGGATGGGTATAAAGTAAAAGCTGCCAGGGCAGTTTGGGTCATGCAGTCAGGAGAGTTTATATTTGAGTTTATTACTCTTAAACTGCACAGACACTTCTGAATCCTCTTTTAAGAGTGGCATTAACCTTTGCTGCATGCAGCATGGGCACTGAGCATTCAGTTCTGAGTGATAGTCAGTCAGGCTTTCTGCTTCTTTCAAGACAACAGAGGTACTTTAGCCAGCTTGGACAGCTACAGTATAATTTCTGAGTAAATAAAGTAACATTTTCAGTTTGGCGCTGACTTTGGTCTCAGAGAACATAAAATTTTAATTGAGTTTGGCTTTACCTTTCTGAAGTTATATGTTCTTAGAAAACATCTTCTCCATTGTTCACACATGGGAAAGCAAGCCACAGCAGTGAAGAGAGAAAAAGGAAGAAATATGCTCAGAGAAAAAGCAAGAAATATGCTTTAAAAAAAATCACAAACATGGGAATCTGGTTGAGTGTTTAATTTATGTAAATTATTCTTTATTTTCTTAGGATGGAGTCAACAGAAAAATGTGAAGCAGTGATTGCTCATTTTAATGGAAAATTCATAAAGACACCAGCAGGAGTTTCTGGTATGTTGAATATATTTCTTGCAAGATGTATGAATAGGTTATTGCTTACATGGTGGAAGCCTGTTATACTGATTGTTGTATCTGGCTTCTCATTTAGAGGCAGGCTTATTAAAATTAAACTGTGTCTTTTTGGATGACTGTAATGCTTGCTTGGAACACACTATTTTGCTTTTCTGTTGTAAACCTTTTCTAGGAAACTAGTAGTGTTCTCTCCTAGCAGAGAAACAAGCAGCTAAGACGCCAGCTATGTACAAATTTACATCCCACGTAATCCCAGTTGAAGTGAGGAAACAAATATCTGTACCAGAACAGAATTTGGCTGATTGTCCATGGACAGGGCTTTTTTCAGAGGCAAAAATTGGCTGGTTTTGTCATCTGTTGATGATTTTTTGGAAGTATTTTCAAAAAAATATTTGCTTAGGAAAAGAAAGGCATCTGCAGCAGTGCCTGGCACAATCATTCACTGGGGAGCTGTGGCTCTCAAGTCAGTGTAGGCTTTGAAGTCCTTCAGGAAAATGGAAGGAGATCAGCATGGAATGCTGCTTCTAGAAATATTGGGCAAGGCAAAATTCAGAGAAGGCTTAGTACAATTTTGTTGTCACACCAAGTTCCTCATCAGTTTGTCTGCTTTGTCAGCACTGTTTCTAAGAGACAGAATGTATATTCCATGAACACTGAAAAACGAGGAGAGGAAATTCAGAGCTGCTGAGTAAAATAGAAAGTAAAGAGGACAATAAAGAAGGAAAGAATACATGCCTGACATTCCACGCAGCTTGCAGTAGGCATTTTATTGAGAATCCCAAGTGGGAATTTTACAAATTCCAGTGTTGATGTGGTTGCTGAAGCTGCCTTTATCCCACTGGTGAAATGTTCTCTGCAGCCAGACCCTGTCACCAAGGAGGAGGAAAGTGGCCCTCGGCAGGCAGACAAGAATGCAGCTTGTTTAGAAAAACTCCAAACAGGCCTCATCCCCGAAAGATTGCTCCAGTTTGAGGCAGTCTGTGCTGCTGTAGGGATGGAAAATGCCTCAGAGCACAGGAAACCACTCCCTTCAGCAAAACTGATCTAACGCAGTATTTTGACTTCCCTAGCCTTGTTTTTGCAGACCCTTTGCATTGGGTTTAATTGCTGAGATTATTATTTAGTTAAAACTTTGTTACAACGTTTTGGTAAATTTAAGCACATTTTTGCATTTGTTACTTTAGTAACTTTAGTTACTTTTAGTTGCATTATTATTTTTACTTTATTACATTTAGTAAAAATGTTACAGCTTGTCTATGTATAAACAGGCAGCAAAGACACGAAAAAACTGTAATAGAAGCTCCTATTAGTGCTTTTTAGTTTGTTAATTTTTATTTTCACTTGCATTCTCCTGTTCTCAATGAATGAGCCATCAAGCATGTCATTGCTAATCACGCTCTGTCTCCAGTGGGCCATTGCTGAAGCTGGAGTTGCACCCTTACATGATGAGGTTCAATTTATTTTATTATTTCAGGTAAAAATAAAAAGTTGCTGCATTGAATTGTAGAAAATTTTTGCAGCATGAAGGAAACATCTAGCATAAAAAAGTGACAAATTAGGGACAAGAAATTTGCACAGAACTGTCCATTGTCTGCAAGTGGAAACTAAAAAGGGGTCTCAAGATGGAATCCACCTCACAGGCTTGAACTGCTGTTGCTTACTTTGCAGTTGTCCAGGCTCTGTGTCTAGAACAGGTAAAGAAAAACACCCCTGCAGAGACTGTTCTTGTGGTGACAAAGATCTGTCACTCAGAAATAGATCACTCCAAATGGCTGGAGGTCAGTTGAGTGATATGGGGTCACACCTTCCATGATATGGAAAAAGAGACAAATTATTGGGTGCATAAGGGACTTGTGAGAGCCTTGGTTTTTCAAGACCCTCAATTTTGTTGTATAGGGTGCAGCCTCAGCCCTGTTCCCATGCTGGTGCTGTGAAGTTTCAAAGCTCCTTGCAAAGGTTTTTATCGAGTTGAAATTCTTCCTGGAGCTCCACACCACATAGCAAGCACCTGTCCAGTAATGCAGTCTTATTAGAGAATTCAATTTATGTATAATAGTATACTGCAGTCTGCCAAAAAGTGGTGCAGGTCATGAGATAACTGTGATTTTGGACTACCTGCACAGAGAAAAGTGGTAGTGGGAAAGCTCTTGAACAAGCAAAGATTAGGAAACTGTTTTGAAATAGATTAGCAACCATTGGGATTATAAAGGATCAAGTTCAACCACGTGCAAAACAAAACCATAGAACTGGAACTATGTTTAAGCTAAAACATTGTGTCCTAGAAACTTGGCTAAAATCAGCAAAGGTAGCTGGCTCTAAAAACACTGTTATCAGGATGAGGAGGGTAGGAGAGATGGGCCTGTAATGAAATAGGTGTGGGAGGAAGAACATTTGTTCAACAAAAACATGCTTTCATAATGCAGCTTTGTTATTTTAACTAAGTTTGGGTTTAAAGGAAAGAATGGGTCGAACAGTTATAGAAAGCATTGGTGAAACCTCCCCTGGAGCATGAGAAGACAATAAAAAAGCCTCTAAGAATCTGAGAAGATGAGGGATTAACACAGGTTGGTCACAAAAGTGTCAGCTCTAGAGTTATGTGAGTGTCTGGGCATTGATGATGCTGAGCAGGCTAAACCCAGATGTAACTGGCTATTCAGGTTTTATTTAGCTTAATGAAATATATTCAGTATTTAGTGTGTCCTTGTTTATCTTCAGTAAAGAAGAAGAAAGGTTACCTCAGAGAGCAATTTGAAATGCACTGCAAGTGGGTATAATCCTGAAACTCCTATAAGTGATGTATTGGTTTCACCATCTCTTTTTGGGGTTTGTCTTTTTTTTAATGTAGGTTATTGTAATAGTTGGTTGTGTTTTATGGACCATGACTTCCTTTCCATTTCGTCACCGAAAACCCAACTCAGAACTCTAATTTTTCTACTTAATTATCTTCTCAACTGAATGTTTATTATATAATTGCTCTAATTTTAAAGCAACTTTTGCATTTAGTTCCACTTTTCTCCTTAAACAACTATTGTTTAGAGTGAAGAATGTAATATTTAAAGCTTTTCTATTCTCCTGTGAAATGTGTGTAGAGTGATGTGCCTTGGAGAAAACAGACCAGACTGGCAAAAAGGGCCAGGACCCAGCAGATGAGCAGTGGGAGCAGAGCAGCAGCTCACTGAGCCTTCCTCCCCTGAAGATGATACTCAATGTTCACTGTCTTTCAGTCTTGTCCAGGGTCCGTAGAGATTGTAGAAATGATCTTCTGGGCAAAATCCTGAAAGGCATCTCCTCCCAATCACAGCAGCACGTAGCTGTGTGATGGTACATGAGAATAGTTACATAAATAACCACCTAAAGCAGCTGTGCTGTAGAATATCTAAGGCACCTGTAAGGCTGAGTGGTTTTCTCTCTCTTATATTTAAAATGAGAAATGTAGAAGTTTAAAATTTACAGAAGTTTTATGCCTGTTCCATAGGCTTTATGGATTATTTAATATTTCTTTTACTGAAAAAGAACTGAGGTGATTTTGGTTTAATGGGTGTAAGGTAGAGAGCATTTTTCTTCAGGAATGGCCGGTTATGATGATGATGCAAAAATCAAAAATTATCCATGACCCAGCCCTCTCTTCCCACTTAGGATAAAGATGTTGGTCGCTCCGATTCTGTTTTAGGGAGGAAATTGAGTGTGTGAGAGCCCTGCTCCTGCCTGTGTTCTTGACTAGATTAGGAAGAGGTCCATCAGCAATGATAGACCCAACTGTTGGAAATGATCTGGCCTTGGACATCTCTCTAGTGAGGGCAGGAGTGAAAACACAGCCCTGACGTAGCTGCCTTCTATTGGAGTATTTCCTAGTTTCTTACCTTTACAAAGTATCCAGCACTGACAATCTTTAGTGAATTTAAGGTGCTTGACCATAAATCCACTTTTCTTTCCATTATCTCTCACAGATCCTATAGAAAAAACACATGAACCACAGCCTGAAAACCACTGCTACAGGGAGCCAAGGGCTGACAGTGCCGGGGTCACTCCTGGTCATCACATTGAAGGCAGAGGGGCAAAAATTTCATTTTATAGATGCAGACCCTGAGATCAGCTCAGTTGTCAGAACACAGTGCTAAGGCACCAGCGTTGCAGGTGTGACCCCTGTATGGGCCGTTCACTTAAGATTTGGACTTGGAAGGGACCCTCAAGGATCATCAACTCTGAAAATTTTGTGAATCTGTGAATTAGAGGGTTTAACTGCTCTAACTCCCATGATTTGCAACTGCTGCTTAGTTTTAAGAAGCAACATAGGAATAGAAAAGAAAATGCTTCTTAAAACCACTCAAAATATCTTTCTGTGATAAATTATTAAACCTTGTATGAATTATTAAAGCAATGTAATCCTGAGCATTATGTTTTAGTGAAGACTAGGATGGTGAAAAGTATAATATTTAATTTCTCTTTAAAGATATAAAGCTACCCTGATCTTGGGTTGCACAATTTCTTTTTTAATTCTCACAACCTTTGGCAAAAGTTTCTGGCTGTACTAAAAGCTGTACTGGCTTGCTCTGTCATTAAAGTGATGTTTTAATGTCAGAATTCATTAAGTCCCATATGCTTTGCACTAGAAAATAAGCAATGATAGTCTCTAAAAGATGCAGTTTAATTGAAAACTGACTAAAAGAATAGTATTTTTCAACTCTTTTGGTGTACTTTTTAGTAACTGAAAGCAGGGTTTATTGAAAAGTTGATAAAATTAGCCATGTAAAGTCAAGGGTGTAAACACAGAGTAAAACAAAGGACATCAGTTTTGCTATTGCTTTTATGGTATCACCTGGTACATAGCTGGGTAGACACTGAACAAAGACAAACTGAATTCCAACGTACAGATGTGCACAAAGTGTCTACGAGGAAGAATTTACTCTGTGGACTAATACTGCACTCACATCTCTCTTCTTTAAAAACATCAGCCCTAGAGGAAGGTGGTTCAGGGCAGGAAGAGATGGTCAGCACTTTCCACAGCCAAGGTTTAAATTCCTGACCTGCTGCTGAAGGCCAGGAAAGCTCCTGGTTACAGATTCCCTCCGTAGCTGCAGCTCAGCAGGCATCTGCAAACCACGGGCAGTGCTGGTTTTCATTTTCATTTCACAGTAAAATGGGCATGTTAAACACGGGGTCCCAGCTGAAAAGCTGAACTCTGCTGTAAGTCATAGCCTTTCACATCAGGCACCTCTCAGCTGTGAGAGCAGCTCTGAATATTTGTGCTCTGCCTTTGTCTTGCACACACAGACAAGTCACTGAATGATTAATGATCTGCTTCATCACTGGGCCTGCATAGTTCCCAGCAATTAAACAATAAAAATGACTCTCCCTTCCTTCCTGGACTACAAAAGATTGCTTAACTGCTCTGTAGGACTCGGAGCTTTTTGTTCAAATATGTATCTGTTACATGCATGCTCTTATGTGCGAGAGAGATAATAAGTTGCATATTTGTGGAAAATATGGGAAAAGGTAAACGAATGAGATTATGTTCAGATCTAATTTTGGAGAGAGCAAGGTCTATGTTCATTCTCTGATGGGAGGGAGGTCAGTAGCTCACACTTGGCTCCCAAGGAGGTTTATCTCCTCCTCATGACCCTCCCTCTGATCACCATCATCATTGTGTTGTTGCAGGAATGAACACGGTGCTGGTCAGGTCCTTTGTATGGAAGAGCAGCCAAAAATTGCAGTTGGGCTTTCAGTGGGAGCAGTCCCCAGTGTCAGATGTGGAACCAGGACCGGGGCAGGCCAGTGCTGACAGCAGCTGCTGCTGTTAAATAAATGGTCTGCACTGGGTTTTTCCATGAGTTGGAGCATTCAGAGCATTTGGACTCTTCCATGGGTGCAGTGAGGAGCAAGGGAGGGTGGAAGGTCAGAGGAACAAGGGTTCCCATGGCTGAATCTGTGTTCTGTAAGATGGAGCACTAACTTCTGTCAGATCACAAATGAATGGCTTTCTAAATGTTTGGGTTTCTTCACTGCTGCAGATTTTTGATATTACATATGCAAAATCCAGTACGTGTGTGTAATTCTTGCTCCATTTTTTCTTCTTCTTTAAATTTGTTGGAGAAGTTTTCCAATGCAACACAGAAGATGTTTAATCGTTTAAAATGTAGCTGTTTTCAGTTATCTACTGACAAAAAAAAAATCAGATTTATTCTTAAAATAGGTTTTTATGAACATTTTATTCAAACAGTTGGACAGGTTTACTCTGCTTTTTTAAAAAAAAAGATCTTTATGTTGAGACAATGATGGGAAAAGCAAGCACAAATACTGCTTTCAGAAAAGTTTTTTACAATTCTTTTAATGAAAGCATAATGCAGCTTTAAATAAATTTACTACCTCTGAGTGCTATAATACAGAATGACAGGGCTAGAAACCTTTAGGGTTTTTCTGATGTCTTTCTGTACTGTTCTCATGCCAGTTTCTTTTGACTTCATGCAAAATTTTATAGTGTGTATTTTGGAAGTCCCATATACTCCCCAGAAAACTAGATTTTTTGAAATAATACATAAGTGGACAAACATATTCAAATTGGGGAAGAGCTTTTTTTCATTTAAGGTAGTTAACTTCAGTATTTGGACCCCCTCTCTTACTGTCCAATGGATTTTTGTTTTCCTCAGTGTGTAAAATCAATCAAAATAATTTCAGACCAGACCCTGACAAATTTACCCAATATTGGCTAACATATTCTGAGGTTACCTCCTCTTATTTCAAGAGAACTGTATGTGGTCTAAAATGCTGTGTGCTATGACCAAGGTTATTGGGATATAGCTTTCATAAAGCAACATCACATCATCCATATATATTATGGACAATAATAATAATAATAATAATAATAAAATAATAATAGTAATATATTATTATAATACTATTAATATAGTATCTTTTTGCCCCAAATATGTTGAAGCAGAAGTTTCTTCACATAATAGAAGACCCCAAAGCAAAACTCAGCTCTGGGAATGCCAAAAATCCCCATAGAAATGCAAGGTTTTGAAGACTGTATTTTCCAGTTTGTCTCCTACTTTGGGATTTCTGTTATTTCCTTGTTAATTTACTCTATTATCCATAAGTCTCCTATATTTTTCCAGTGTCATTAGCCTAACCTTTTCCTGGTTTATTTTATGATTATAGGATTTTAATTACTGTTCTCTGTCGGATAACAGATTTTAAATTAATCTGGTTGTCATGTTTAATGTTATAGTGTGACTTTCTGTACAACAGCCACAGGTAGGAGAGGTCCAGGTCTCTGACCTGTGTGGTCAGTGCTGGAGATGAGACAAGGAACCACACACCAGTTCTGTCTCCCTTTTTTATAGAGAAGGCTGTCAAAAGATGTGTCATGCAGGAAGTGGATATTTTTCCAGTAGAACCAGAGCTAGGGATGACTGGATCCAGTAGTTCCAAAGCCAGGGATGACTTGGCCATTAATGCTCTTTTTGTGCCAAAGTTTTCAAAGTCAAGCTCTTTGCAAAGTTAAGCATCTCTGAGGTTTTCAATACCAACCATCTTTTGCAAATGCAGACAAGGTGAAGAGACGACAGCACTCCCCATGGTTACATCAATAGACTTTGTTGAAAATTTTTTTGGGGGTTGTTTCTTAGCAGGTGGCCTTCCCACCCCATGTGTTTACTCTGCATTTGGAAACCTGTGTGTTTTCAGGTCCAGCCATGTCTCATGAAGATGTTTCCAAAGAGAGAACGACTGGAGGAGTGTCATGGTAAAGCTTAGACAGCTCATGTGTCAGGAATTATTGGCAGAGGAACGTTTACATCCAAGTCATAACAGTGATTCCACCCTGTGATTAGGGAGGGTGTGGTGTGATGCAGCAGAGCTCTGCTTCTGCCATAGGTACTTGGAAACATGGAAGCTAGTCACAGGGAAAGAAAGAAAACTATGCAAACCTTTCCATTGCTTCAGTTCTGACATTAAAAATTGAAATAATGGGCAGGATTGTATTAGGAAAAATAATATTAACAATAAAAAATGATATAATGGGGTGATTCTGTTTCATGGCAGTATGCAAAAAACCACAGAAGGACAATCTTGAAGAATTTCTGGTTGCATTGGGTGTTCTTTATAGAGCAGAGATAAAATGGAAAGAGATGGTTGTGGCATTTCCTCAGTGCAAGGTGTCAGGAGATAAAGGTGCCCACCCTCTCTTGCCAGCTGGAGTAAGTGGATGTCCTGTGCCAGCTCTTCTGCTTGTTCTGGATGAGTAAAACACTTTTAAATTTTGGGACATTTTGAAACCTCCATGGGATGGGGAGGATATGTTATAGACCTTTGGCCAGATTTTTTCTCCACCCTCCTTAGATATACTTCCAAAGAGGCAAAGCTCAGAATTCTAACAGCATGTTAGTTCTTGTTCATCCCCAGACCGAGAGACACATACTCAGGATATACAGACCGTATTTCCTTCCAACAGGTTTTACAGCAGTAGTTTAAAATCAAAGATATAAGGCCTTCCAGATGCTGTGTTTGTGTGTGGCAGCTGGCTTCGTGCTGTGCAGAACAGTTGTTGATGCTGCAGTACAGCTCTGTGTTATTTAATTGGTATTTAACAGTTATCAACTGTATTTGGAATATAACTTAAAACCATACCTCATTTGGAGAGTTGAACACCTCTGTATGAATGCTGCTTCCACTAATTTTTCTTCTTTCTTCTCAGTTCCTGCAGAACCTTTGTTGTGCAAGTTTGCTGATGGAGGACAGAAAAAGAGACAGAATCAGAATAAATATATACAGAATGGAAGAGCATGGCACAGAGAAGGCGAGGTGAGACTTGTAAGTCCTCCCTTCAAGCTTTAGTGTGGGTGTGCAATAATGAATACTTAGGAAAATGATAGGCATTGAGACTTCTTGGCTTGGGTCTTTGGCATATTAAAAATGTACAAGCAACTCTTACCTGACAGTTTGTGTCTCTATAAAAAAAATACTTAACTGTGTCTTTCTTCTGAGGAGAAAAAGCAAAATGTAAAACGCTGAGTCCTATCTCATTAAAGTGAACAATAAAATCTCCTTCGACTTGGTCAAATTATAAACTTCAGCTTTCTCATATTATTAAACTACCAGAAACATAACTGTGCTTACATGCAGTAAATAATCCTTTGATCTATGCAACACTAAAATGCACACCACTTTCACAAGATTAAAATAGTATACCAGTGCCATGCAGCATTATTATTTTTAGTCAACAGTTGTTTTAATCTTTAATGTTCAAGATAATAGTTTTGCAGACTTACTGTGGTTAGCAAGCCTAGACACCTCATTTATATTAGACAGGAAAATTCAAATGTGCCTTCTGAAAAACTGCACTCCCCATTCATTCTTATAGTTCATATATTGTAGGCAACACCCTAACATAATCATCTGCATGCCCTGAATCTCAAACACACACATGTTCTTTTAGCCAGGTGTGTAATAGATTGCAGTTTGTTCCTTGTGATGGGAACATGGAAACTTGTATTCACAGTCAATATTGGTGATTCTCTTCACTATAAAATTACTTCTGTCAATTAACCTTTCCCTAAGTTATGGTAGTAAATCATTTCAATACAAATTTTCAGTTAAAAATGAGACAACTAAAGAAAGAATAAGAGAAATAATTTACAATAAAAATTGATTATGTCAACTCTTTCTTTTCCACTTTTTCTTTTTTTTTTAAAGGCTGGAATGACACTCACATATGATCCAACCACAGCTGCTTTACAAAATGGGTATGTTGAATAATGGCACACTAAGAAAAAAAAGTTTGCATTATGGAAGATGCATAGAACTGGCATTTAATAAATATTTCTGCATTTTCTAGATTTTATCCATCACCCTACAGTATTACAGCAAACAGAATGATCACCCAGACATCCATTACACCATATATTGCTTCCCCAGTTTCTACATACCAGGTTTGTATTTAGAACTCTGTAGCTGAAATGGTTCATTGGAGCTTATGTTTATTTATCAATTGTTACATCTGGTTTTATGAGGTCTCCAATAATGCTTCATTTTAATGAAGTGGCCTCCTCATGCTGTACAGCATGAAAGTGACAGCCTGGAAACCTGAGAGGGTGTGTGTCAGGAAGAAAAGTGATTTAATGAGATCCTGGTGTCTTGCAAAACCAAGTCTCCAACTCGTGCTGATGGCTGAGGGATTTGTAAACACTTCTGCATTTCATGCGGGATTTTTCATTTTCTCAGTCAAATTCTTTTAATGTCAGCAATATATCTGAAGTAATTATTCTTTATTTTAAACCTTCTTGATTTAATTCAATTCATTTCTAAGGATATTTCCATGCATTTTCAGCTTTTCTCTGTTTTTTTTTTCAGAAAGCCCAACAATGTCTTATGTAATTGTACTAAGAAGGGTACACAAACATTCTTGACATTAGAGAAGGAAATTTGAAAAAAAGAGCTCAGAGTTCAAATTACCTCAGCATTCAAATTCAGTGTTTTTATATGAGGAGTAAAGCATTTAATAGCCTAGCACAGTATTTCTAAACCAAATGTTACTTTATTTTGAACAATAAATTAAAACATAATTTGTGGACATTTTTGGTTTTAGACCCCAGCCCAAAACTTTCTGAAGAGGGATTTTGATAGGTGCTATCTTGAGTCCTCACAAGGAATATTGATATACAATTCAACACGTCGAGAAATTATATGGAACCCTTTTAGTACTTTGATGCAGATCTCTTAGGAATCCTCAATTTTAGGGCATCATACATTTCAGTTTACAAACAACTTGCTTTAAATACAACTAGTATGGCAGTCTCAGATGTGTGCTCTGCAATTACTGCTAGAGACCTGCCAATTATGCCAGTGTACTCTAAATGATGAGCTATTCTTGCATTTTACTGTTTAACACATCGATGGAGTAAACAGCAGTGATTCGGGTCACAAATAACTCAAACTAATTAAATTTAGAAAATTCTCACCTCTCTGTGTCAGGGGAAGGAGAAGAGGCTGTTTGTTTTCTGGTGAGAGAGATGCTGAGCTCTCCAATGCCCTGTGTGTGAATGATTACAGCAGGGTGTGTAAAGGGGGGACAGAAGGGGGACAGAGGCACTTGCAGAAATTTCTTGCAGAAAATCTCTTGCAGAAATTTCCATGTAGCCTTCAATTCCAAGGGAGGAGGATAAGGAAGAATTGTCTAGTGTTAGTCTGGCCATCTAATGCCATCTTGCATGAGCAAAGTGCTGTGTAGGAGTTAAAACAGTGTTCTCTGGTGTGAAGGGCAGCTGGATTACTTTTATATTAATTTCTGAGGTAACTTATGCAACTCAATGTTTGCTCTCAGCTGACAGTGCTAGATTCTGTTTTTCAGTACACTGAATCATTTTTCTTGATACTGCATTACCTCAGAAATTACAGTAAGTTCTTACCCAGAAAAATATTTCAGCAAAATTATCTGCTATTCTTTATTAAAATATAAATTATTTATCAATATAAGACTCTCTGATATTCAGAATCCAAGTAAAAATTGGAAGTTGGCATGGAAACATACTACTTAGCAATACAGTATTGTTTTTGGGGCTTATTGAGATAGGCAGACCACAATCCATTATGTTTCCAGAAATGTAGTTACCAGTATTTCAATATACATGGCACAGAGCTTAAATTATTGTGGATGGAGTTATTAATATCATTATGCTTGAAGTGACACGGTAATTGGAATTGGAAATTAAATTGAAGTATTCTGTACTGAGGAGGAAGGAGGTTCTTGGCCAGAAGAGTTTCACAATTTGAGTATTAGTCACATCTTCATTACTGATCCCTTCTCACTGAAACCTGCAGCTTTCTGTCTTCTACACAACAGAACGTGTCACACAAGCACAGGTTGTTATTTTTTTTCTTTGAGGCATGGTACAACCTGCTCCTAGATTTATTCTTATTCAGGTAAACAAATTTAATAAAGTTTGGGCTAGTGTTTGTTCCTGCCACCCCTGTGTACCCAAACGACTGCACCGAGCCTGTTGCTATCACAGTGTGAGCTCAGCCAAAGCTTTAGTCAGGCTGTACCAGTATTTTTGCCATTAAGATTTTGCCTGAGGAAAGGGAGTGTTCCACTCTTTTCCATCCCATTTTTGAACTCCTGTTTGTTCTTCTCCTGACTGAAAAAGAAGAAAAAAAAACAACAAAAAAACTCTGATTTGAAAGTCAGTACCAAAAAGGAGGGAAGAAATATTTCCGTCTTCCCGAAAATATCTCACCTGGGGTTTTTTTTCAAGGCTGTGTGTTTACCTGTCTTGTTCACGGGACTCTGGGGATGGTGGTAGAGACATTTAAAGGGTTTTAAATGTCCAGCAGCAGTGGTGAGCCAGTTCTGGGTGCAGGTCAGGTTCCTGCCTTACCCTACACACCTGCAGCAGGTGGGGAGGAAACATTTCTGTCCTTACCTTTAGTATTTCTTGCACACTTTTCCAAAGAGCTGTTGCAACCAGCTCTTTTTAACCAGGATAGCAATATAACCTCTTCATTTCCCTTTTTATAATTCACTTTGTCATGCAAAGTTAGGCATTCTACTGCAATTGAAGTTTTTGGGCGGTCACCGGTTTTGGAGAGAAAATGTGCTTGTTGCAAGAGCAGGAACTCTCATCAGAACCTCCTCCTCTTCCTGTGCTTTGGGAATAACATAACACAATGTCTTGCAGAAACACAGCTCTCCTAAATCTTCTCCTTTTTCCTGGAACAAGATTATAGCAGAATTCCTGATTTTTGTTTTTCAGTTCTGAAAATACAATAATTTATTTTATTGTGATCACACTAGAAGGCAAATGGTGCTATACCTTCTGAGATCCCAATTACTTTTCCACAAAGAAATTTCTGAGACAGAAGGAGACTCCTTTTTCAACACAGCAGAAATCTGTCATTCATCTATTTGACCCCTTTCATTGTATTTGATGAAGTTTCTGAAACCTACACTAAAAACATTGTATTTTGTTCTGAAAGGTGTATGTGGTACATGGTCTCCAAATCTTGTCCCTGATTTACAGGTTACAATGAATACATTTTTCATAGAAATCAATATTGTTCCACAGAGTGACTAATTGGATTAAAAAGTCAATAAATAAAGGAGGAGGCAGGTTAACATGATTTAAATTATTACTATATCTAAGTTGGAATATTCCAAGAACGTGTAAAATGAAAAATAAAATGCCAATTTTTTTCTAGGTTCAGAGTCCTTCTTGGATGCAGCCTCAACCATATATAATGCAGCACCCAGTAAGTTTTTATGCTTCTTCATTGTTGTGTTTATCTATTATACAAACACTTTACATACTTTAAACAACAGGAAGTATATCAATTCCTACCCAATTACTTCCATTGATCAAAATGAGAAGTGAAACAATGACAGTAACCTGAATTGGGGCCTTGTTTTATTAGGGAAAAAAAGAAAGCTACTTTCAGAGTATCAGTGTGATGAGGACCATTAGAGAAAACTTCCAAGAGGAAACTTAGTGGTGTTGGGGTTTTTTGGTTTTGCTTAATTTTTTTTACTTTAAATGGAAAGCACTTTGCAGGTACCAAATGTTTTTTATACTGTCTACCTTTCAGGAGCTGAAATTGGAGACCCAGTGTTTTAGAATAGGTGTACAATAGTTCAAACTGGATCATTTGTGAAAGACAGATGGATGTGGTGATATAAATTACTTTATGGGCACTCACTTGAGAAAACCTGCATGGCTTGTTCTGGCTTCACCCCTCATGAGTAATGCTGCTCTCCCTACACTTCTGGCTGTGGCATCTGTACCAGACTGTCAGGCATTCTAATCTCCACTCTCCCATGATATTTTGCTTCTTGTCTATGCCATTTGCCAATTAAGTACCATTATATCTGAGAGTTACTGGGTTTCTTGAGATGAGCTTTACTAATAATAACAGGCACTTTAATACATGCACTCCCATAGTTAACAAACAGGTCTGCTTCCAGATATAGAAAGGATACTGTCTTGACTTTAATTAACCTCTCCATGCAGATATAAAATGCAAATCTTCTTGGCAGAACATTTTCTTCTTGGGCATGCAGAGAAGGTGATGTTGAACCAGAACACCTTCTCACACACTTAATTGTTGTTGTATTTGTGGTTTTTGATGTTAAATACACATCCACAGAGCAGGTTTTAACTTCCTTCTCTACCAACACAGATTTTCATAAAACAACATCCTGCAGATAATGCTGTAGAAGACAAGAGATGATATGTTATAATGCTGTAAGGTGTATTAGTTTCACAGGTACACAAGCTGAGATTTCACAGTTGAAAATAAAGACCTAGATTCTAGACTGAAGTTCAGTTTTGGCCTGTGCAAAGACGGGTGCTGTCTTGCTCATTTGCTTTTCAGAGAAGCCTGCAGTGTACAGACAGGAAATTCTTTCAGTGTTTGATGTGCCTGTGACTCATTTCATCTACACTGATCACATGGTTGTTTTTCCAAGTATATTATATACTTTTTTTTTCTTTTTAAGGATTAGTTATTGATTCAAAATGCTTGTTTTCAGTACACTGCAATTATTTCTGTTAGTGTTGAGCCTCCATTAATTTTAATCAAGATTTTCTGCAGGTGTAAGTCATAGAAAGTATTTGGAAATGTGTTTTTGTGGAACATGATTGGTAAAATGAAATTTATTGATAATCTTCTATTTCAGTTACCTCTGAAAACCTTATGAGCGTGCCCTCCATATTTAGCAATTTAAAGTGTTTAAAAGTTTAGAGTATGATTTTTATGAGCTTAACAAAATGGTGCAGGAGCAATAGAAATGTCATCAGAGCAGCTGGTATTTAGACAAAGAATCAGCATTGCTAAGCCACTCTTCTGAAATGTGTCTGTAATGAAACCAGGCTCTAAGTAGGGCAGCTGTCTCCTGTGTGAACATCACATGTGATGGGGAGAGTTCTCCCAACACAAATGTTCCTCCTCCAAAGCCACCATTCCTAAAGATGAGATAAAAGTTTCTTCCCAAAGCACGAAATTCCAAAGCTGAATCTGTACCAGGTAACACGTGCAAATTTTTGCTTTCAAGTCAGCATCTGGTTAAACTCATGTTTTACAAAGCACTTTCAGCAGGTCTCTCAAGTGCATTGCACATCAGTTGAATGCACAGTGGGAAGTCAAAGCAGATCTTCCACCTTGAGATGCTCAAGTAAAACATTCACAACACCCCAGACCTGCTTTTTGAGCCAGTGCCTAGGATTAAGGAGAGTTCTTGTGGTATATCTCCTCGGAAAGACTGTCAAATCAAAAATGAAATTAAAATCAGAGTGCTGCAACCATTTCTTTGTTTCTGTGTTTTAACAGGGTGCTGTTCTGACTCCCTCCATGGACCACACCATGTCACTACAGCCTGCATCAATGATAAGCCCTCTGACACAGCAGATGGGTCACCTTTCATTAGGCAGTACTGGAACAGTACGTAGCAATTTGATACAAAATAGAATTTACCCCAGTAGAAAATACCCCGTGTAGATCACAGTATGCCTGTGCAGCTTGCATGTGGAAAAAAGTGATCCTATAAGTCATCTTATGTCCAGTGAATTATTAGGAACTGTCTGAATTTTAAAATCATACTCAGCAGCCTTTATTCAGCCTATTTACTGATCAGAAATTGGAAATGAGTAAATAAAAATAGACTAAAACAAATGAAAGGAATCCAGGAGGTAACTTCAGAGTTGCACCCAAAAGATTAAAAATAATTTTACTCCTTATACTCCTTTCTGCAACTCTGATCTCCTAAAGTGTGGAATAGAAGTTAAATCAGAAGAAATTCAGGCTAGCTTCGAAGACCCTTCTTTTCTGACCAGATCGGGTTTAAAACAGAAAATACGATTATTTGGGTTAACAGAGAAGGAAAAGTCTTTTATATACTCTTTGAAGTCTAAATTTGAATTTTCTCAAAACAGATACATTACTTTTCTGGAAAGCCTATTGATTTCAGACACAAAAGTCTTTCTCTCGTGTATATTGCTTTAGAGAAACAGTCAATATCTGTTAAACAATACCATGATAGGTATTTTGAATACTTTTAAACTTATATTGGACTTTAACTCAATGAAATGGACTCTCTTTCTAGTACATGCCAGCCACAACAGCTATGCAAGGAGCCTACATCCCCCAGTACACACATGTCCAGACAGCAGCAGTTCCTGTTGAGGTCAGTATCTTTATAAAAGATTTTATAAAAGACCAGAGATAAGAAATATGAATATGATGTGGGTTTTTTGCTAGGAAAATTAGTGCTTAAAGGCAAATGCTATAACTGTGAATGTACTGTGAATGCCCATATGTGTTAAAACTATAAAATGTTATTATTTTCAGCTAATACAGCCAGTACTACAGCAAAGAATGACCTGTATTTATGGCAGTACAGTACTTGGATCAATCTTCTCTATGAGCATAGCTCAGGCAAAATTTGTGCTTTGCCAAACATAACTCCAATGGTAACAAGCCAGGGAGGGTTTTGTAGTTTTGATCTTTCACTTACTTTACCTATGAGCAAAATTCTCTGCCAACAGACCTTAATTGTAACTTTTTGCAAAGAATCCTGATTTGACCCTGGCATCTCAGGATACTGTGCATGTTTGTCTAATAAATCTCTCCATCAAAGAGGAATTTATTGGTTTAGTTGGAGAGCATAACATAAGTAAACAAAATAATTTATTTACTATTTTGACCTACCTTCCACCCTTTCATGGGTCAGTACTTCTTTAACAGACGAGGTATGCTGCAGCTCATGTATTCAGAATGAGTGCCAGACAGTCTCTTCCAGAACCCGTAAGAAAAGAAACCATTTAATTCAAAGTCTATTTGTCCAGAAACTCCAGGATTTGTTTGATTCAGTTTGGTGCATCTGCCCATGTGGATCAGAGAAGTGCTTTTGGTAATTACCTGATGGCTCTGTCTGCCAGAGCACTCCCAGCTGAATTAATTGCCTGGTTTCTGGGGAGCCTGGTGCAAAGTCCCATCTACAATTCTTTGTGTTGCCTAGTGCCAATCCCATCACGGTACTCACAGTGTTTGTGTGGCAAGTAGATCTCATTCTCCTCACTCCCCTTCAAAAGGAGAGGGGCAGAATGATTTTTTACATCTGCAGATAGAAAATATTCTAGCAGTTATTTGCTCTGTCTATTGATTTCTATAATGTCAAATGTTTTAGGGTTTTTTTTTAATTATCATCAAAGCAGCTGAGGTAATAAAGGTTTGCACAATCATTTTATTTTTCAGTTTGCTGAAATATAAATCAAGGTAAAGTTAACACCTCAGATTTGGAATACCTCACTTGAGAAATGTGAGGAAGATTCTAGATTTGAAGACTGTTAATTGCATGAGTCAGATGGAAATACAGATTGCAGGTAATGCTGTTTGATTTTGTCTCATGGCTTGTCTTCCTTTTTATTTGCAGGAAGCCAGTGGTCAGCAACAGGTTACAGTGGAGACATCCAGTGACCATTCTCCATACACGTATCAGCAAAATAAGTAACTGTGAGGTAGGGGCTCATCCTGTCTCATGAAAGATGTGAATTCAAAGATACTTTATTTCATAACTTACAGTACTCTGTATTGAATCTTTTTTTTTTTAATGTCATATAAATAATACTGATGATACTATCTGGGGACAGTGAAGCTGATTTGAACTTGGCCAGAGTCAAAAGCCAGGGAAGGAAACGTGGGATCCAGAAATGAATTAATGAATTCTGAGTGATATTGTTTTAATAATTTCTCTATACCATAACTGGATTATGTTCAATTTTAATTTGTTCATTTTAGCAGCATGCTGTATACAGAATAACAATGAATTAATGCAAAAATACAAGAATCAAAATGCTAAAGGGAACTGTACTGATAGACATGTCATGATCTGGTTTTGTGGTACATGCAAGATTAGGAGCAGCTTTGTGGCTGATTTACAGACCACAGGCAGGGAGGTGGTCTGGTAGAATTCCATACTGACCTTTCCTCCTGAAGACTTCCCTGCTCATCCTTTTTTCTAGGAAAAAGCTGTTCGGTCCAGAATTTTGTCAATTAATTTTTAATCCATGTCCTCATTTGGCTCTAATTCCAGAGTTTTACTTTCCTACTCCAGGTTTCCTCTGGTTCTGCTTGCATGGCCTTTTTTACTAGCAAATCATAGCTTTTCCTGAACTTACTTCATATAAAATTGTTTTGCTTTCTGTACATTTCCGTCCTGAAAATGTTACTTGCACTAACTGTTCCCTTCTCCATGACCCATGTTTTAAAATTCTGGAATTTAGTTCTTCCTTAACTCATCGGTTTTTTAAGTGCTTTGTAAGCCAGGCAACTTGGCTACATAATTTTTTACATCACATTTTCTAAGACCTCACACTGAAAAATTCCATTCAGCTGCAATAATGTGCGGGAGGCACATGTTAGAAGGGTTTTTCTACAGACCTCGTGGCATTCATTTGATACTGAAAAGTCCAATTCGGTTATGTGCTACAGTTGTGTGATATCTCTCTAAAATGTATTGATCCAACAAAACCCACATTTTGGCATTAGCTTTGATCCTGCAGGTCAGCTGTGCTGTTTGACAGCAGTGCTCTCATCCCCATTATTGGCATAACAGCTTCTTATACAAAAAAATAGAAACAAACCAGTGGGGAAACTTGGCAAATTCAGCAGATGGCAGAGCCTGCGTAGCACAGCACATGACCTGTGTTATTCCTGTAGTCGGGCCAAATGCTGGCATCTAGAGGAAGCCCACATCCTTGATTTGCTTCCAGGGCAGGCAGAAAGCAAAGCCACAGGCTCTTCTCGTTACCCATCTCCTCCTGTTAAAACCATGGCTCCTGCACGTTTCCCATGCCAAGGCTGTTGCCTGGTGTTAACCGCTTTTCAAGGAATTATTTGTTTTGCCTTAAGTCTTCCCTGTGGGCATGTAAAACCTCCTTACCCATAGAGATCCGTGGCAGCCAGAGAAACGTAATCCTGCATGTCACATCCCCATCCTGCCTTTCTCTCCCAGCCTGTCAGTATCTTTTCCCATAGACTGAGGCCAGGCAGGAGGAACAGCCTTAAATTTCCTGAAAGGATGAGTTGTTGTTGCCATCTGAGGCACGTTTTGTATGGATGACTGTGTAGAATCCCAAGCTCTGTGAGCAGTTCTGTGTGTTTGCTGTAAGTCAGTTCTCCACGTGTTTTATTCTCCAGAGAAGCACTGTTACCTGTATTTATCTGCAGTAGGAGCCAGTGAAATCTGTGTCAGCAGTGGGCACGTGGGGAAGGTTAATATTACCCAGCTGATTTCAGCCTCAGAGCATGGCATTTGGTATTTCTGTCCCTGGAACATGCTGGTGCTTGTTTTGTTTCAGACAGGTGAAGGGGAGGGAATTGGGAGTTATTTGGTGCCCTAAATACAGGGAACACTGCAGTCTCTCAATTGTTGTGGCTTTGTTACTGTTGTCAAACTGAAACTTCTTTCTAAATGCACATGCAGCCCTTTTGGAAATGTCCTATTTAAAGTCAATATCCATATTCCCATAATTTGAGGGGTAAATTACAACTAGCACATTTGCATGAGTGGATGCAGTCAATCAGAAATACACAGCGTCTTTTCTCTGGCAGCTACATTTAATAACTTCATAGCTTCTTTTCAAAAAGTTGTTCCTATGTAAAAAAATAGTAAAAGGGACTTCACAAAAAAAAAAAAAAACCAACCTATTTTATATGCACCTACAAATGTACAAGCCTTAAAATACCAAACTTTGCCTTGCTTTGAAAAATTAAAAAATTGTCTAAACCTTTTTGTCATTAGCTGGCTATTTTTTTAAACCCATGTGGCAATATAAGCCAGTACATTAAAAACTCTGCCTTCTAATTTGATGACCTACTGGCCTGCTGCTCAGTATTATCATCAGGGAGGCACAGTAGCTGTGTCTGTCTTAGCTGTTGTACGTAGCCTCCCCGAGGCTGCACCAAAAGAAAGTTATTGTTCCTTTTCCAGAGATCAAAAGCCTCGGAGATGCCATGGGAGTAGCACACACTCAACCACTTTTGGTCAATTAAAAGGAACAACAACAACAACAGAACAACAAAGGAGGGAAGAGCTTTGAGTGCAGCCTCAGCTCCCTCCTGGGAGCTCTGTGTGCAGAATATTTGTCAGAGAGAAGGGGAGCAGAGCTCAGGCTCTGTCCTGGTGGAGAGCCTTACCCTGGAAGGGCTGAGCACCTCACTGCTGCCTCTTTTACTTCCCAGGGTTATATTCAGATTAATTCCATCTTCTCACAGCTGTCTAAAGTAGGAAATTATTTAGTTTTGTGGACAGCTACGTTAGAAAAAAAAATTGTGTGATTGTAACTCTGCTCTAGCTCTGACCTTTCTGTGTTACAGATGTCCAGTGTTGACCTGGCCTGGAGAAGGGTGCAAAGGCTGAAACAATCATGGATTTTACTGATCAATTGTGCTTTAGGAATTATTGACAGTTTTGCACAGGTTCTTGAAAATGTTATTTATAATGAAATCAACTAAAACTATTTTTGCTATAAGTTCTATAAGGTGCATAAGAAAAACCTTAAATTCATCTAGTAGCTGTTCCCATGAACAGGTTTATTTTAGTAAAAAAAAAAGTTTTTATCAATTGTTATGACGCAAAAAAAAAAAAACCTTCAAATTTCTGGGTATGCACAGATGACCACGAAGACTTATTCACGTGCATGACAGAATTTGTGTTTTGGTTTATTTTTATTTTGTTCGTTTCTTTTATCTTTTTTTTTTTTTTTGTATGAAATGGATTTTCTGAAGTTTAAAATAGTAAAACATCTAAGACGATGTTCTGTGCTTGCAGTGTGTGAGTGTTGCTTTAGTGCAGTGTTGCAGTTATAGTGTCTGGTCTCTTAGCTTTCTGTTTTTCTTTTAATGTAGTGTGAAGTGTCTTATCCTTTTCTATAAATTCCAATTTGCCTTAAATCTTTCAATGCTGTAGCTGTTTCAGTAAGTAGTCCAAACTAATGGTGTAGAATGCTTTGACCAAATGAGCTGGTCTATTATGCCTTGTAAAACAGCAGCATAGGGCTTTTAAAGGTAGTCAATAAAAATTGCTGAAAATTTGGCTTTTTTAATGTGTAGTAAGTGTTTTTAATGATTTTTTCACATAATATGTAAGGTAGTGAAATGCAAGAGGGGAAAAAATGTTTTGTGTGAAACACATTTTCTGACTGGGGAAATTTTAATAGTATAAATTGTTTGTAAGGCCATATGCCAATAGTTCCCTCTGGTAGTTTGAATGATTTAGGAACTCTGCTGTATGATGCAATGTAAAATCTTTTTTTGCCTTTTTTCAGAAACTAACTTGATGTTCTAGTTTTAGCATAGGTAGAGTAGGGAGTTTGGGGTGGAGATATCACCGAATGTTTTTGTCCTTCCTTTATACTAATGATAGTGCTTTAGGATGAGGATTGTGCTGAGACTTAGCAAACAGAAAAGTTGCTATTACAGCAAAATGGCAAAAGCTAAAGGACTCGTTTTCAAACATACGCTGAGATTTAAGTAGAAGCATAATTGATTGGGTACTAGCTCTCTATAGTAGGTAAATAAAAATAAAAAGACTTGGCACTTTTAAAAGGTAACTTTACCAAAGAACAAAGAGCCAGTAACCAATAATTCTGATTTGTCTCAGCATTGCGTCTTCTGTACTCTTTATTTTTGCCGGACCAGTTTGCGGTTAAGAGAATGTGCCTTTTTTGTACATTTGCATTTAGGTTTTATAATTTTAATTGATGTATGGACACAAAAGCATGAAGGAAGACTTGGATCCAAGCAGTGCCACACTTTACATCATCACTACAAGTGTTAAGTGTAAAGAAAACCAATTTTGAAACTATGAAATTCCTGATTCATAAATACACAGTTATTTGTACTTCACATATTAGATAATTCACTGCTACTAAAGCTCTTTATTACAATTGCATATGTTTTAAATCGAATGATAAATTAAGTTGTCTTCCAAAACTGTGTACTTCTCTGGTCAGCTGTATATGATCAGTTATCTACCTCAAAGTTTATTTCCTTTTGTATTGGGACAGGTTGCTGGCCCTCCCTGTTTCCACAGACCAAATCATCCTAGCTCGGGAGCTAGGGCTAAGCAGTTGTTTCTTTCAAGTATTTTTTAGTTTTTAAATTTTGTGTGAGTATTGGAGTATAGATGTCGGTGACATTTCATAGTTTCAAAAGTAAATTGCTGCTCTGAGAAGTGTAGATTCTAGTGAAATGCATAGTCATAAGAGATGTGTTTTTGTTTTTTCTTTTTTTAAAAAGTTGTGGTATTATTGGTTCTATGCTCCCTGGAATATTACTGCTTTGTAAAAGTCCAGACTTCCTGCAGCACCTTGCCTGTATTTGGTAACTTTCCAAACCTGGATCTCTCACTACTTGCTATTTTTGCATTAATTAAAAACTGCAGTATGATAGCTGGGTTAGAGGAAGGGAAGAGTTGCTGCCAGAAATGTCTGAACTAAGTGCCATACTCATTGTCTGGGTAAGATTTGGGAAATTTAACCTCTGTACATAAAGAAATAATCAGTTACTTAAACATCACATAGTAGACAGCCATTAAATTATAAAAAATTAATTTATGAAGAAAGACCTTTTGTACAGATTGAAAAAAAAAAAAGATTTTCATAGAGATATCTATATGATCAAGAGAGTTAATTTTTTATTTTTGTTTTACTAGTGCCACAAACTTGCCAGTGGTAACTTATTTGTCCGGTTCAAGATAACTCTGTAGTTTTGTTTCCTAGGACTTGTTGTTAAACGCCAAAAGACATTTTTGAACTGTAAATTTGATTAGATTGTTAGCTTTTTCTGTTTTATTTCTTTGAAAACTTTTGAATAAAAAAGATCCAAAAAAATGAAAATGCATTGTCTTTTTCCTTCAGACCTTCCTTGATTGGGGGAAAAGCCAAACAGGTTCTGGTAAAACTTTTGCATTTATTCTGAAATGTTTGGAATTGCGTTCTACTTGACAGCCTGGGTTTTTTTCTCCTTTGTCTTTCATCAAAACCAAGTTTTAACTCTTTCACGCCACACTACCAAGTCACTAATTCTTTCAGGAAAAGATACATGAAAAATATATAATGAAATGTCTGATTTGGATGCAAGAACTCCGTTCTGCTGTGTGTCAGCCCGCACGGGGAGCGGTGTGGAGCCAGGCTTGTGTGCTGTGGCTGTAAATGCCATTTTCTGAGGTAAGGCTGGAGATGGAGGGTGGCTTTGGTACCTCATGGCACTGAATTGCTGCCTTCAAGTGCTTTTGTCTTCCCACGTGTGCTGGTGTTGGCTGGAACACCCAGTTCTGCAGAGCAGAGCTGACACTTCCCTGCCATTCCAAGAGATCCCCAGTATTGGCCTTTTAGCTGCAATCTCAAAGCCCTTTATTTCTCTAAAGGTAATCTCTGATTTTATTATCCTTTTGGCGAGATGGTGTGCATCAGGTAAAGGACAGCTCTGCCCAAAGTAAGGCTTGGGAAAGCAAGAGGGGAAAATTCAAATTATTGTGTCTCCTCAGCCCAAAGCTTTAGCAACTGCACGGTTTTGCCACGGGTTTGAATCGATGTGTGTGGCAGGAGAGGGGCTCCAGCCTGGCCTGGGGCACCCCAGGGTGCCCCCAGCAGCAGAGAGCAGGGCTGGGGGATCCAGAGGGCTCCTGCTCCTTGCTGCAGGAGCTGGACAGGCAAAGGGGAGCTCGTTAATCCCAGGTTGTGCTGCTCTGGGGAGCCCTCTCCAGCTTGGGAGAGAGTTCTTCCCATCGCACACCCGGCTGAGAGGGATCCCAAGGGCTCTGCCAGCGCTGGGGGTGACAGGAGGGGACATGCTGCTGGCAGGGCACAGCCTGAGCTTCCAGTCATGCCATACTCGTGCAAGATATTGAGAATAAATGTGTTTCCAGTGGATCTGGCAAAGCAGCTCACCTGGAGGATGGGAAACTTGATTTACAGTTGCTTATGCAATGAAGACATCCTCAACAACGATGACACTAAGTGAGCCAAGGGAACGGCCTGAAGTTGTGTCAGGGGAGGTTTAGGTTGGGTATTAGAGAAAGGTTCTTCACCCAGAGAGTGGCTGGGCACTGAACAGGCTCCCCAGGGAAGTGCTCACAGCACCAAGCCTGACAGAGCTCAGAAAACGTTTGGACAATGCTTTCGACCGCAGGGTGTGACTCCTGGGAATGGTCCTGTGCAGGGCAGGGAGTTGGACTCCATGGGTCCCTTCCAAATTGACATATTCTGTGATTAATGGAGAGAAAAAACCATCACACTGTGTTACTAAACACTCAACTCCTGTAACTGAAAAAAATACCTTTTAACCATTTTGGGGGTCATTTAGATACCGGTCCAGTATGTTGCCTGACCCAAATGCAATGCATGAGAAGATGAATACAGAAAACTTTAAAAGGGTTTTGTTACATTATTCATGTTCATCACCATACTGAATTAGTCTCAGATTAATAAGCATTCTATTTATATTAAGTATGAATACTCCTCACAAAAGCTGTATGTAAATAGAATAATACAGGTTGGAAATGTTTTTTGCTCTCTATTTGCTTTCCTAATTATCACTATGATAAACTTAGTTCACTTAGTATATTCGATAAGAATGAATGTTTTTTTCAGATTAGTACTTTTTACCTGATCTAATAAGGTTATGTATATCATTCCTATCAGGCAATCTGCAGTAATACAATGTCTTTATGGGATATACTTTTATTTTATATAATAAAACTCATTACCAACTACTTTATTCAAACATTGGCTCCATCCTCTTGCTTAGAACCTGTTTTGAACCCTACTTGCAAACCTGCTGTTTATAACTTTTTTTTACCTGTTAACAAATATGGGTAAGTATCAGATTCATGTAGGATGATTGTGTGCCAATACAAATGTTTTGTGCAAGATTATGTGCCAACCCTGTTTTTTGTTGCTTGTTAGTGATTACAAAGTAACCTTTCTTTAGGCACTGAGCATAATCTTTTATCTTTTTCTATTTTCTAAATTAACTACGCTGGGCAGGTGCAAGACAAGTGCAAGCAATGCATTAACAAGCAGTAACCAAGTACTGTTGAGCAACTGAGCCCTGCTAATGACTGCATATATTGGGCTAGAACAGTTGTAGAGTAAGTCAGAGTCCTCTGAAACACTACTATGTGTTAGTTTTTCATGGGAAAAAAAACCAAACTAGTGAGTGCTGTTTTGCTCTCCCCTTCTAGCTTTAATTTATGCCACGGTACCTCCACCACACCAGACAAAATCAATGATGGACTAAAACTGTGCCACCTAATTTTCCACAGAATCATCATATAAGAAATGCATTTGATGTGCCAGAATATTTATATGGGTTTGTACTCCTACTCCTTCTGTGCACAATTCACTGCACTTGTTCCTTTTGCTGTGATCAACCACTCCAAAATTTTTTGCAAACTTCCACATGCGTTGGAATAAGACACTCACTCTATCCTGTCCAGCAGTGTCTTCTTGTAAAAGCCAGTGTGTTATTTGGTGGCATTCAAGACATGTATTACCTTCCAAACACTTGCCACACTGACGTACTCTTTCAACTGTGAAAGATCATCTGTGTCCTTCCCCCGCCAACAAACTCTGGCATTGATTAACCCAAACAAATCTGAGGCTTTTGGCTTTCAGACTCGGTCCATTAACTCTATCCAGAATAGGGGTTAGGATATACAAAACCTATTCTGTTTGGCAACTTCTCCTCCAGTGACTAAGAAAAGCCAAGCTGATGTCAGAGCAGCAAAGATTTACAGCGCAGTGATCAGAGGGAGTGTGTAAAAGCCTGCCTGTGGAATGAGTCAGTCCTTCCTTTTCAGGACAGCTCTAACCACATCTACCATCTGAGAAATCTGTGCAGCCCACTTCTGTAGTAAAGAAGAAATTGTATCACAGGAAAATACTACCGGATTTTTTTTCCATGTCCAAGAAGAAAGACCAGCTTCTCCACAGGCAAGCTTTAACTGTTTCAGTTATCTTGCCTTTTTCAACACTATCCCCTCACTCACTCCCTACATCAGTTCGGAATTCTGTTGTGTTATGTTGGTCTCCCTTCAGCTGAATAAACTGACCTCTTTTGACAGCTTCACTGCAATCCAAAGGGATTTTTGGAGAACTGAAGGAATGAAGGTATGTGGCACCCTAAAGGCTTCCCGCATGCACACTGCAGGCGTTGGGGTCAACCTGCTCAGGCAGCTTTCTAAGGAGTGTTATTGTTCCAGAGTAATATGCAAGTGTTACCAAGGGGAATAATATTTGTAAAATGGCCTCTGCCCATGCACTCTGCTGATGTTAAAGAAGTCATCTGCAGTAGAAATTTTCCCAAGTGTTTTAACCACCTGAAATTCACACACAGGGATGATGGTTTTAAGCAATGTCTGTGAAGCACTTAAGGGTAATGGAATAAAACAATGATTTAAAAGAAGCCCAAGAGAAAATTTACTGGTAAATTTTATGTTTTGGTAAATAGTTTTAGCTTTTTCCTAGTACAAATAGAAAATTACTTTTCCTTTTTGTGCTTCAGCCTTTTCCTGATGGGAAATACTTTCATACCAATGAGAAAACACTGCTAATTTTCTTTTTTCCTTCCAGCAAAGGTAAAAAAACCCCAAAAACATATTCACAGGTATTTGTTACCAGCTTGTTTTTGCATCAGTTTGTTCTGGTATCTTTAGCCAGTCTCAAAAATAACCTGTAAGCAGAATATACATAACTAGGCACGTGAAGCAGTTATTTATTGACCAGCCCACGGCAGAGAAAGGATTTCACAAGACATTGGGCAGCAGGGGAAGAGTCAGTCCCTGCAGCTCCCAGGAGCAGACCCCCAAAATTGCCACTTTTCTATCTTCTGCCCAGCTCCATCAGGGCCCCTGGCATGGGTGCCCTGCCCCAACAAACCAACTGGCCTGATGCTTCCTGACTTGCCTTGCTCTTCTCTTCCTTTAGATTTTATACCCTTTCCACATTGCTGCTCTTTCCCTCCCAAACCCTCGAGCTCCTGGCATTCCGGCCCCACTAGCTCCACCTCTGTCTGTAATTTTACCTTTCTCATCTCTCCAGACTTTCTCACAGCGTTTTTTTCCAGCACTCTGAGCAAGGTTACACAGCTGGGCTGGATCAGAGTTGGGCCCTCATGCAGAGGGAGCAGAGGCACCAGACAGGGGCTGCAATAAGGGCTGACATATTCCAGGTCTTCCTTGAGTCAGGAAAACATTCAAATGCACTTGGATGAAACGATATTCAAAGAGCTCCAAGTGTTGCTGTCTTTGCCAGAACAGAATGAAAACTAGATTTCAAATAGCTCTAAGAGAGGCCAGTGCAGCTCAGCAGGATGAAATGCTCCAGAAGTCAGCAGCTGCGTGGATTGTCAGCTCCTGACCTCCTTCAGCCCTGCCCTTCTCACTTTCCATACTTCAACAAGTTCCAGCTGCCTGTAGGCAGAGGGTTCTGACGTGAGTGGGGAGGAGGCAGCTCATCAGCAGCTCACAGGCTTCACACAGCAAAAAGCCCTTTGCCACTTGTGCATTCAAGCAAAGTCACTGTGCCCTGAGCTGCAGGAGTTATGGAAAAAAGCCAGCATGAGGGAAGTAAGCTTGTGCACAAGAGTGGGAACATTTGGAGTTTAAGTTGTTTCTAGGTAATCTATTCGTATTTAACAGTGGTCTATCTCTGTCGTTACTGTGGCATCTCTAGAAACAGCCAGCTTTACCCTCTATTCTAGGGTGAATTTTGTAAAAAGTGTTGAAAATCCAGATTTCAGTTATTTTAAAAAAAAAAAAAAAATTAGGCAGTTAAAGAAATTCCTCTCCTAAAAAGGATTTTGCAGATTTAACTAGCCAGTCATCTCTGGAAAAACAATTCAGGACAAACCATACTATTGTGTGTATTACAGTCCACACATGCACAGCTCATCTCTTCCAAGTGGGGATCATCTGATGATGGTGGTGGTGCTGCCCTGTTTCATGCCTGCAATAATTTCCCGAGCAGTGATGTGCCACCTCAGCAGAGCCAGCTGCTGGAGCTGCCCTCGTGTAATTTGGGCTGAAATTGAGGGGTGCAGAGGGCTCCCAGGGGCTGCTCTGTGCCAGCCGGGACTCTCAGGTTCTCTCTGCTGCTGCTGCCTTTGGCTCTCGGGGGACAGAGAGAGCAGAGCCCCCCCAGCTGTGCCACAGCTGCTGAATTTACCCAGAACTTCAATTACAGCTCCTGGTGCAGCCACCAGAGGGCACCGGGATAAACCGAAATAATCACAAAAGGTAAACACCCATTCACAGCATGGCATTATGGAGTGCTTAGAGTTACCTGTTATTAAAAGCAAAACCTCGTCCTGCCTTTGCACTATACCATGTAAGTGCTCACATTTCTGATAATGTGGTTTTAGTCCTCATTACGATAACAATAAGGTTGTCTTTGCTAGAGGAAAATAAAAACTAATTTTCTTTTGGTTAATGAAACACGGAAGGATGCATTCCGTGCACAGCAGGCAAGGGGAGGGAAAAAAAAGAATCTAATAGAAACCACAACGTCACCAGAAACACAAGTGCTCCATGCAAGATCAGGGAGAATTGGTAAGGAGCTTGTAGGTGACAGACGAACAGAAAAGGAGACAAACAGCAAGGGAATTCTGGAGAAGTCAAGCAGCCTGCAAAGGTTCAACCCAGACCAGAGTTAGAAACCTTCTTCCCATTAACTCAAAACCAGTCTATTTTCATATGCTCTTGGGAGCATCCCTTTTATTGCTGTTATATCTTTATAAGAGCCATGACAATTGAAAGCATATTCATTCCAAACCCAGTGCAAAGCAAACAAATACCTTCTCAGGAAGCAGATAAGTTAAAGTAAACTGGTGTCTTGGGGGCTAAATGAAAAGTCTGTCCTACAAACCAAAATTATTCTAAGTTTTTAAAGTGCTATAGAAAAGGCAGCTCATTTTTTGCAAAGTTCAAGAAAACCTTGCAGTGATCACTAAAGAGGGCTTCTTACATATCATAATACAGATGTGGCAAGTGGGAGAGGGGGCCTACAGAAACAGATATTTTTGCTGCTTGTCTCTGTACAGCCAGAATCTAATGATAAATGAGCCATAACCTGCGGATGATGTTAGTTCTTCAGATCTCAGACGATTTTTGCAGCATCCCTTTTGCTCAGGGAGAATCCTGCTGCCCATGGATTTCTGACTGTTGTGTTCCCCTCTGGTTCTGCTGGACTCAGCCCTGGCTTTCACCACCCGTGCCCGAGGCCTGGCCAGTGGCTCTGACCTGCACACACTCGCTCTTAGATGTGGACTACAAGAGGCATTTGTTAATCCCTGCCAGGGATTTTGTCAGTCTTCAAAGTAATTAGATGATTCACTTCTGGACCAGGCCAGATTGTTGTATCAGGCACAATAAAAGACCCAAAGAGCAATCAGAACAAGTAGGAGAGTTCACAGACAGTTGTGAATAAAAATACTGTAAGGCTGGAAATATGAAGTATTTCTCTGTTTTGCATACACCCTAGCTTTAGGCCAAACAGTGCATAGACACAGACTTGAATTTCTGGAAAAAGATCTGATCTAGGCTTGTGTTTGCAATTTTTGAGGAATTTTTTTTTTT
>VZRO01002486.1:713943-732853 GCA_013397915.1 Daphoenositta chrysoptera
TTTTTTTGTGTATTGAATGAGGTTTGGGGAGGAAAAGGCATTGATTTCTGCCCCCCTGGCCCCCTCCCCACTTTCCAATTTCAGACCTGAAAGCTTTCCTTTCCTTCCTTGTATGTGTCTTCATGGGATTTTTTTTGTTGTTGTTTTGGTTTGGGGGTTTTTTTGTTTTGTTTTTTGTTTTTTTTTCTTTGCAGTCTCTAGTACTTGTGATTATCTTCTTTTGGCATCCAGCTCAATGTCAGCATGACTATGTTTGTCACAGGTTTTATATACTGCTGCAAGCAGGACTCAAATTAGGTTTGGTGTGACCAAAGGACAATAGCTCTGCCAACAAGACAGACTTTTTTTGATCTAACTAGCAGATGCTCTGCTAGCGTCTCTCACTTTTTTGCCTCTCTCTTGCCTAAAGGACTGAAACCAGCCTGTCAGTGTGATCGTACTCGTGGGAGCTGCAACTGTTTGCACAAGAGCTGAATCCAGCCTAATACCTCCTTTAATAACTACTTCCAACAGCTACTCGTGAAGGTTCTGGTGGTAAACTCCATTTAATATATCATAGCTTTAAAGCAGAGATTTTTCCAGAAATGGCTACTCTTTTTATAGACTATTTTGCACTCTAGTGGATTATTTTGGACGGTAACAAATTGCCCCTGCATATCTTTGGTTAGCAATGACTTGCAAGGATGATATTGCAGAAGGAGGAGGAGGCTAGAAAGAGAACCTGATGGGGTTCAAACCTTGAATTCCCTTTTGTTCCCCTCCCCTGTTGCTTGACAGGAGTTTTGGAAGAAGAAGAACTAACAGACATATTAAAGACCTGGCATAAAATACTGGACCAGCTTTTCAGGTGTCACTGAAAACAGTGAGGTCCAGAGGTGTCTCTCCAGTCCAGACTTGAGAAGATCTCGACTGGCTTTAGCTTTTCAAGCAAGCCTGAAGGCCACTGACTGCCAGTCATCCTGACAAGGTGATGACTGATGGGGACAATTAACTCCCTCCCCTAACTTGCTGTCTGTCATGGCGATTGGAAAGGAAATAAGAACACTTTTCCCAAAGGAAACAGGTTGGCAAATGGGGTTGGGTCTGTTAAAGCTTTAGTGCTAATGCTAATGAAATTTCATATTAACAAAACATCAAAAAGTTGTTCCAATGAAGAGCAGGTTCAAGCCCATATTGTCTGCTCTGTAAATTACTTTTTAATTCATGTTCACATGTCGAAAAATTCACTTTTTAGCCAACCTGTAATTCCACAGGAGTAAACTGTAGAATTGCCATTGACTACTAAGGGAGAAAGATACAATTTTGCATTGTCCACTTCATACAGGAACAGCTTTTCGAGGTGTAATTAGTTGAATGTGTAAAATGAGTTAAAAAGTAGCAGGCATCAGTAATTTGTTTCCATCTCTTTCAGAATGTTCTTTTTTGTTTATAGACAAAATTGAGACACATCTGACTGGTTGTTACCCATTATCACCAAAATCCAGCCTCTATTCATTAAAGCTGATGCTTGCAGAGGTGCTCCATGTCTCTAATGGATTGATTTTTGTACCCACAGAATCATAAAACTTTACTTCCAAACCTGCAGACATGCCCAGAGCACAAAGGTCAGTTTGTGATGCATCTTCGCTGCTGAATTTTAAGGCTCAAACTGCCTTTATTTGGGCAAGTCAAAATCTGTCCTTAGTTCACACCTTTTAAGGAACAACTTTTAGCATGGATGGCTGCAGAGATCTCAGCAGAACTTCCTGAAAGGAAAAGAGAAAGGGAAAGGAGTCACCACTACTGAATTATTCTGCTCTTTATGGTGACCAAGAAGCAGCCAGACTATAATCCAAGAGCCACTGTGAAAAGCTACATGACTAATCTGTATTTTCATTGTGTGGCTGGTAGCAGGAAGGAGGATGTAGCACAAGAGTCAATTTATTGGAAGAACAACGTAGTCATTCATCAGAGCATTATTCTGAAATAATTTAAATGACAGTAGAGCAGCCCACTCTTGACTTAAGAAAATACAAGTCATTCAAATCCCATATCTAAAAATGAAATTGTTCCACTGACTTACTGGTTGGCATAAATTACATGTAGCTAATATGTTCCTGTTGCGGACCCTGAGGACTCTTTGTTTATGCTAAATGTGAATATATTTTAGCACATGAATTACTATCCTCCTGCTTGCTTCTTGGGCGCCTCCAGAATAAGTAATACGTTGGCATAACTTTGCCATTTGTCAGCCAGCAGTCTGGTAGCACATTTGCTCGTCAATCTAATTTTAACCTTTTCTCATACGAGCACTTGGTATTTCATGTAAATCAAGCAGACAGTCTGTCATTCAATAGGATACAATCTTCAGAGTCTTCGAAACTGTGTGCTCTATTGTATGTGCTCGTTATTAAGTAGCAGAGGTAAAGTAAAACTAATAAATTACTTCTGGTTTCTTAATACCAGAATGCCAGGAATCTCTTTGTTACCACAATAGAGACAAATGATATGTCTGGCAGAGGTTCTGGACAATGGGCCTGGTAATGCATTCAGCATTCTCTGAATTGAAAGGTCTGTCCTGAATGGTAAGTAGTGCAATGCATCATTATAGGCTTCAAAACACATATTCTAGGTCTGTTCCTATTATCACTCTAATGTGCAGTTAATAATATTAAAAAGTACATTCAACTGATGAATTAAAAAATATTTTTAAACAATTTCCCTATGTTTCCAACACATTTTTTTATAAAATAGGGTGCTGGCTGTAAAAGAGAATATAATTCATCATGAAATACAAATAAATTTGTTAATGCTCATCTTTTTTTTTTTTTTTTACTTTACCTTGTGAGGTTTTTCAGAAATTGATTTGTCTATGGAAATAGTAAGTTTGAAGTTTAGGTGTTTTGTCAGTGTTGCTCTACTGTTCATGACTTTAATGTCTTTGATTTTTTTAAACACTAGTGTTCATTTATGCAGCCTAATAAATAATATTAACAATAATAATAATAATGCTCATTCTGGCTTATTCAGATATTTTACTGCATTAAGAATGTTAAAAAAGAAAGCAATTATACCATTGTAATTAAATGATCTGTGGTGTTGTTAATAATTCAATCCTACACGACACCTGTAACCATTTATTGCACGGTACAACACTTACATGTTTTCTGAATTATGAAAATCATATTCTAATCTATATTTTCCTTATTGATGCTTTGAGATTGTTAGCACTATGTTACATTTTGTTCCGCTCAGGCTTATGGCTGGTGGAACAACACTCAGAATTCTCACTGAGAATTCTCATGAGAACACTCATCCTCTCCTGTGGCCTCAGGAAGTGCCTGCTCAGTCCCTACACCCTGCAGGTGCTCTTTACTTACAGACTGCATCATGCTCTGAGTGCAGCCCCACTTTAATGCCTCTCCTGTGCAAATCTTACCTCTGCTGCTGTGGAATTAATTCACCTGTGTTGAATTTCTGGGTGTAAGTTGTACCTATGCGTATGATATTTGTGCAATTTCTTCCACAAAGTTGTGTTTCTGATTGAAGCAGCACTGTAATAGAAGTAAAAACATGTAAACTGCTTCCATCACTACCTCCAGCATCTTTTATATCCACAAATCAAGCAAAGGCAGTATTTGTCCTTCAGGATATAAAGTGATATGACTTAGCACTTGTCTGACCAAAAGGTTTAACCACAGATTAAGTAAATATCTTCAAGAACATAGGCCTGAAGGGGTTTGGCCACCTTGAATAAATATATCTCAGAAGAATCTGTCCCTTAAAATATTCAGGTATTTCTATTACTGAATTTTGCCTAACAGGGGTATAAAGGAGTTTACTCTCCCTGCTTTGATAAAGTTCTCACATGGGAGTTTGTTTGGTTTCTGTATCTCCATGTTTTATGACAGGCAGCTGCATTTTTTGCTCTCAGGGATGTATCTAGGCAAATTAGTACAGTCAGTGAGGTGGATTGTCTTAAGCAATGACAGCATTTGATTTCACTGAACCTCTCAAAAATAATTTTTCTTGTAATTTTGTTCATTTCATGTCTGGTCCTCTGGTTTACCACCACTGTTCTTGCAGCTGTGAGTTTTACCTAGTTCAGGGAAGTGTATATTGCCAATAAATGTTTGCTCTGAAGAAGAGCAGTGAATTTCTGGGCATTGAGTCCACATTTTATTACAAGAAAAATATTTTCTGGTCTTACTTATTGTTTGTGCATTAAAGCACACACAGTTGTGTTTAACAAACATCCTCTTTCCCTTCAAGTTTTCCAATCTTGATCCTTAGGGATTACTGAAGAAATAATCAGTCAAGAGGATCTGAAATGACAGAATTATGTGTGGGATGAATCCAGCCTCAGATCTTCATGTAAGAAGGAAATTGATCTTTTAATTCTGTGCCTGTATGAATAAAAAAAAAATATTATAATGAGTTGCTACCACTGCAGACAACTTGGGTAATATTTTTCCCTGGAGTACATATCTAAGTACAAATTCAGTTCTAGTTTCTTGCTGTGTCCATGTTCTCCAGGCACCTCTGGCCTCATAACCAACTGCCAATTTACAACTTTAGGTCCTAATTTGCTTCCAGGGGTTTTCATCAGTGAAAAGCCATGATGTGGGTTTATATGGGGACCACAAGTGTCACTGCTCCTTCAGAGCAAACTTTGTGCTCTGTGAGTCTTTCCATCCAGTTCTAAGGGAGCCTTCTCTTACAGTATAACCTGCTTCTCTCTATGCATAACCTACCTACTCTGACCTTACTTCTTAGCCTGTTAATTCCATTCTAGGTCCATGCCCAGCTCCCTGAAGCTCTCTTGATTGTTGGTTGTTCCCCTTCTCCCTCCCCTCTGAATCACCTCTGCAGCTCAGATGCTCTTGCAGGAAATTCCCTTCTGAACACTCTCTGTTCACCACCAGCCCAGGCTGGACTGAACACGGAGCCGTCTCTGGCCCAGGGCAACTTCCTGGCAAAAAGCAAACGCAGTGCTGGGTGACACTGACATTAAAGATGCCACCTCCATCAAGCCCCACGGCTTCCCTCGCTGGGCTCTGTTCTCCAGACATGGTCCTCCCTGAGCACTGCATTGCAGCTCAGCAGGCTCCGTCTGGGGGTGGCTCGGGACAGGGACAGGCTGAGCAGAGCTGGGGCGTGGCAGAGCTTTGTGGGGGTGCCCTGCAGCACCTGACATCACCCAGACTCTGAGGGACCCCCAGCTGCCTCAGGAGCTGTGCCACCAGCGAGCTGGTGGGAGTCACCTACAGGCACAAAGGCGGTGAAGTTTGCTAAGGGGCTGCATTTCCTTGCAGGCAGGAGGGGGAGGACAGTAAAGGTGTCAATTCCACGGCAGCACATCCCACAGGGTTTCAGCGTGGGGACAGTCAGCACAGGGTGCCAGTTGCCTCCCTACCTATGGGTACGAGCCCAAAAAGCTGTGCCCCAGGCATGATGAGACAGGGTGGAACATGAGCTGGTTATCTTCCTCCTTGGGTCCTGCAGAGATGAGGTGGGGGCTTAATTTATTTCTAAACGTGGCAGTAGTGGTGGTGAGAGGGGTCCTCAGCTGGGACCCGTGGGGTCTGCCCCTGTGTGGGGGCAGCCTGGCCATGGGGAAGGGGCTGGTGGGCTGCTGAGCCCCCTGTGCCACTGCAGGGTGCCCCAGGCACTGCAGCTTCCAGCCCCACTCCAAGTAATGTCATTTCCCTGCCTCTTCACAGGTTTTTCTAATTCCCAACTTGGTGCATTCCTAAGCCGACATTAGATCCTCCTCTCATCTCTGCCTGTTTTTTATGTCTTTTCTCTTTTCTTACAGCTCCTTAACTTCTGCCCAGGGAAATGCTGTGTGCACTGGGATGCCTCTGCTCTTTATGCCTGGCTTCCCACCCAGTGCCTTAGAAGAGAGTGTTACAGCTCTTTGCTGCTCTGATTTGCAACCCAGCTGGCACTGATGCTTCCTTGTGCATTCCCTAAGGTAATTCTGCCTCTCTGCCATTTCTGCTTTTGTCTGGGGCTTGTCTGGGATTCCTCTGTTCTCTATCCCAAACTAATTGTATTTTGCTGCTCAGATCAAAGGACCTGGTTTTATGTGTATTAAGATGAACATGCAATGCAGTTTATGAGGAGGAAGCTCCTTTGGGAAGTGTGAAAGCAGGTGCATGCGAGGTGGAAGCACTGCATTGCAGAAAGAGGGGAGATTAGGATTATAACAGATATAAAATTTCATCACTACTCTTTAAAATAATGGATTAATTATTCCAGTGACAATGTGTTGTGTGTCCCTGTGCAAAGAGGGCCTTTATTTCCTCCCTCTGGAATGGGGAAAGCAAGTGGTTGCTTAAATTCCTATTGAGGTACAGAACATGAATTCCAGTTTTGATTTTATGAAGAGCCTCTATCATCCTGTCTTCTCTGACTGCCTCATTCTCATTGTACTGTGGGGTTAGACACACTGTCACCATTCCTATAAATAGCCTGCTTGGTTATGAAGGACCAGCAGTGTTTCCTCCAGGGAGAACAGGACTTTGACTAATGGAATTTTAGGCCAGCTTTTGTCAGACTTTCTATAGGAGATAGGGTTTGGAGAGTAGAAAATCTGCTACAGAAAGCCAATAATCGAAGTACTAATGTTTGAAACACAGACTCTTGCTGAGCCTGGAGAATCCACAGAGAAAACTGAAGTTCGAAGGAGCAGGATGGTGATGTGCTTTTAAAACAGAGGCTTGGCTTCAGGGCTGGTAAGAAGCAAGGCAGCTGCCATGTGGAAAAAGAGAAGCCCTCTGTGATCCTGCAGGAAGCTGGGCTGCTGTGCAAGGATGTCTGCAGTGCTGGAGAGTCTGCTCTGCACACGAGAAATGTGCGAGTGCCCTGGGGGAGTGGCAGGTAAGGCAACACGTTTTTCTGTAAATTTTTGGAGCAAAGGAGGAAGTACCTGTGTGTAGAAAGCCTTGTGTTTCAGTCTTCAGCTGTTAGCAAGACCTTTTGAGTGTGGAGAGCACTGGCAGGCAAAGAGCCTCAGAGCTGGTTCAGTAAGGATGGATGTTTTACATCCTGTGGATGGAGTGAGGATCCCTGGTTTCAAGGATACAGGTAACTTGGGCTGTGTGACCCTGTTCTGTGGAAAAATGCCTTGGAGACACCGAAGTGAACACAAATCCTGCTGGCCACGGAGTGAGGGAAGTTCTACTGCCCACAGTGCAAGAGGTCACACACCGCAAGGGTTTGGATGACAGGTAACGAGGCTTGGTGGGCATCTTCTCCCCACCATTAAAAACAACAGATGCCAAGATATTTGGGGGCTTTCCTTACAATTAGCAACCGATCTGGAATTCAGACGCCATCTCCCACAGGCTGGGCAGATTCCAAGGGTGCATTGAATCGACAGCAGCAGCCTTTGTGCAGAGCAACCCTGCACACAAGGAGAGAGCCCCGCCGACAGAAAAGAAACAAGCATTGCATTCAGGGATGTGAGTAACTTCTTCTGAACAGCGAGGAGAGCGCCACGCTTGCCAGTTCTGTCTTCTGCGCGTTTCCTCAGTTGTGGCTGGGGCCATCTGACGAGTGTTTCCCTCTCGCTCCCGGCGCGGCGCAGTCTGGCTGCTGTCAGCACTTAATGAACTCACTGCAAGACACATCCCCGGGACAAGCGGGGCTCTGAATAGACCTGGGACTCTGCCTGCAGTGCTCTCGGCGCTTCTTCTGCTGTGCCACCGTCTCTGGCGATTGTGCCACTTCCCAACAATGGGCTTTCACTCTGGAGTTACTGTTCCCGGTGCCAAAAAACAGTGCTTTTCCTTCTGGCAGAGCTGTGGAGCTCAGGGAGTGCTCAGTGCAGCCCCCAGTGACAGGCACAGGTTCTGAGATACCACACGCTTACCAAAAACGTGCAGAAAGTGAATGAGTAACCTTATTGCAGCAAGTGCTTCTAATAATAGTCCTCGGTGAACGTCACTGTAAGATGCTTCATCAATGTGATGCCATAAAGATTTTTTTGCCTTTTCTTTNAATTTGGGATGTACATTTTGGGTGTGCATTTGGGGTGGGCATTTCGATGTGCATGTTGGGAGTGTTCCACCTGGACAGAGTGCACCAAGGATCCTTGAAATAAATACTGAGTTAAAAACCTCTTTTTCCCTTCTATCCATGTTTGGCTCTGATTTTAAGAACAGGGATAAGGCATCAAATGCACATCCTACAACAAGGAGGAAAAAAAGAACCTTTTTTTCAGAGAACAAAGTATTCCACGCTACTGAAATAGAAAGGCAAACTGTTAACCTTAAGAAAACATCACCTTTTTGTCCAGCTGAGCTTGCATGTCTAGGTATGATTAAGCTTGTGTTTATAAGTAGTTGTGTATTGGTCTAGACAGAGGTGAGCTATAACAGAAGCAAAATCAGCAAAAAAAAAGAGAGATAGAGAATGATGAATCATGATGACATATTGCTCAAAGTATGTAAAATCATATAAATACTTACCATGCTGTGTAGGGCATACAACCATTATTAGTGCAAGTAAAGTCGAAGACTGTTCAATGCACTTTAGTGACTATGTGTGTGATTTAACCCAAAATAACTTTACAGTTGAGTACCTTTGTAAGAAAATTTAGCTAACAATGTGAATAAATGGAGAAAAAGAGAAAAACTAATTAAGGCAACATTCACTTTGAACATTTCCTGTTCTCTTTTCTGGAGATGTCAGGGATAACTTATTTTAAAAAGGTTTTGTATTTTTTTGTATCAGAGTTGATGGTCTTAAAAGTCTCCCCCAAATCAAGTTGTCAAAATTTTAATTCTCAGAAAGCTCTAATGACCTTTTCAACAAAATGTAAATGTAGATCTTTCTGCCTTGTGATCCAAATGTCTGAACCACTCCTACGTGAGCCGAGTTCAGGTTGTTGTCACACACGAACCTTTGCTCAGGTGCCTCATCCTCCTGCTTACATACAAACCAAACCAAAAACCACCCCCTTGTTACTCATACTTTTCCCATTAATTCTAGTTGGCTGAATTAGTTTAAGTGATTCATGACCTATGTTAAAATTTAACACAGCCTTTAACGTGTTTGGGCTGACACAGGGTGCCTTATAATATTGATATATCTCATCAACCAAGCAATCTGCATCAGCTTGCTGAAGCACGCCTAGAAGGGAAAATGATACAGTAGTCCTGATCTATTTCTCTGCCAAAGCTTTAATTAAACATTCATGCTATCAGTTAGGAGTGAAGGAGCTTGGGGAAATGCATGAGATGCCAGTCCTGTCATTAGCAATATTTCTTTTTGAAAGTTTAGGGAGATAGGAATATGCCTCTTAAATCAGACGTCTGTGACCTCGTCAGCATCTCAATGGTATTCAAAACTCTGATCTGTCTGGCTCTCTGGTATCCTGTACGTAAGAAAACACAAATCCATCTGATTTTCTATACTCAGTACTTTTTTCCAGTGGCACCCGAGCAGGTGGGGGAAGTTTAGCAGAGCAGAACTGGAGTAGTAGTGCTCTGGCAGTGGATCTCATCCTTTTGCTGGGGTACAGAGTTGAGAACCTGGACATGGGCTTCTCCTTAGGGTTTGTTTCCCACTGCTGGCACCCAGACAGCCTGAAGGCTGGTAAGGCAATCCTCAGCCTTCTGCAGGCCACTTGTGTGGGAAGTAGAGCCTGGTCCAAATGAGGTTTTATTTAGCACTGGCTGCCCCTGAAATGAGGCTCTGCCAGACTATTTAGGAATGGCACTTGTATGATAAAGCCTTCTGGCTGTGCTGCAGAGGTGTGTTGTGAGGGTCATGGAGAGATTGTTTTTCCTTTCCTTGGCAGAACTCTCTGGGGGTAGAAAATGCAAATGCTGCTGTTTCTCCCCAGGGCAGAAAACCTCCTCGGAATGATGAACCTTAGCATCCCTAGAAGATGCTTCTTCCCTCCTTGAGAACTGTGCTAGCAGCAATTAATCTCATCCAACAGCCGTGGATATTAAAACCACAGCCAATACCTCAAATGGTTGTTTAAAATCAGCTTCAGCAAGCTTTGCTTCCTCTCTGACCCTTTCCTGGCTTCCACATCTCTTGTGCTTGGCTGTCCTCCACCCAGGCTTTCAGGCTCAAATTTGGAAATCCCCTGCTTCTGACAGTGGACTGTTATTCTTCTGGCAATATTTACCTGCCATCCTTGTGGAACAGAGTCAAGGCCTCTGTGGTGCCTGTGATGTTACTCAGAGCATTAATAAACATTGTAAACAGAGATTGTCAGATTTCTGCCACAAGAGCTGCACAGAGGAATTTCCTCAGCCAGGAAAGCTGCCTAGGTTGGAGCTTGTGATGTTTTGTGTGACCCTGAGCCTGCACTCATTCTGATTGTAAGAGGGGAGAAATTACTTCTGAGGAGCAATCTTCTTCAAACTTCCCTATAACAACAGAAGAAGCACAATACCGGGTTCATGAAGAAAATGATACACCATAAAAACCATGAACTTAGGAGAATGTAAGTGAAAGGCCAAGTCTTGAAAGATTCATCAATATGCAAGTTCAGAAGGATGAGCTAAATCAAACTGTCATTGCCCAACCCACAGGCACAGCAAATAAACTTAGGAGGGGATTTTGAAGCAGCAGGGGAAAAAAGAAAAACACTCCTTTTAAAGTAGTCAGGACAAATCAGATGGTAAGACATGAGAACGTAAACATCAGTGCAGAATGAAGGAAAAACAGGGTTTATTACTCCCCTTGACTAAACTGATGATGAAGGAAACCTAGTAAAAATGAATGTTTTTCTCAGTAACGTGATGCACAGGCATCACAAATAGCTGTGTGTCAGCACTCTGAATAAATAACTGCAATGGTTTTGTTTACTTCTCTGTACGCTTAAAACCATGAATATTGATCAAATTTCACAAAATTAGACAGAAAATCATGACATAATGAGAACATGACACACATGCACTTTCCACAAGTGCTGACACTATTAGTTAGATAATCTAAGTTAAATTTATGACCATGATTTTTGGCTCTTAGGCCAATATACTCATCCTGCCTAATCTTCATGTTAACACCACACAGGCAGAAGAAGTTGTTTGTGTTTTTCCCACATGCAAGCAAGTTGAAACACTACAGAGCTGGAGAGGAACTTGCCTGGATTTGTAGCACAGAAAGAAAGGTGTACTCTGTAGGATCTGACATGCCCAAGTTGGGAACCAGGTTGCTCCTGGCTGTGTCTGTGGAAAGAGCAGAGTGAGGCAGCTCCTGTGCCAGCCCAAACCCTGATTCTGCTTTTCCCTGGAGGTTTCATTGTTGCCCTGTCCATGCCTCAGCACCAGGGTTTCACCTGTTTGGATTTTTTCTAGGTTTTCCTCTTGCTTTCAGACATAGACGAGCACAATTTTTCTGATTTAAGAGGGCATTCAGATGCCTCTTCCAGATTAATGCAACTCATTACCCTCTTTACCTTTATGTATGTTTCTCGTACTGTTTTAAAATTTTGGAGTGTTCCTCTGCTCGTTTGACACTCAAATGTCTCTATTGATTTGGGTGGGCAGGGTCTTACTCTGAGAAAGTCTCATCCACCAGATCAGTATCTCACTGTAGATCAAAAGAAAAATAATGTTGGAAAGAATCACATTGTAACTGACTGAACAAATAACTGACAGCTGTGAGTCAGTGTCTGCCTTTCTTCCCTAACACAACACGGTAGACTGGTTTTGAATAGGTTTTTCCCATAATTTCAGGTAATGATTAACTCCCAATGACTAAAATACCTCCAGGAGAACTGATGAGACATTTCACAAAGCTGCTCAAGTTCCAAAGTATATTCAAGCTTTCGTTTTAGTTCTTTCATGCAAAAATACACTTATTTTTAGAGAAAATATTTTTAAACTGCCTCATAAATATAAGTTCAGCAGTACTATTAGAGCATAGTTTTCAGCTAAAATGATTGTATTCCAAGCAAATACACACACAGTATGTGCATGCAGTTTATTATTCATTCCATTTATAAAACAGAAACCATTTTAGTGCTGCTGGCAGTGCAATAATTTCTGGGATGAAATACAACTGTACCAGCTCACACTGCAGGATAAAAGACTGAGGGAACGAGCACTGGAAAGAACAAAAACCAGAGGAAATCTGTGTGAGTAGGTTTGTCCTGAAGGAAAAGCTCCCACTGCAGGGTTTCATTCCTGAAGAGGGTGTGTTAAAGCATGCAAGATAATAAAGAGCAGCAGATGTCTCAAGACTTAGTGTTACGAGGAGTGTTGTAAGGAATTCAGCTTTTGAGTAGAAGGAGGATTTTTCACACAAACTACATGAATTCTGTTGGAGTAAACTTGGCATTGATTTTCTGGAAGCAAGGTTGCTATAACTGGTGTCAATATAGCCTAAGGGTTAGGTCATGTAGCATGCTACCCAGAAATAATAGATGATAACAACATATATATAGACATTTATATGTAAGTATAATCAGTAAAAGAATTCTAAGAAATAGGAGAGGCTGTTGGGGGACACTTGTAAGTATTTTGATGCCTGGTTCTGAAAAGCAGAACGTGGTGAATAAGTTAGGGAGAAAGAAATATCAGATGGGAGAAAAACGGACAGGCAAAATCAGCAGTGACACGGGTGGGAGTGTGGTGGGTGTGGCCTGGGTGTTAGGAATAAAGGGGATGTGATACTTTAAAAAACAAATTGCACACTCACAGAAAATGAGCCGAGATATTTGTGTACAAAAACTGCAAACACAGGCCAGAGCTGCAGCATCCAAGATGACCCCGAATTTTCCAAGAATAGTGAAGGATGGTGGGTGGGTGATCTGTGACTGAAATGAACTTAAACTAATGTGTAGTCTTTTGAGAAAATTAATAATAATAAAATAATAATTTTAAAGTAATAAAGTAATTTTTTAAAATTTAAATTTAAAGTAATAAAGTAATAAAACCAGTGGCACTGAGACATCTCTCAGGAGCCGTGGAGTTGCCTACAGAGGCAGAGAGAGGTGGCAGGGGCAGAATGAAATAAATCTGTCAAGCTAAAGTTCTTTTGAAAGGCCACTAAGGACCAACATGTGACAGACAGGTCTAACTCAGATGAGTACAAGCATGAAAGAGAAACTCCCAAGCATTGCCTCATTGTAGGAGATTTTAACTGGTCAGAAATAGAGTATAAAGCAAATGTTGCTGATAAGAGTAGAGCCAGTTATTCCAGGGTGTAATAGCAGATTTCATCAGCAAGCAGTCACTGGACTATCATGATGCTATTCTAGGGGATCTTTGTTAGGTAGTGATGACATAGAGCAGCTGGTTGTACAAAATAACCTCGCTAAAGTTATCCCAACCTGATTAAATTGAAGATAAATGAAAGAATGAACAAGAATAGGCCTGTTAACTTCTCAAAATTTGTCCTTGTGAAATATTGTACCTAAAGAAATTAGTTAGTGATGTTAATTGGATGAAGGCTCCAAACCTATTGGAATTTCTTTAATTTAAATAATAATTTTTACATCTGTAATTTGTACTGTGAGGAGAGAATGAAGAGTGCTAGCACCTTACAAATCATTAAAAAAGAAATAAAAATATTAGAAGTTAGCAAAGAGAGTGAAAGTCCCAAGCATACCACATCATTAGTGAAAATGGTATTTTGGGAACCTAGAAGCAGAGGGTGCGGTCAGATCTGTCAGGTTTACAGACATACCATCTCTAACAATAGTTGAAAGACTGAAAGTTTCTTCTACCACACAAATAAAAGGGAATCTGGTACGTGGCAAGCACTCTCTCTGGTAGAGATTAAAGACTGTGTAGATACTGGCCAAACCAAACAAATCCTTTTTCTTCTTCTCTGTAAAGAGGATGGTAGAGATCACGGAGAAAAATGGAAGAATCTGTAGAAATAAAAGCTAACATTTACAAACTTGAAAATTTGTAAATAAGGTATAGTGGGCCCATGGTGAAGTGGTTTTTGTTATCCATCCGAAATTGCTCAAAGAAGAAAAATTAAATTTCAGGTACAGGATCAAGTTTTCCTTTAACGATCTCCCACAACAAAGGAGAGAGAGAAAGAGCAGAGGAGAAAGTGAACTCACACCTACAGCTTCATTAATTAACCTTAATAATCTGGAAACTTTGTATACATTTTGCAAGAAATAATGAACAATAGAGTGAAGATAAAATAGAGAAAATAAACAATAAATATTTAATACATTGTATTAGGGCTGGGGAAGTGTTTGTATGGTGCCATCTGCTCCAGAAAGGGAATTACAGGGCTACCTTAAGGTTGAGTAGAGGTTTTCCAGCTGTTTTCCTCACTGTTCCATCAAGTCCTTCAAAGCGTTAACACTTCCATTGTTGCTAAAAGTGCTGTAGTCAGATGAGAAAATGATCAGTTCCACTATGGAGGAACAGAGAGCTGGAGGTGTGGGGTAGAACCCAACAGTGCAAGTGCTGGATCACACCCAGGCCGAGGTAGAAATGATTTCTGTTGTGAATTGTGGCAAGCTGGTTGGGTAAAGGGAAAACCACTATGTCTTGGTCAGTCAGAGAAGGATCCTGAGAGAACTGGGGTGGAGCCATGGGAAAGGCAAAAATGATCCTCCTTAGATACCGTGTAGGAGACCTAAAGAAGGGATACCTGAGCACAAACACCATTGCAGGAGGCTCCTCTGCTCAAAGCTCCTCTGGCTGCTGAGAACAGCCTGTCAGCCATAATTAGGAAAGGGCATTGAAAGACATGCAGAAAATTAGTACTGGACAAAACAAAGAATGAGGGATATACAATCGCTCTCTATAAATACATCAAGGGGAGGGGAAAAAAGGGCAGGGCAAATACTAGGGAGGAAAGAAGCTATTTCAGTTGCCAGACAATGTTGTCATTAAAATAAATGGATATATATTGAAAGTTAGTCCATGCAGGCTGGAGCTGAGGCGTTTTCCAGCCATGAGAAGAGTGAAGTCTCTGGAGCAGCCTTCTAGTAAGAGTGACAGGGACAAGCCACTGTAGGTGTGGGTATCACAGTAAAATGGAAGTTATTTGCTTGCAAATTGGATAATAGGAATTCGTGTAGCTCTTGCACAACGGTGAGTAGAGCCACTTTCTCTTTGCCCCTCTGCCAGAGAGTGAAGCACTCTGACAAGGCTTATGATGGATTTCCAGAAGTTTATTAAGAGAGATGTGTAGCGTGAAAGGACAAATCTTCAGTATCTATAAGATCCTTTGCAGTGTTGTGCCCTCTGCTTTTTATTACCGTGGTAATAGCGTTTTTAGAAATTTCTGTTAATTTATTGGCCCAGGTATAAAGAATGACTCTATGGCCTGTGTCGTATCAACATGCTATGAAATGTTAAGAACTAGATTTTTTCAAAGATTGGTTGAAAATTTTGGTAGATCTCTGTGCTAAGTGTCAAACTAAAGCACAATAAACATACGAGATAATAAGCATAAGGTATCAGTGGATCTAATATTATTGATAGTATTTACACGATTAATAATTTTGAACTTTTGGAAAACATTGTTAGAGAAAATCTGCTCCACCTTATCCTTTTGGTATTGCTTAGCAAAATACTTGGAATTGATTTAGTTTGATTTTATTTTTATTTAGAGGTGGTTCTATTTAAATATTCTTAGTTTAGCATGGGTTTATTAGATATATATATAATATCGACAGTTCTGACCCATACTTTGAATTATAGAAGCACTATTCATTCTGTATAATATTGTTTTTCCAATATTCCTGTTTCCATGTGAGCAGACACTGTTGGTTTAAATTTCCTTCCTGCTTTCAGAAGAAATACATAAGAATAAGGCAAGAGTTATAAAATACAGTAATAATTTACACTGACAAAGATATTGCAAATGATTTCTGACATTTCAGAAGCTTGTAACCTAGCTTATAACAAAGACAATGAAAGTAATGTTCTATTTAATATCAGAGATAGGATTTGAAAAAAGGATGCAAACAAAATTGCAATTCTAATGTAATAAGTGAATAAGTTGTTCAACAAAGACGTGAACATCTCCAAAGGTTTTTATATGTCACAAAGCAAAATATTGCTAAAAGGTAATAGGACTGTCAGTATCACCTTTCTCCCACATGAGTTTGAGTACTTTCTTTTCTACTCCAGAGGAGCAGAGTAGCCATAAGATGGCAGCACTCCGCACAAAAGGCTCCTGGAAGCTTAAATTCTGCTCTTTTCTCAAAAAGAGACGGCAGCCACTGGCGAGAACGAGTGGCCTGAGCACTGCGTGCCTGTAAATGGAAATTAAACTGGCTGAGTCCAGAACAGCTCCTGGGAAGAAAAGGAGCTGCTTTCGTGCAGCACCCGAGCCCATTTTCCTCAGTATTTAGGAGCTGCTCGGGTGCTAAACTAAGCACTCTTATCAGTTTTGGTTATTCTAGAATAACCTTATTCAAACCCTGTGTTTTAGCAAAGCAACGTACCTCTGACGGTCTAAGTGCAGTAGGGTCAGCTATAAAATTATTTTCTGTGTGTAAAACCAGAGCAGAATCATTTTTTACAAGTGATTTAACCCCAGCTCCATAGTTTAGCATTTACATATGGGTGGTCAGGCCTGAAGACATTGTATTTACCCAACCTGACAATCTTTTCCAAAAGCAACCCCAACCCGAGGCAGGGCTGTGATAAAGGGTGGCCTTTCCCTTGGTGCTGCTGTAACACCCAGGGCCATCAGCCTGGCCCTTCTGTGATGGCAAGTGAAGGTCTGATTTGAATTTAACATTAATCTGAACAAAGTCAGTTATGAGAAGCTCTTCAGCTAAAGTGCAGGGGTCTGAGGAGGTGTGGAGCCAGCACTTAGTGTAATATCCACCCCCAGCACGGTCAGCCACAAGCACTGAGAAGTGCTTGCTCTGCTGCCTCTGCCCCACATTTTCAGTGTGAGGAAAGCAAGGGGTACCACATAACCAAGAAAAGCAAACAGAAACTAAGGTGAGATTTGCTGGGCTGTGTGGAAGTCCCTGGCACGATTTGAGTGTTGTGGGCTGGTTGGCAGTCCCACTCCAGTGCCAGCTAATTCTCCTACCAGTTCCCCCAGAGCCCTTCTGCAGTTCAGAGGTTTGATTATTTCTCTTTGAGTGTGACAACCTGGTCAAATCTGAAAAGCAAACAAATCTTTCACGATGCTCAGCCATGCCAAGAAAACTGAGAACAAAGGTTTGCTCACGCCCTCGGCTGGAACCAGCCAGGTGAGAGCTGTGGGCAAGGTGAATACAAGTTGAAAACACCCTGCTTGCTGCTCACTGTACAGTTGGTGAGCAATTCCTCCTCCTTCCCCCTCTTCCCCTCTGTTTGTTCAGAGGCAGGTTGTTGACTTCTCTCCCTGCCCTCATCTAACAGCAGCACGCTGCTCCGGAAACAAGAGGAGACCAAAGCATGAATCACAACCTGAGTCACCAGTTCCCAGCACTTTGTTTTGCTCAGAGCTGGAGGGGAAAATTCCTGTCCTCTATGTGATTCTCCATCTCCTGTGACCCTCCAGAACAGGCTACAGACACCCTTCCTCTGCTCCCAAAACTGTTCTCCATCGTGTGTAGCCATGGTTGCAAACAGCAGCTGGAGAGGAGCGTAGGAGACACCACATCTCAGTGGGCTCTGTGGCAGTGTTTTGGTCCTAGGGCTCTCATGGGATGTGATATAAGTACACCCAAAAACCACAGGAGCTGAAATGAAGCAGCTCCATGACTCTGTGTTCAGATCTTTGCTGACAGCAGGCCCCAGGTCACTCAAACAGGACTGAAATACTTACAGCAGTTTCTATGGACTGATGTCATTTTCTGTTGGAGAAATACCCATCTCCCACCATGATGATTAATAAAGAAAGAGAGAGCAGATGTATCAACTAAAAAAACAAAAAAACCAGAAGTAAAAGTTGATGATTTGTTACAGTCACCTTCACCGTGAATTTCCCCATTAAATACAACTGTTTGTTAGGGATTGTTGCTTCCTCCTGAAATGTTTTTGCCAGCTCTCCCTAAAGCACTGCCAGATCTGTCCTGCAGCAAAGGCAGAGACAGGACAGCACTTCCAGTGTCACTGCAGTACCTATGGGTGGTTCTGTCTGTGCAGTTTGCAGAACTCTCACACCACTGTGTGGTACATACTCACATCATCTCTGGCTCCCTAGGGATGAATCAAAGTTTCAAGCTTGGAAACTTTTTTCAGCCTTCATTGCTTAGCTATGACAGCTATCCTCTGAAACACCTGCCATTGCTGTTCTTTGGAACTGGGTCTATCAGGCTGCTGGGGGATGTATTTCTGTGCAGGCTTTCCAAAGAAAATGCTTTTAATTTCTGCTGGCCCAAGAGTATGGAAGCACTTGACTATACAGTTATGGAACATAGGTGTTCTTTGGGAGAGAAGTGTTTTAACCTGTAGACTTTTGTATAATCTTCACTTACTACTTCTCAGGTTAAAAAGTTTGACTGAAATTTTAAAGTCTACTTTGATTACCTGCTAGAGATTGTCAGGAGCTTTCAGGATTTGATTGGGAAAACAACCAGAGAGAGAATATTTCAACTACTTGATATTTCAATTTCAAGTACTTTATTTCAAGTACTTTATTTCAGTATTTCAAGTACAAAGCAATCTGCCTCTGACCTATGGAGTTCAGCCCTTTGCTTCTTCCAGATCCATTGAGCAGGTGAATAGGAGAAGGGATACTCAATCTCACAAACTTGAGAAATATTTTCTCAAGTGCAAGAGGTGCCTCCCTGCACCTTTGTAAATATTCTGAGAATCATCTCAGCCAGGGGACATTCAGAGTTTAAATTGTTCCGTATTTCTCCAGGCTTTCAGGGGTATAAGTGTGTATGACAAGATCACTGGGAATTAAAAACTGGGTTGTGTGTGAAGCTGAGAGATCAGGGCTATATTCGTGCCAGGAATGGGGGGAAGACTTGTGTTGTTCCTCATTGCCTGCACTGAACGATAAACAGCAGTTTTCTGTTCTC
>VZRO01002486.1:733117-776412 GCA_013397915.1 Daphoenositta chrysoptera
CCTGTGTGTTTTTGTTGTTATTTATTCTGCCACTTTCTTTTCCTTCTCTGCTCTCTCCAGACAATCCAGAGAGGTCTATTCCTAACAATTTGCAGAAACTTAGTTATTTTATTCAGGAAAGACTTATTCAGATAGCCTTTGGCAGCCACCCTCCTCCGAGGCAGGCACTTAGCCTCCAGCCATGCTATTCTTGCCAAGACCTATATAAAATACTACCTCACAAGCAAATGGAGAACTGATAATATCAAATAGAATTTGTTAAGTTTTATGTAGGCTGTATTATTAATTCTGCCTCCACTTCGAAGTTCGATACCTTGAATCTAAGTATTTGCTAATTGCCAGCTGTTCAGCTGGCTGGTCCTTCATTTGAGACACTGCTGGTGGCTGGTAGGTTGTGGTGGCTGAAGGACTTCCACCGAGCCCTGTGAGCACTTTGAAGTGTTTTTATGGTACCAGGGGCCAGCAAGAGCTACGAGGTGACCTTCTACACTGAAAGGCAAAGCACTCAAGTTTGGAGCTCTGCAAGGCTGTAGAAACAGTTACAATATTAAAGGACACGTACACCGGTGTCAGTCAAACCCAGGGAAATAAGGCTTTTGAATGGCATCTTACAGGAGGATATTTTCCTTAGCGAGAGCAAACACTTTCGGTTGATTCCACTTCTTTTTGACCTTGTGTAGTGGTAGTAGCACACAGGCAGTGTTCTCACAGAGTTTTGTCTTCACAAACTGAGGGAACATTATCTAATCAACGCTTTTCCATGCCACAGGAAATTGCTGTAGCTGAACAAGTGCCTTACAAAGGGCACTCTGAGGCATAGAGAGCAGTTGAAGGAGACTTAGGAACGTTGTTGTAAATAAAAATGTTAAGATACGGTCCCACAACAGCCTAAACTGGGCTAAATTTGGCCTGACATACTCTCACCTTTCCTGCCAGTTGTGCCTTGCACTCCGGACTGGGCAGCCACAGGGTTCAAGGAACACACCCAGGTGAAAACCAGCCCTGCATCTTCCCCCAGAAGGTGGCTGGGTTTTAGCTGGATCAGTTGGAAAGGCGGCGTGTTTGGACGTGCACGCTGACTAATAAGAGAGAAGGGGTGGGAGCACAAGGGCAGAGCAAAGGCAGTCCTGATGTAATCCAGTTTGGGTTGCTCTTGAACCTGCCCCGAGTCTGTGTAAATACCAGCAAAATTGGATGTGCCTGGGAATATTTCCAGGCACTAGAATGAGATTGTCTGCGCTATTAGACTGGTAAAATTCTCCCTGGCATGGATTTGACCTCTTCCAATTAACACTCACTGCAAACAATTTCTGGGCACAATTTGGTCGCTAGAATGGTCCCAATAGGCACTTTGCAATCATAAACTCAGGTTTTCTGTGCCAGCTGGCCTCAATGCCCAGGAATGTTTGAGGCATGTTGAGTTTAACTAATACAGACCCATCCCTACTTCCACTATTGCAAATCCTTGTGAAAAGGCAGGACTTGTCTGGAAAAAATGATTTTCAAAACAGACAATAGCAGGCCATAAAAGATGGGAGAAGAGATGAAATCTGGAAATAAGGAATTTTATTTCCTTTTAATAGGGTGGTAAGAAATACATATTTTGCATTCATGTCAGGTTGGGAAGGCAGAGGAGAGATAGCAATAACTTGTTATGCAGTTATATCTGTGCTGTAGAATATTCGGCCACTTATTAGACAGAGTTAAGGCTGACATGATCCTTTTTTTTCAAGTCAGTTGCTGTACTGGGAATGAAATTATTCCTCCTTCTATATATTAAAAAAATCCACTACTGCAGCATTTCCCTTTCAGTTTGGAATGTTAATAAAATCAATGTACTTAGTATCTTGAAGTAATGAAGCCAAGTCCTCAATTTTAATCTATGATTGCTTTTTTGGTTTTGCTTTTTTGGGGTTTTCTTTTTCACAATTGCCTTTATGAGTTTCCCTCCACATCAGGAAATCTGAAAAAATGGGATTTTTACTTCTCTCCAGGTATACTCACACGGCAATCTTAACGATCCATCTCTCAACGCCCTCCCTCAGGGAACAATTAAAGGTGTTATTTGAAGGAGCCTTTAAAGGGTTGTTGTACACGGGCAAACACAGTCCCTTGGCTGGGTCGCTCTAGGACCCAGAGTGACTGGGATTGACAGAAATCTTCACCTGAATGAATTTTCCCCGTATGCCTTATAAGGAGCCCAGGAAAACAAGGAAGTGATAACCATGCTCACGTCGCTGTGTGCACAGCTTGTCCTCTTTACCTGCCCAGGTAGCCCTTGTTTTCACTTTTGTTCATGGTCCGTCCCGCCGGGGTTGAAGTTTCCTCGCAATCCGCTGTAGGTGACAGCTGAAAACTTCCCCTGCAGGAATGTAGGGTTTTTACGACATTCTACCTTCACGCAGACGATAATTAACAAGCTAATATTTTTTTGTCATGCAGCCAGCACTGAAAACGAATGGGGATTGAATTGCTTTGCCTCTGTTTCCTATTTCTGCAAAGAAATAACTATGTGCAAGGTAAGGCTCAGGGGCAGGGAGATCCATTTCAAAACCATTTTGCATTATTTCTTGCTTGAAGTTGACACGAAATAGCTTTCTGTCTTCTGTATTTAATCTTTCCTTTCTATTTAATGACTTTTTTTTTGACAGAATGCTGTAGGGCTGCATTGGCAATTCATCTGCAATTTGGTGGTCGTTACATAGCACAACAGGTTTGAAAGAGACAGACATTCGAGCAATTTCATTTACACTAATCACAGTTTGATCTGCTAAGAAACTTTCACGCTACACAGATATGACTGAGTGTTTCTCTGGTACTTACACAATGGATAAAAATCATATCCAGTATCTACAGAGCTGAGTGAAGCAATTTTAAGCATAGAGACTGAGCATAAATCTGTTCTTTTAATATCCCTGGTTGCTTTGGAAATTACTTACCTACACCATACCAGAAACACATGTAACCTCTCAGGTGCACTGGAGGAAACAAATTAACATGTTCTGAGTGAATGCCACCCATAAGGCATGCAAAAGGAGGTATGTTAATTGCTAGCAATTCCGAGGTTTTAATCTTTATAAGAGAGTTAATCTTTTACCAATAGAACTACCATTAAGAAGGAATTTTATCAGTAATCCTAAATATGGCTAAATGTGTGCATTTTTCACCACCCACGTTCTCTAAATGACAACTTTCTTCATAAATTGAATGATTAAGCATATTATTAATAGTCTTTTATCTTCTTGGATTTAAATTCAGGGACCTGTTCTCAGGAAAGCTCAGTGACTTGTGAAGATTGTTTGCTTTCCGGACCACACTGCGCTTGGTGTTCGCAAGAGGTAGAGTGATAAAAAAAATTTCAAAGTAAGACTTGAAGTCTTTGTAGTCAGTCCGAGTGATGAAGTATTGACTTAATTGGGTCAGCCCATGGTTTTGTAATGCGTGCAGCGCTCAGTGAAGCCTTCCTGGGGATCAGAAGTGGAATTTAATCTACTCTACATGGTCTGTTATTCAGAGTGTGGTTGTTTGGGTGTTTGTTTGCTTGTTTGTTTGAAAAGAACACAACATCAACCTTCCAAATCTAAGGCAGAAATAGAGGTGTTGTTAGGGGTCTCAGATCATCAGCCTGAGGGCTGGCTCACCCCCAGCAGTGATAATGAAGGACCAGACACAAAGCCAGAGGCCAGACTGTATTTTATGGATTATGTGCCAAGCCGGACAGTGTGAACAGAAGGTTTGCAGGTATAAAAAGTGTATAAGTTTGCAGATGTAAAACTTCCATATAGAAATGATTAATCTATGGTTGATGTTAAGTATGATGATAACGTCAGCTTTATAGTTAGTATGATATAGATGTGTTTTGGCTAAAACATTGGACTTAAAAAATACATCTGGATTTTTTTTCCTATGCAATTGTTTCAGATTTTCAGTGCAAACCTGGGCAAGTGAGTTCACATCTCTGCTTTTGAAACTTTCTCCTATAAATGCTGCTAAATAATATCTCCCCACTTCACAGTAAATATTCTAGCTCTTAGTTCATTAGCATTAACAAGATAGTCAACTAAAGCAACTAAAGACTTGACAGAAATGATAGAGAAATAAAATAAATCATTTTCGTTTCTGGATTGCACCTTTGCTGCTAAAAGTTTTTGTTGTTTTTGTGTATAGCAAAATGACACTCAGCAGGGGACTAACATACTGCTTTATGAAATAGCTCACAAAGATAAAACGACATGTTTAAAAAAAAATCTAAAAAAACCATCTTTTGCCATTTGCAAAATATACTACCATGGAGGTGAAAAAGCCCCACATTTGCTGTTGTGTGCCATAGTTTTTATATTTGTAATATAAACCAGGATTTTATTGAAGTTGGATCACATAATTTTGACTACTGCCATGTATTTTCAGGGGGAAAAAAGAGCCCAACACAATTTATTGATTTGAAAAACCCCAAAATCAAAACAAGCAAAACCATGGAACTATTGAAAACTTCAGTGCAGTAAATATGATTTTGCTTCTTTGTTCATAAGCTCACTCATTTCTTTGCGAGAGAAAAGCACATCAAGATTGCAAAAGACATAGGAGCTCCAGTGTCAGAGCAAACAAAAGCACCTCCAAAGAAACCACTGTTTTCTGTAGGATACGAACACACTTTGTAATTCTATTTGAAACAGGAGGTTGTTTCTTCACACATTTTCAAAAGTTACAAAGTGTGTAACTAAAGGAGATGACATGGATCTCCCTGTGAAAGCTTTGTAATGGTACGTGTATTTTATGTGCACTGTATTCAAGAAGCAGTGGGTGAGAGTTTTGCCTGAGCAAAGGCATCAGGTTCCGTCTGGAGAATAATAAACCACTGTTCCCAGCAGGTGCCTCAACATTGTTTCCACCAAAATATAAAAGATCCCTGACAATTTTCAGGCATGAAGGGCGATGTATTGGTGGAAAGAAGGGTCGTAGTTCTGGTTTTAATAGGTTTAAAGAGAATTTGTTTTATTTTGCATGGAAGTTTTTCAGTCACTGACTTCAGAGAGTATTTGTGGCTTAATGGCTGATCCATGGTTTGCTTGCCCAAACCTAGGAGAGAGCAGCAGCCCCCTGGTATGGGCCCACCACCATCTGCCAGGAATTCGATGTTTCAGAGCTGGTTCTGCCAGGCATTGCCCAGGTTTTGGTCAAAAGTTCTTGCAGGCCAGAGCAGTTTCCAGGAGACAGCTGAGTGATTTTGAGGATCTTAACTCTAGACATAGCTCTGGGAAATAGTAATAAGGCACAGAATGGTTACTTTTACTCTTGGTGCAAGTAACCATTAACTTCAGCACTGTGCGAGGTCAGCCCCTACCCTGGAGCAGGGCTGTGGAAAGGAATGCGTGTCAGTGCTTTGAACTGAGCAGCAAAAACAAACCAGGAGAAATCCAACTGGCATCAACAGCCTTGTCATTTCCTCTGGGTGGGAGAAGGTCAAGGAGGATGCTGGGCCAAGTTCAGATGTGGGGATGCCGAGAGCACGGCCGGGGTTGGGGAACAGCGGGGACAGGCTGTGGTCATCGCTGGGCACCAGGCAGAGGAACAAGGACTTGATGCCTGCTTCAGTGAACAGGTTAAATGAGAAGGAGTAGGTCAGAAAAAAAGAACCAGGAAACACTGGGTAGCCCACAATCAGTTGGTCACGAAATGCCCAGGAGTTTATTAGCAGCAAGACCTCTTCTGTTATTAATCGACGTGCTTCCATCAGCAGTTCAAAGCTGTCTAGGAAAGACTGATGAATTTGTGGCACAATCCTGTGACAGAAAAAGCAGGGGCTCAGAGGGGCTTTGTGTTACCATTCCCAGTGCTGTGAGAAGCCAAATGCAGTGGGTGGCACAATTCCCATTCCCCAACAATGGAGCAGTTTCTCCCAGGATATCGAGTCAGTGTAAGTTACATCAATTATACACCTGTGTGACATGACCCATGAAGGGCGAATTTGGGTTTCTGGGCCACCCAGATCTAGTTCTCCACTAGTTTGCACAAACTTGCACCTTTGTTTCTGTCCCCTGCACTGGACTGACCTTTTCTCCAGCAGGTGTTTGTGGCTAGTCGTTAAAAATATTTAACTCATCCCTTCCTTCTCCTGTTTGCATTAGAATTACACAGACTCACCTGGAATTCATGGGAGGTGTGATACTCTGGGAAATCTTTTGTCCAAAGGATGCCCGTTGAATTTGATTGAGTTTCCTGTTTCAGAAGTAGATATTCACAGAAACGATCCCCTAACTGCATCATCCCAAAAGAACAGTTCTGATGTCACACAGATTTCTCCCCAAAAATTAACTCTGAGGCTGCGACCAGGTAAGTCACAGTTCATAGGTGTGGGATATTTTGTTTCAGACAGTGTGATAAACTGAAGCTTGTTGGATTGAACCATCTAAAAAATATCTTGACACAATATAGATGAAAACCTGTGCTTAGTCCAAAATTATCTTTAGACTCATTGCATGAAAACTAGGTTCAACCGAGTTCAGAATACTTTCAGAAGTGCTGGGTACACCATAAAAATAAGGGTATATATTTTTAGTTCCTCTGTTCTCTTGCCAGTGAGGTGGCAGGGAGAGAATGAAAGCCTCTGGCTCCTCCCCAGCCGAGCTCCTGAGCCTCTCCCCTGCTGCTCTGGCAAACAGAGGATCTCTGAGGCAGCATAAAATCTTGCTTTGAGGATTTACAAGGTACCAGTGATATTTATGGTAGCATTGCAAACCTACCTTGGGGTCCTTCAGATGGGAATTTTTCCTGAAGAAAATTTGGAATTAAAAAAAGTAAGAGACATCTTGTTAGGTCATGTCATGGTGTCAGAACTGAGAATAAAGTCTCTGTGTGCACTTTGACTTTCTTTAAATTTTTAAAGAATATGGTAGAACCCCAGAATGCTACCTCTAGTTTTAATTAGTTCCATATCTAAATTTTCTAAAGCATACTGCTGAAGGGATGTTCTCGTATTTTTTCAAATTACAGCAATCAGTTTTAATTCTGTGCTTATGGCATTACTGAAGAACTGTTTAGAAAAAAAACCCCGAACATTAGAACTACTTCTAATTTTTCAGACCTCTGAGATTCTTTTGTTGACAGACAATTTTTGAAGTTTTTTAGTTAATGCTATTAGTGATTTAAAATACCAGATAATTGTCACCATAGAGAAGTTTATGAAGAAATTGGCATTGCTAGTGCTGATCTGTATCCCACTTTCCCTGAACTTAACANAATGAAGAAATTGGCATTGCTTGTGCTTCCTGCACAGAAGTGCTGATCTGGATCCCACTTTCCCTGAACTTAACAGGACATGAAGAAACAATACAGATCAAGGTTCGCCAGACTGAAGATTATCCAATTGATCTCTACTACCTCATGGATCTTTCAGCTTCCATGGATGATGATCTGAACACAATCAAAGAACTGGGTTCAACTCTTTCCAAAGAGATGTCAAAACTGACAAGCAACTTTAGACTGGGGTTTGGATCTTTTGTTGAAAAACCAGTTTCACCATTTATCAAAACTACAGCTGCAGAAATAAACAACCCTTGCAGGTAGGCAAGGAAAGTCCCAACACCTGTTTGCATGCCAACACTAAGTCATACTATTACTCTTCAGGCTAAAATTGATTTCAGCAACTTCACTGGAAACTCTGTCTTCTTCCAGCTGTAAATGAGTCAGTTTGTGAAACAAGATTTGGTTCTTCTAATTTCAACAATGATCAGAGTGATCATTGTTCTGTTGCATCTTATGTTATTTGGATAGAGGAGTGTGATTCTGCTTTTTAGCTTTTTCTGCTAGTTACAAATGTGCTTATTATGTGACAAAAAGGTATGCAGCATAGTTGTGTGTGTATATATATGAATTTTATGGCACTGTACAAAGGAATTGCAAACTCAAACCCATCACAGAATACCAGTTTAATTTAGCCATCAATGCTGTTTTCCTGCTCTTTTTCCCTCCTTAAGATCCAGCAGCCTCCCCAGCCCCAGCCCTCAGCTAACCTGTGTAGGGGAGAACCTGTGCTCTGCTCCACCTTGGTGGTTCTCCCTGAATGCCATTAGGGAACTTCAGATCCCAATGTGCTTCCAAATTTGAATCCAAGGTGCTGCAGGGGGCATGGCAAGGGCTGCACGTTGGGAACTGGCTGCATTACTCTGCTCTAGCAGGCATCTCCCAGCCTTTATGCAGATTTTTTACATTGCCCAAGTCATTGGATGCTCTTCAGTTATCTGATGTCTTCTTTCACTAAATCTTCTCAGGCACAGATGAGAGATGGGAGACCAAAACCAATCCAGGCAGGCCCCTGAAGTAGCCATTGTAGTGATTTTAGGCTCTGTATTATCCATAAGCTGTCTCACTTTTCTTGCAGAAGTGTACCATACGAGTGCTTACCCACCTTTGGATATAAACATGTTTTGCCCCTAACAAATGATGCTGAAAAATTCAATGAAATTGTGAAAGGACAGCGAATTTCTGCTAATATAGACACTCCAGAGGGAGGATTTGATGCAATTATGCAGGCAGCTGTTTGCAAGGTAGTGGAAACTTCTAAGTATAATATGATCCCATATATTACCTCTTCTAGTATTGCATGTTGGCATTTCAAAGTTACAGATTATTTTTCAAAAAAATTTAACACAAACCAAGAGCCTCATTAAATTTGTGGGAAAATACTTTTGGCTGTAAAAGTAAAACATGCATATTGCAATATTTTAGTCTAAATTTCCTTTTCATTGCCAGGGACAAATAAGCCCAAATAGCTGTATAATTGCAGGGTCTGTCTTTCTCTTTAAATATTTTTTATTAATTATGTTTAGAGAAGTAAGCAGATTGACATGAACATGGCCAACCCATGTTATTAAACACAGGGAAACAAAATGTTAGCCAAAGACAATAGAATGAACTTCATCTCTCAAGAGATGTTGTGTTGTCTTTGATACTTCCTTGAGAATAATGCTCTTCACTTATTTTGAGACACCGTTCTCCAAATATTTTGGTGTTTTTCTATGTTGTGATGCAATATAGCCTGCTAAACTGATGTGTTTTAAATGACAGGAAAAAATTGGATGGAGGAATGATTCTCTACATTTGCTGGTGTTTGTGAGTGACGCTGATTCCCATTTTGGAATGGACAGTAAACTGGCAGGGATTGTTATTCCTAACGATGGCAACTGTCATTTGGACCACAATAATGAATATTCCATGTCAACTGTTCTGGTAATTAACTATGAATTTGGTACACTCTCACATCCTGGAAATTTAAAGACTGACACAAGCAACTTAGAAAATTAGTAAATTATACTTACAGCACTGAAATGTGCAAAAGCTGGGGAATCCAGATATTTCACAAAATCTATTTTATTTGTAACTGCTCATTTCAGTCAAGAGAGAACAATGTTTTTGTATGGAATTAGGATAGATTATAACTAAGAAAAAAGAAGAAATCTGATTTCTGCGATAGGAAAGCCCATGGAATAGGACTAAATAGTATTTCCTTAATTATTAATTATTTTATTAAATTTAAATAAAATAAATACATTAAATAAATAAATTAAAATTAATAATTTTATTATTAATCCTTTTCCTTAATTTCCTGCATTAATTATGTTCCCTGAAATGGTGTGAATTCAGGACCAGTTCAGGAATTTGCAGGACACCGTTCCTGTAGGAAAACTTACCAGCTTAAGATTCAGTGTTCAAAAATACTGAATATATACACTGTGGTGTTCACTGTAGGACAAATACCTAGTTGCTTTGGTGTAGTGTTGTTCTTTGGATTAAATATATATATATATATAGCATGGATGCTACTGAGCCAAGCTCCCACTATGGAATCTGGCTCTGTACTTTTCACAGCGGGGTTTCCTTAAAAACAACACGAGGAAATTATATGTGCTGCCTTTTATTTTGTATACACGTACTCCTAATTAGAGTTTATACTACACAGAGAGCAAAGTGTTCATTATGATCACTTGGACGTGTGTTTCATGGGAGACAGTAAGAGGAAGCACGTGAGAAACAGATTGATGTGCCTCTCTTTTGTTTGTGTGCAGGAATATCCCACAATTGGACAATTAACTGACAAGCTCATGCAAAACAATGTTCTATTAATTTTTGCTGTAACAAATGAGCAAGTGCACACATATGAGGTGAGTAAACGAAAATGTTCAGTTTGCCAGTGTTTGTTTTAAAGTTCACCTTTTTGCACAGCTGATAGAGTAATTCTAGTACTAAGGACTGAATTCTACAAGATATTTAAGTGATAAAAATTATTAGAAAATTGTATATTGGAGGAAAGCTCTTCTGCTTAAGTGCTTCTTCATGTATTGATTTTGGTGTTCTAAGGTAACTTTTAAATTGAGTTTCAAGTTGAATCACACTAATCCTTTAAGCCAAGGATTGACAAACTATGCATTGCTAAACTATTCAGTGTACTTATTGTGATTAGCCTTCTGTATTTTATAAGGCTAGAGGAGAGTTGAACCTTTTCTTACTTCTATAAAACAAGAATATACCTGAAACATGCATTTATCTTCATGCTCAGCTCTGAGATGTTGGTTTGTCGGGGTTTTTTTAAATTTTTCTTTATTTCTGTGACTCTTTCCAATGAGACTGATAGGACACCAGTGCCAGGATGAAAAGTAAAAAAGATGATGGCCAAAGTCCTCTTTCCTCATGTATTGTTCCTCATGACTACTGAAGGAAACACTTCATTACAGGCATTTTGGACATTGCAGGATCATATTCAGTAATTTCCTGCTGTGTGAAGTTGTCATGGGAAATGGGAGCCAGGAGAGAGGGGAAAGCCGAGGAGCAGTGGATATGGATATGCAAAATCCATATTTTTAATAACTGGAACATCATTCATACCTGCAGCTCCATCAGTCTTCTGTGCAGGCATCTGTTTCCAGCCTCCACAGTTACAAGCTGTTACTTTTTACTTTTTACTGTGTTACTTTTGACCCATTGGATATTCCAGCTGTGAGTTGAGGCAAAGCTGCCAAGAGCTGCTTCCCTGTTCCTATAGCGACTCTGAGCAAAAGCCCTCTAAGATAAAATAAGATGGATATTGGCAATTCTTATTTCATTTTCTGTCCAGTCCTGCTCCTGGGAAAAAATCTGAAAGGGTTTCTCTGTATGAGTTCATTGTGGGTAATAAGGGGTTTTGCAGCCTAAGCTTGGCTGCCTGGCTCCATCCTGCTGTGTGAAAAGGGACAAGCAGAGAGAAATTGTTCCTCCAGATTTATTCAGGTTGGTTGAGAGGGAGCCAGTAAGGATGGTCCTGCTGATAGAATAAGACTGGTTTTCTGAAGAAGCCTTTGCAGAGGGTTCTGTATTCAAAGCAGAAGTCCAGTAATGAGGAGAGGTGCTCCTCTGCTGTGATTACCACATGGAAAACAGAAAGAAAGAGTGGGGGAAAAGAGAGCAGCTGAGCCCTTGAGGCAGTCACCAGTAGAATGGTTTTCTATTTCTCCCCTCTGTGTAGCCCAGGGAAGACCCCCCAGGACTTCTCCAACTGATTCCAGGGTTGGAGCTGTTTTTAGTCAGACTGCTGCTCCAGATGTTTGACAGAAGTGACAAGAGTCACGAATTTCATAAACTGATTCTCAGGTTACAGCCTTGACAAGGGAAGGAACACTCTGAGTCTTGAAGCACTGACTGCCTGGCATTTTGAAGACTATTGAATACTGAACTGGATCATGAACATTTCGATTGATAACAGTAGAAGTCGATCACTTACAAATGCAATGGCTTCAACTATTTCTTAATACAGATCCAATTAATGTCAGGTGAAATATTTTTCCTAGTAGGTGCTTTTTTAAATAAATGCTTCATGAATAAGGGCTGTTCTAGGAAGGTAGTTTGGAAATACCTCTTTGATTTACAGAGCCTTTTTTTGTCCAAAGAAACATTTCTCTTGCTGATGCATTTTACTTTGGAAATTGCTTGTGGTCACCCTCAGAGCTGGCCAGCAGCATTCCTATCAAGGTGTTTCTATTTCATTATCCCTGTGTCTTATGTCAGTATCAAAGTTTCCAAGAGGCACCCTTTGCTCACAGGGAACACTAAACAAGGGCTTATAGCTAACAAAAAATACAAATCATGGTTAACCCAGCCAGGGAATGGTTTGCTCTTGTTGCTTTCTTTGTTAGAAAAGAGGAAGTACAACAATCTTCAATCTTATGGCGTGTATAGTAATCCCACTGAATGTAACCTATCTTCTGATTTTGTGTTTTAATACTGCTTTCTTTCATTTATTTGGATAGCTGCAGTTGTTATGGTCTGCTTTTTGTACTGTAGGTGATGTAAAAAATCAGTCAAAGCAAGTACAAAAGTCATATACAAGTGTCACAGTGCAGTTTTTCCAGAGTACAATATACGTTCAAGGGTCTATGTAGGATGTGCAAACAGGGAAATACTGCCAGGTTTGCATCTCTGTGATGCAAATTTATAATATAAATGTAAATAACCAGTATCTATGCTTAAGAATGTAAAAAGAACAAAGCAAGACAATGAGAATTATTCTTGTGGTAAGGCCCCTGCTCAGGTAGCCTGGAAGTGGTGGCAGAGGACCCTGAACCCCTTAAAGTTTTTGTGTTTTACTTCTCTTGTAAAGCTTCAGCGAGGGAGATTCTGTAGTCTCCCTCAGAAAACCCTTCCATTTATCTTTTGAGGTGGAAAGACTCTTCCCCAAATATCTCATCTCGAATCTTATTGAACTCAGCATCTAATTATATCAGATACCAATACTGACTATTGCTATTTATAATTGAGTTCTCAGGGACAAACCTACATTAAAATTACTGTGAGGACTTAAAAAGCACCTCTTTAAATAGACTTGATAGATTCCATTAGTCTTAAGTGCAGTGTTCAGACTGTCAAATATACATTTTGTATTTCTAGCCCTGTATAATCCCCAACAATTTAGCCCAAGATAATTCAGACATGTAATATTCTTGATCCTCTTCAACTGAATTTTCAGTTTATCCACTTAAATGTGTATTATTCTCTAACACACAAATGTTAGGGGTGGCACAAGCACAGAACACCTATGCTTGTAACAGAGCTGGTGTTGCTTTTGAACCTTCTGTGCACCTAAAAATCTACTGCACAGTAACCTCAAGAGATCATTTAGATCTGCTGCTCTCCCTGACCACAGAACTTGGGAAGCAATCTCATGTGGGAACATTACACAGCCACTCAAAAGTAAATGCAAGAGAGGAGAGAAAATTCTTTACACTGAGCCCTGATTATTTGGGATTATTTTTTAAAAGGAATGCTTGTTTTGGTTTTTTTTTTAAAAAAAGGTCTTTTATAATATATTCATGTATGTCTAACTTTCATCGTTAGCCTCAGCTGAGTCTTGCAAAGCAGTCAGGGGATGTTTTCATTCTATAAAAGCTATTCACTCACAAAGCATCTGTGAATATCTCAATAATAATTATAGTTTAACAAATCGTACTTTGGTATAAAAGAAAACACCTTTAGGTCTTTAAGCTTTCATGAAATAGTTGCTACAATTGCTGATGTTATTTGTTTTCAAGTGGAATTCTTTAAAAATATATTCAAACTTAGAGAAGGGAAAGACTCCGTCTTTAGTCCTGACTAAGCAGCATTTCTTTTGAAACAAAAATTACTCTTTTTTGGATGAATTATTTCTTTTTGTATCGCAGGAGAAATAGTTTGAAAATTAGGGTTTCAGGCTGCATTGCACTGCTGAAAACTGAACTAAAAATACTCTAGTCTCCACAGTCATACAGAATCTCAAATTATATTTATATATTTGGCTTGACACACTATTTATGATGAAAATTCTTCTATCATTTACACTGCTAAAATATAGACATAACCCCACTGAGCTCAAACATCTAATTGTCAAATTTGCTTTACATGAATCAGAGTATCCCTATAAAATGGCAGCTCACCTTTTAATGAATATTTGCCAAAGGACCAAATTCCCTGATATCCTTTGGATGTTTTGCAGTAGTAGCACCCCAAAAGCATCTGTCTGCCTCTCTTTGGCAGTGCTTGAACAGAAATATTTTCTGAGAGGTTTAACCAATGGATTGGAGACACACACTCAGCTTGAAACGCCATCCTTGTGTCACCATGCAGAAAATTTTTGTTCAAAGAAGAGACATCAACCGAAGTGTTCAGAGCAGCACATCCCTGCTGTTTGTTTTGCATACCACGGATTAAAGGGAACTGCAGTTTAAATTCCAGGTTTATCATCTTTTCTCACAAAGGCCCACACGTACGAAACGCAGAGTTTCAATATTCCAAAAATCCTTGAGAGGGCACTAATCACAGGAGGAGTCAGGAATGCAAAGTCGCCAGCTGTAACATAATTTTTTTTTTAAAGCAGTTAATCCCACTGATTTACAATAGCACAAGAAATCTAATGAATGATGACTATTCCATACATAATACATAAAGTAATCACAGGGCTTTGGGAGATATGAAGTACAATAAGGATATAAGGGTATCAAATTACCCATGATTATTAATAGTTCTCTGGGTATTTTTCTTTTATTTGAAATAACAGCATTGATATGATAATGTGGAAAGCAAAACTAGTGCTACAATGTGTTTTTTTAAATGAACACATTGTTTTCCTAAGGCATGGGTAAAAGCAAGGGAATTTCATGTAGTTAACAATCAGGCAAGACAAATTCTAATTCACCCTATTTAAAATCTAGCTGCCAGATGTCATGTTAGTGTCACAATGGAATTTAATGCAAAAAGAAAAGAGAGCTTATCACGGAAATAAATTGCTAAATTGGCACTATATTATTAACAGAAATTCAACATACAGTCCATCATAACCATGGAGCACTGAGATACATGTGCAAAGATAAAAAAGTGACTGCAGTTGCTGAATGCAGGGTCCAAGACTCTTGAGCAGTGCAGCAACAGCAGAGCAGCTGAATCTGTGTCTGGATATTTTTATTAGACACAAACACAACTGCTGATAAAATGTATCTTCCTTCTAAATTTGAAGTATCAAAAGTATCAAACTTCCAAGCACATAGAGGTGATTTAGCAATATATGTTCAAAAAATTTTAAATGAAACCAGCTCTTCTCCATCTGACTTTTTCATTAAGATACGTGCAATGGAGACTGCAAGAATTCTTGCAAATGTTACTATCATTTAGTTCAGTTGGCTTCAATGTACTTGGTTTTGTTGTGAGCTCTTTCGATTTTGTTTTGGGGTTAGGTTTTTCTTTTTTGTTTGGGTTTGGGGTTTTTTTTAGATGGTAGCTTCTTTTCACCTAGACTTTTGTTGTGTTTTAAATTTATTTTTTTATATTTCCAGAATTATGCAAAGCTTATTCCTGGTGCTACGGTTGGACGATTACAGAAGGATTCTGGAAATATTCTCCAGTTGATCATTGCTGCATATGAGGTAAGATGGTTACAAAGCAGTTTCTTCCTTCATGTTTACATGTTCAACATTGGTTTGCAATTTGGTAAAAAGAAGTGTCTTTTATTCCTTTTATGAACTGATTACATCATTTTTTATGTTAGGTGCTGACCTTAACAGGAAAAGTGTTCACTCTGAGGACTAAGTAAGCACAGAAACAAAATTCCTATAACCTTCTCTCAATCCTTAGTTCTGCTGGAATGCTGAATTTAAATAAGTGTCTCATCTGCATTGCCTTCTTCATATTCCTGTATTTTACACCCACTCTTAAGCCTTCTTTAATATTCAGGTCTCTCAGTTCCACACCTCAAGAAGGACTCAGCTCTCTCCCTGCTGGTAGCTGCCACCAGAGCAGACAAACAATTGCTTTCCAAGAATATCTGGGGAAAAAACACTATTCTGTTTGTGCTCAGTGCTCTTCTCTGCTTTAGCAATTTGATGCTGCCCCTGTGAGGCTGTTCCGAGGCTTTTAAAAAGAGGAACACAGGAGCCATCACGGGTTTGTTTGGGTAATGCCAGGACTTGAATGGGTTTGTTTAGGTAATACAAAGAAATACTGTAACGGTGTCAGGAACATAAACACAGCACTGCTCTTCAGAGCTTTGTTTGTAAAATGCATCCTGGGCGCCTGGTTCCCCTCTGTCAGAGGAATGTTCTTAGGCAGTTGTACAGGTCAGATACATTAATTTACGTATACACTGATATACCATAGATTTCTCTCTTCTGTCTCAGCCCATTTTTATTAAAAACCTACTCTACCAGTTGTCTACAATGAAAAATAACTTTGCAAATAACTTCTGTTTCTTTCCTTACTTTTTTTTCTGCTCTTCCTCCTGTCACCTGAATAAGATAATCATCACTGTCCCAGAATTACGTTGGTCTTGGCGATAGGAAGGAAACCAAATTCTCCTAACTCTTATAAAAGCAATGAAAGCGATACAATGGCTGAATTATGATTTTTTAAAATTAAATGGAAAATACCAGAAGATTCTCCATTTTATGGAAAATTATATAAGGATAGAATTTCAGGGTTACTCTCAGGAGTGTACAAATTGTAATAAATACAGCTGAGGAAATNGAGAAATTCAGGGTTCAGGTTGTTTGTACACTTTGGGAGTGTAATAAATACAGCTGAGGAAATCTTCTCACGAGCAAAGCTATTGCTAAACTTTTGAGTGGCAACAGGATTTCACTTCTTGATTCCAACCTGCTGCTACTCACATCTGGTTCCTATCAGCATTTCTTCAAGCTGGCAGTCTAATGTATAGACACAGGTTCCTGCATTTAACAGCTAAAATACCATTTTGCTGTCAGTAAGTAACGGAAAAACACCCAAAAATTGTCCCAGGGCTGTGTCCTGGTGCTTTTGCTGTAACATAAGTGAGGAATGATGCTCCACTGGAATATTGAAAATGTGAAGAGTGAAGTGAATCCTTGCTTCTTCTCCTTAGCATCTGCTTGTGTTTCTATGGCCTATGATTTTTTTCCTGTTCTCCTTTTTTGAACCTGCTGATATTTTTGGCCTCTGTTGCCTTCTATGACAAGAAGGAGCTCAGTTGCACTGTGTCAAGGTACATTTTTCTTATTCCTATCTTACTTCTTATGTTTTAAAGTTTCCCTGAGTGCACCTCCATTCCCGTGCTGCAGGGTTTGGTGGATAACAGCTCTGCATTCACCTTATCTTCATGTCTTCATGATTTCATTGTATGGTGTCACTGAGGCACCTGCCACACCCCCAATCTTCTCTCCAAATTAGACAATCCCAGTCTTTTAGGTCTCTCCTGGGCTGCTCCATTCCCTTGGTAACTTTATCCGACCATCTCTTTACCCTCCCCGACTCTAGTGAGTGCCTCCTGAGACGTGGAGCCCACAGGAGCTTGCAATACACAGTACAGCACACACTGAGGTTCACACCCAGCCAAAATTACATCCTCTGTCTTGTCCTCAGCCTCCTGGCTCCGTTGGCTTTTTGGCTGCTTTTGAGCAGAGCTGGCACCGGTGACCACGATGCAGCTCCCGAGCTGTTCTGTCTGATCCCGATTTCCTCTGTTCCATGGGCAGGGTTTGCAGGGAGCTCCGAGCTCTGCGCTGCAGGAGTGGCAGGGAGGTGACAGCAGGGAGGAGCTCCTGCCTTCGGGCCATAACTCATCACAGCCTCCTCCAGGCACAGCACGTCTGCACCCTGCACCAGAGCTGCACCCAGGTTCTTAAAATCCTGCATTTCTTCCAGGATGTACAGCGTACAAGCAGCGACATGTCACACTCAGCATTTCCCAAAGTCCATTTTGTTGTGCTTAACCTTAAAGGTTAACAACCTTATTGTTTCATGATTGAAAATCTCCCAAGCAGGGAGCACTAAAAACCACTTTATTTGACAGGAGTAAAGGTATCAGAATATTTTTTGACTGTGAAGAAGGCAATGACAGGAGACCTACAGCTGAAAATCGCATGCAAAACAGATCTAATGCTACTTTTGTTAGAAACTTTTCACGATACTCTCAGAAGTGAAATTCAATGTCCTGTGTCTCTGCTTCTTTACTCCCCAGAAAAGGAATAAATAACTTTTTGCCCCCTGGGAGTAGAGTTAGGCTAAATCTTTTAACACTCTTAAAGTGTTTTTGAGTGTTTACTCGCTGTGCAAACACAAGGTTTGCTAATGCCATTCACCATGTGTTGCCATCTAAAAGCTTCCGAGAGGAAGTAAGCAAGTTAAGAAAGTCTGAGCTGTCAAAATATTTGTTGCAAGGAGTTCTCATGTTCTTTCCAAGTGTGGTTCATTTTCTCCTGTAAGCATATTTCTGCCTGCTTTGTTTAGCATTGAATTCTGCACAAGTTTGTGTTGCAGAGCTGCAGGCTAAAATGCATTGTGACAGAGAGCAGGTCGTTTGAGTAAAGCCATTCCAAGAATTTAAAATTTCAGAAAATTTCCACTTTTTTTTTCTTCCCAATTTTTGATCTTTGATCTTACACAAAAGTGAGATCAAAGAAATAATGTATTAGAAAGGACAGGTAACACAAGGACACAAGTATGTAGCACTGTTTTGACTGTTGTTTCATTCAGAAACTATTTTGAACCACAAATATTTCTGTGTGAATGTCTTAAAGCTCACTAAACTGTCTGTTATTTGTCCTCAAACTATGTCCAGACATCTTAGTAGTTTTAAAACTTCATTAGAAGTTCTCAGAGATATTAGGATCTAAAACCCTGGAATTTATCACAGTTTGTGTTAATTTTCAGTGGTGTAAGATGCATAATTTGATCTCTCACAACAGCAAGGCACATTCAAATCACCCAAATCAGACTCCAGAATTCAAAGTATTACAAGCTGGTGTTCAGCAGCATTTATTTTCTCTCACAGTTGCACTCTGTTTGCACCTTGTAGTTTTGCAGCTGGTGGAACGGGGACTGCTGGTGATATCTCCAGCAACACAAGCACATGCCCACAGCCACAGCTCTGCCTAGAAATTTGCTGTATTGGGTCCTTTTGGGAGAGCCCAGCTATTGCAAACAAATTATTATTTACAACTCTGCATTGTTTCAACAGCGACACAAGCACCTACCTCCAAACCAAATGGAAATGGAAATCTGGACATACCCAAAGTTACCAACATTACAAACCTGGGCACAGTTTTACAACCCTAAGACAAATTTCCAAGGAACCCAGAACATGTACAGAGGACAGAGAGTTGTCTATGCAGGTTTATACCTATTCTATTTTTACTTTGATTTACTCCACCAGACCTTTACTCCAGTGAGTCATCCTGCTACCTTTAGTAGAATGACTCACTGAAGTAAGGTCAGCAAGTTCCTGGTGCTCTGATTGAAAGGCAGGGGGTATTTTGCAAGCAATTAAACTTCCATGAGCACAAAGTCAAGTCAGTGAGATGATTTCTTAGCAGTTGCTGAGGTGCTTTTGAAAAATTTCCATTTACTGGATCCATAGGCCAGTGAAGTCATAGGGAATTTCCCCATGGCCTGTGATAGGCTCTGGATTAAGGTTGTGTAAGCAAAGTTGCTTTAAAATATTTTAAAGACTTTAAATGTAAATACCTAGTATGAGCAAGTTCAGGAAGACAGTTTGTGACTTACAAAACGAAAGTTTGATTGGACAAATTGATTTAAATAATGGGGAAGCTGTTGAATACAGGTTAAAATAGCACAAACAGCTCATGAAGCAGGAATTTCCATTGTGGGAAGAAAGGAAGGGAGGGAGCAGTATTGACAGAGTTTGGCTAATCAGGAAAGGCCCAGAGCTAGCAATGCAATCAAGGACACAAATCCACTCCTCAGTAAGTCCAGACCTAAAAGAAAACCTGCATCAGTCAGCAGAGTGATGAAAGGTGATTTAATAAAACATTGAATTTGTTCTCCTGGAAGGGCAGGAAATGAGCCCTGTGAGCGGATATTAAAGTGATACCACCATTGCTTTCCACTGAAAGCTGGGTCTGTTGGCATTTGCCTTGTTTTGCTCGTTCCCCATTTTTCTTGCAATAGAGAGTTCTGTAAACCAAGTGCCAAAGCACAAAGGAGTGTGCTCCTGTGTATGTCATAAATTACAGTCCACGTTACACAGACGTGGAGCAGTGGAAATGTGATCACTCCACTCATCTCACGCTTTTTTCCTTGAAGGAGCTGAGGTCTGAGGTTGAATTGGAGATCCTGGGAGAGACTGACGGGCTCAATCTCTCCTTCACGGCCATCTGTAACAATGGGACCTTTTTTCCACATCAGAGGAAATGCTCTCATGTGAAAGTGGGAGATACAGTAAGTGAAGAATGTATTCTCCAAAGACATATAATTTAGGACAGCAATGTTATAAATACATATTACTGTGTTGGCTTTTCGCAAATAATGAATGTTATGTGTATAATATTAACCCTTACGTTGTAGAAATGTAACCATTATTAAATGCTTTTTCTTTTGTTTTACCCTAGAAATAGTTGAAAAATAGCTAACCAAAAATATGTTGAAATGCTACTAACAAACTATAAGCTTAACGAGATAAGCACAGATGTGATGACTTCAGCCTTAGGAAGTAATAACTCCAACCCCAAGGACAACCTCCGATAAACACAGAAGTGATAACTCCAGCCCCAGGAAACACAGAAGTAATAACTCCAGCCCTAGGACAATCTCAAATAAACACAAAAGTGACAATCTCAGATAAGCACGATGTAACAGATTCCTGTTACCGGACATCTCTACCTACAAATATTCTAAGAATCAACATACAGAAGAATTCCTCTCATATCTTAAAGGCCATATGTTTTTCAGGAAAGAGTATGAATATACATATTTGCCTATGACTATGTAACAGGCTGATGCAATAGAAATGTATATAAAGAGAGTGTCTTACTTAGGTTTTTGGGTGCTCTTGGCTCTGTGCCAAGGGTACCCAGCATCACCTGGATGCTGTAATCCTTTTACTCTATCTTTTGTCCCTTATTGTTCTTCTTTATTAAAAACCTTTAAATTTAGCAGGTGACTTGACTTCGTTTTTAACAGCAAGGTAGAGTTTGCTCTTTATTAAACGATCTTTTTGAAACAAGATGCCAAAACGCAGGCAATATCTACGACCCTCTTGCCATGTCCTCTGCATGCACATCCCGAGCACCCTGCAAATTTCGCTGTGTTGCCAGAGTTCCTCCAGCTCCCTGCAGCCCCCATCCTCTCTTCCAGGTCTCTTTCAACGTGACTATAAGTCTCTCCTCATGTGAAAAAACCAGAAGGCGCATCAAGATAAAGCCGGTGGGGCTCAGCGAGGCGCTGGAGATGGAAATCCATCCCCTGTGCAGCTGCGAGTGCCGGGCGAGGGCGGAGGCGAGCAGCCCGAGGTGCAGCCCGGGGCAGGGCTCTCTGCAGTGCGGGGAGTGCGTCTGCAGCCCCGGCTTCGCGGGGCCGCGCTGCGAGTGCCCCGAGCGCTCCCTGGGAGCGCGCTCCTGCCGGGGCCCCGGCGCGCACGGCTCCTGCAGCGGCCGAGGGGACTGCTTCTGCGGGCACTGCCGCTGCCACCCGTCCCCCTACGGAAAGGTCTACGGGCCCCGCTGCGAGTGCGACGACTTCTCCTGCGGCAGGCACGGAGGGCTGCAGTGCGCAGGTGAGCTCCTGCAGGGCTGCTTGGGGTGTCCGCGCTCCGAGCTCCGTGGGCTCGCCCTCAGCTGGCGGCTTGTGAGTTGGGATTTTCATCATTCACGCGGTTGCTGTCGGTTCTGTATGGAGAATTGGTATTTATGAATGGTCTGTGGACTTAAAATAGTTTTGGCGATGCTGTTATAAATTGGAAGTATTTGCGTGTTGTCGCTCTAGGACGCGAAAAGAAGCACTCCAAACTCGCCTTCTCTCTCAGATCGCCGCCGCCAGGAAAAGACACCTGGCTGTTTATTCTTTTCATATATACATATTTCAAGGAATGACCATGGATTGGAGGATGAGGGTACCACCTCTTCCATCCCCATTAGTTAACAGAACAGTCCATCAAACATTCTCCACCCCGGAGAAAGAATAAAAACCAATAGAGTACAGTTAACCAAACGTGACTGTGTTTACAGAAAGTGTGTGAGAAACTTTATCAAAGAATGAACACATAGAAAGACTGCAGAAGTCAGGGCAACAGCGTGTCTTAGGGTGACTTTATGATGTGTATCCCCTATCACCACTCCATGCCCAGAAGATGAATTCTGTGCCTTTAAGACTGGGTGCAAGAGAAAAAAACTTTAGGTACTGCCAGGAGACAAGGTCTGCCTGGAGGACTGCAGTAAAGGGAATGGAGCTGCACTGGCTTACAGCCAGGCTAGGCAAAAATCGTGTATAATGACTTAAAACTGAAGATTCTGGGAGAGAAAGAAAGATGTTTGGAATAAGAGTTGGAGAGAGCAAAATGTTTTCTGTTAAAGAGCATGATTTTAAAGATCATCCTTCAGATTCTTTATGAATTGTCAGTGACTGATCTGAAGTATAACAAATGTTTTTCCAGGCCATGGTGACTGTGACTGTGGGGAATGCAGGTGCCACAGTGGATGGACTGGTGAATATTGTAATTGCACAACTGATACCAGCACCTGCATTGCTGAGGATGGGACACTGTGCAGTGGGAGAGGCCAATGCATCTGTGGGACGTGTGCTTGCACCCATCCAGGGGCTTCTGGCCAAACGTGTGAAAAATGCCCTCTCTGTGGTGACCCTTGCAGTTCCAGAAGGTAACGTGCTGGCTTTAAGCCTCTGATGTTTATATCATCCAGGTATCTATTTCCTATCCTGCCTCAGCAGTGTGTTTACTGCCATGTCTGTAAATTGGATTTACAGACCAGAACCCAAGAGCTTCTTTGTCCTTTGAGATGGGTAGGCACAACTCATATATCAACCATTCGTGAGCATTACTCTTATACAAAAGGACTTTATGTGACACAATTAAGCCACCTTCAAGCAGCACGGGTAAAACTTTACACTTCCACTGCTGTCCCTGGCTGTACAACTAATCAGAATGGTGGCCTTATCTGACACTTACGTGGCCTCACAGAAAAATTTGGCATTTGTATTACCATTCTCATGCATATGGATGAGCAAGGTCATGTTGTCCACTCAAGCTTTACACATTTGCAAATTCATAGTCCAAATTCAGTTAAGCTTGGCTGAATTAAAGAGGTGCAAGTATAATAAACTAGATAATAGTCTGGGAATGAATAAGTGGGTAGCTGTATGTCGTGTATAAGTTAATGATAAATTGATTGTAAATGGTGAAATGTCTTCTCTCCACTGAGCATACTCAATTTATGTAGCTTTCCTGCTGTGATGCAAGGTGTCTGCTGTGGTGCATAACAGGAAAAGCAACAAAAAATATGCAGGTTGTGAAGGTGACCACCCTAGGTACACCATTGCTCATGCTTGTATTACATGAGCTCTTGTAGGGCTACAGTCCAAATGGAGGTTTTGGTTTGGGGAATTTAAGCTAGAAGTTGAGTTAGGCTTCACAGAAAACACATTACTAATGGCCCTGGCTTTGCTTTCTGAGTGCTGAGCAGTTTAGGTTGCATGGTTCATGATGATGTCCTGTCTCCTTGTTCACAGTTGAGGCCCATTTCTCTCCAACACTGTATTTTCAGACCTGTGATTGCAGTCTACTGTGTGTCTGAGTGAAAAGCTATTCCATGACGTGATTAATTCATCAATCTCTTTCTGTTAGTGATAAATTTGACTTAAGAAAACTGAGCCTCTCAGTATGTTCAAAGAGAATTTCTGCCATCAACTGCTCTAAACAAAAAGGACAATGCTGCTGCTTTGCTCTGCCCAATTTGGCAAAGAATAAGAAATATAAAGTTACATGATAGGCATTACATTAACCTGGTTAAACATGTAGATTGTATGCAGTGTTGGACCTTTTCTCTCTGTTGCAGTGTCTTCCCTTGCTGAAACACAGGGCACAAAAAGCCAAAAGAGAGAGAACACTGGGAATACCTGGGTAGGGTAACCAAGAGAGCTGAAAGACCAGGTCAGAGGGGATGGAGATCGATGGCAAGGCAGCTGAGAAAGAGAGTGTAGCTTGAGAAACATGGTGAATATGAAAAACCACCACCACCACTGAATTTATCTCCCTGAGATAGAGGCTATCCCATTACCCACTCGCTTTTACTGTTCACCATTTCCAGAGTGGGTGATAAGGTCACCTGCTTCCCCTGAAGATAAACTCAGCAGCCTCAGCACATTCCCATGGATATATGTAACTCAGTGCAACAGGAGATAGTCTGGGGTTTTAGGGATGGTTTGTTGCAGTTTTCCTTTTTCCTTTTTTATTTTTCCTTTTTCCTTTCTCCTTTTTCCTCTTTCCTTTTTCCTTTTTCCTTTCCTTTTTTCCTTTCCCTTTTCCTCTTCTCTTTTCTCCTCTCTTCTTTTCTCCTCTCCTTTCTTTCATTTTTTTTATGCAGCCATTCCTTCAGGCTGCTTCTCAGTCTCAGCCACTCAATTTGGCTGAAGCTATTTGTGAAGAATCAACAAACACGTTTTTCATTAGAAATGTTCATATATTAATTGTTTATTGTTTTATTTTCCATTTATAGATGCTGGATTTATTAAAATCCATATTGAATTTATGGGAAGATTTTCAGAGATTTCTAAATGAGTTGGTCTAGACTCTGTGTTTTTAAATAATATTTCAATCATTCCACCATTGAATAAAAAAATAATTTTCCTGTAAGTTTCATTACTGTAATTAGGATCTAAGTAATTCCTGAGACAAGTAATCATATTCAAGAGACAACTGTTGAGACACCTGAAAAGTGTTTTAATGCATTATTCAATAGATTTGCAACAAAGGCAGACTCATAGTAAGTGCCTGAGCTTGATCTCTTTGAAGTCAATTTCAGATATTGTTCATCTGATAGGAATCCCTTCAGCTGGTATTTAGTGTGAGAATATTTAGTGTTCAGAATATTTATTTTTTAATTTTTTTGAAGATGAAAGTTACATGTGAGTAACCACACGTCTTTGATAGACCTGCATGAATAATGTTGCCTGGGGTGCTGTCTGCTACCTAATAAACTGGGAGAGAATAGAGGACAAGACAGAGCTTATTCACAATACCTTTATTCAGGTGGGGGGGTTTTGGTTTGGTTTTGTTAGGATTTTTTTTTTTTTTTGGTGGCAGTACCTATCATATTCCTGAGAACTGCTGTATCCACAGCAGAGGACCTTTTATTTAGCTGCTTCTTAAAATGCAGATGCACACGTCCTGGCTTTTGTATTGTTGCTTTGTGACAGGCAGAGATTGATGAGCTGCTGAATTATTTTCCACAGGAGCTGTGTGGAATGTCACTTGGCTTCCGATGACAAGTCACTGGGAGATTGCAGTGAAAAATGCAAATTGGTTGATGCAACTGTCAGCGTGGCAAAGGGTTGGTACACTCAGTCTTCCTTTCTTATATGTGTGTGATTAGCAGGAGGTTCCACTTTCAGTAATTTTATATTTGAAAGTAGCCTTGTTTTTCTGCTGTGGAATTATATTATGGGTCATAAGGGAATTTCTTTCTGTCTATGGTTCTTCTGAGGCAACTAGGAAATGCAGAACAGGGCTGGTATTACCCTTCCAGGTTAATTACCCCTTTGGATCATGCCTATTTTCTAAGTCGTTTATGCAGGAAAGTATAGAATTTAATAGATACCAGTCCTTGAAAATCAGTGATAGATGAAAGTTTCTGAGTTTAAGGGTTGCCTGTACCATGAGTTTCAGTGGGGTTTCGTTGGCCATACAAATACAAAACCTGACTCCAGTCCTTAGGCAGATTCTTGATTACAGCTGGTGACTAAACACAGTCCTTTAACCAGTGGCAAAGACAGTTCTTGTATTCTAAAAGGCTAAGCACACCTTTCAGTTGCTTGCTTTGATTCAAAACTGCCCTGCATCAATGGAAATTTCTGGCATATGAGTTAATCTTGAGTAAAATAGTACTATCAGAAAAAAATCCAACAAAATCCACCACAATGAAAAAAACCCAAAACAAACCTTTAAATCAAAAAACTGCTTTTTTTAGCTGTAAAGGAAGGGGCCTGCTCAGCAGGCAGCCTGTATTTATTCTCGTGGCAATTCTAGTCCCAACTCTGTGGCACAAGAAATTGTGAAGTAAGACAGGACATAGGTTAATAATATCCTCATCCCAGACGTGCCATAAACATTAAACAAGACTATGACAATAAAAAGACTATGACATTTAAAAAGACAAGTGAGAATGAGGATGACAATGCAGAATCTTGTGTGCATGTCTAAGGCTTGTACCTGCAAGCTGATGGAAGCCTGTCCAGAGCTGTGTGCGTGCAGAATTGTCACTGGTGAACATCCTTCCAGCAAAGTTACACCTTCTGTTCTTGACAGCAATACTCCATAATACAGAGATCAAATGTTGCAAATATTGCCCTTGTAAAAACAATTAATTCTAATTTTTTATTTTTAGTAAAATTATTATCATGCTTTGCCTCTCTAGGTATGCTATCATGCTTTGCCTTTCAGTATTTATTTATAAATATAAAAATATCTTTACGGGCTTAAAAAACATATAAGCACTTTTACTGTTTCTCTTTAGTTAGTAAAGTTTTCAGGTTGCTTTTGTAAGGTGGCAGATTTTTGTAGCTAGGAATATATGAAACACGATACTTTCAACTATAATGAATGCTAATCAAGAGCAGAAACAGCTTTTTATATGGTTCTGTTCACATCCACAGAGGTCACAGGAATATGAACATGACAGTATCATCTCCTATTCCTGCATATTCCCTTTTTTTCATGTCCTGTGCTTCCCTGTTTGGGGCTGTCAGCTACTTCCTTAGCTTTAAAATTCATTTACAGCAGTTACTGCAACCTTCATGTTCCCATCCAGATGCCTCAAAAAAAAAAAGAAAAAAAAAAAGAAGCAACTGTTGCAAACTGTTTCATCTTAAATGCTTGTGTAGCCTTATTAAGAACTCCTGAAAGAAAAAATTAACCTTTAAAATAAAAACTAAAAAATAATCACAGAATAAAAATTATTACCTGAACAAAACTCACCAATCTGAAAGTGGTATAACTAGCACACCACATAATATTTACGACAGATTATTGAGCAACTTCATGGGGTTGTATACTTCTTTCTGGTTTATATTTTAATTTCTTTAATGCTTCAAGGCTTTTGGGGAAAGAAAAAAGTAAAAGCTCTCGGTTAAATAAAACATTACCACCTCAAAACTTTCGTTTCTCTTTTGCACATGAATGTTGCAATACAGTGACTGGAAGTGTGGAGCAACAAAAAAAGCGTAGGCTTTACATTTTCCTGTTTCCTGGGAGTGCCCGTTTTAGGCTCTGAGTGGTGGCTTTGCCCTGCCCTGCTTTGGTTCTGGGTTTGCTGGGGGTTTCTCCCCTGCTCCCCCCAGTGGGTCAGGTCCAGGGATCCACCAGGGATCCACCAGGGATCCACCCGGGCATGGAGTGTCCAGCAGCTCTGCAGGTGCTGATGGCTTCACTTCTACTGGGTTTATCTCCACAGCAAGCATCACTTCTGACCTTTCACTTTCATTCTTTTCATACTTGAACATTTAAATTAGGCTAATCCCCCCTTTGCCACACGGGTGTGTAAGAGGAGCTCTGGTTTTTCTACAGCGGGCATCACTTCCGACCTTTCACTTTTATTCTTTTAATACTTGAACATTCAAATTAGGCTAATCCCCTCTTTGCCACGCGGGTGTGTAAGAGGAGCTCTGGTTGTTCTACACCAGGCATCACTTCTGACCTTTTATTTTCATTCACTTTTAATGCTTGAACATTTAAATTAGGCTTGTCTCCCCTTTGCCACATGGGTGTGTAAGAGGAGCTCTGGTTGTTGTATAGCAGGCATCACTTCTGACCTTTTATTTTCATTCACTTTTCATACTTGAACATTTAAATTAGGCTTGTCCCCCCTTTGCCACACGGGTGTGTAAGAGGAGCTCTGGTTGCTCTACTCACTATGAAAGAGGAACCAAAATTCCTAAAAGGCATCTCCTGCCACCACCCCAGTCCCAGTGCATCAGGCTGCTCCTGCCACAAGCCCAATTGGAACAGTTATACTTCCTTGGATAAACGGAGTTTTTCCTGCCCCATAGCACTGACAACTCACAGATTCCCAGTCAGCAAAAGGGGCTGAATAAACCTCTGTATCAGAGCTGCTCTGTTATGAGTCAAAGTGAGGTGAACTCTGCTCAAAAAAAGCATTTTGTTGAGCAAAAGGCAAACAAGAAAGGGCATAATGACATTTAAATTTACAGTCAACTTTTTTTGTTGTTGAATCTTTTATAAATGTATCTGTTAGGAAACAGTCTTTCGTGCCTTGAGTCTCCTGCTTGCCACGGTTACCTGAATCCTTCTCCAGTGTGACTTCAGTTATTTCAAATATAATTGAAATTACCAGAATTAGGCTGCAGAAGAGTGTGACGATTCACTGCAGAATGCAGAAAACTGCACAGATGTAACTTACAGGAATTTACCTACCTAAGCAATTTTTTGTGCTGATGAACTGCAAATAACATATGCAATGGTTGCTCTTTAGTGATCCCTCATTCTAAAAATAACATCAGAGAAATGAAAGTACTAACCATAAGCTGGATTCTGAATAGCTTGAACTGGCATTTTTGCCTTCATTTCTGCATCATTGCACATAATCAGAATTCTGCTCCCCTTGGTTTCAAATTAAGACATTAAATAAAAAATTACAACGTAAAAATAACTAATCTATGTGCAGTTACTTCCTTCTGGATGATATTTGGTATATGCTTGCAAGTTTTTCTCCATTTCAGGACAGCTAACAACTATCCTTTCCTTTTTTTTCTTTTTCCTCTTTGTAAGCAACTTAATATTTTGAATCTGCTTGCTTAAAAGAGTTGGGAAACTACAAATATTGCAAAACTTTTGACAGTGTTACTGGAACTGTGACGTTTCAACAAGAGCCATGAGTCTGCAGTTCCTGGCCTGTCTAACAAAACGAAATCTTATTAAATCAGCAATTCTAGGCTGCCTGGCCCCTTGGCAGATAACACTTTGCTCTGCCACCAAGGACTGGCAACAGGTTAAATACAAGGCTCAAATCAAAAGCAGGTTTCCATTAAAATCCAGCCAGGTAGGGTTCTTTTTTTATTACAAGCAGAGAAAAGGACTGGAGGATAGTCAATACTTTCATATTTTCTATGGTGTTTAACAGTATTTTCTATAAGACCAAATCCTATGATAATAAGCAATACAGGGAAGGAAAAACAGAGCAAGCACTTTTTTGTTATGTAGCATAGGATGTTTTAAAATAAATTTTCTTGTCTGAATCCTATTCAATCACTCTTCATATTAAAGTCTGAGGACTTCAAGATTTTTAGCACAATTGCTTATGAAATTTCAGTAAGAGTTTTGAATGGGTAAGAAATAATGGTGAGTGACAATTATTTTTAGAGTAATGTTTGAGAAGCCTACTGTTTTCCTTTCTTCTAAAAATTAAAACCTAAGCAGTTTGACTAAAATATATTGAAAAGCATACCTAGATTTCCAGTGCTGCTCAAATCATGGACTATATAGAAATATAAGCATTCAGCCCCAGAGGTATTATTGCACACAGGCATAATGTGTTTTTTCTCTGTAAAATATTATATTATAGTTAGACTCCAAATTATGACATTTCTGGCTCTGGACTTGTAATCTCAATTTTGATTGCCTTATTTGCTTTATATTCTCCCTCAAATTCAGCTTCCTTCTGTCTCTCTGTTCCCTTTGAATGAATTTTTCTCAGCTCCCCAGATTAGGAATAATCTGGGAGGAAAAAAATGGATTATATTTTTGTGCAATCAACTGTAAGCTGTAAGCGGAGGGACAAATAAATGGGGTCAGACTGTCATCTGGGTTAATTTTATTTGCTTCATCTGGAATCCCATTACAAAAAATTACAAAGTAACAATACAAAAAAATCCCAGAATGGAAGTTTTCTGTTATTAATCTTTATTTACTCTTGTGACAGTGCTGGACATAGAGTGACCTTTGAGGGGCTATTGTGGAAGAAATGCAAGGCAGCCCTTTTAACAGCCTCCAGAGCTGCCTGATGTGTGTATATCTACTTCTGAAACCTGATCTAGAGGTGGCAGCAGTATCTGCAAACCAAAGGAACATACTTCGTTCTACTGTTCATTTTGTCCCATAATTTGGGGCTATTACATTTCCTAGACAGCTGCCAGTTAAGAGTGTTGGAAGCACTTCCAATTCATTGAAATTCAAAGTAACTAAAGTAAAACGGTGCACTAGATGGTCAGTGCAGATAGTCAACATCTGGATCATTTCTTCGGAAATATAAGTGAAAAATCAGAAACTAAACAAAATTGGGATTGGAAGAAAAGCCATTAAATTAATAGAAATTCTGGGAGTATTTCTGCTTTTGTCTTTCACTCTTTACCATCTGCAGACGAGCCTGTGACAAACACAATGCCAGCAGTCTCTCTAGTTATTAAAGGTTAAATTTAATTTGATCTGATGAATTACTTTTTTCCTTCCCTCTGCAGATTATTCAGAGGATAAATCCATTTCCTGCTCTTTGCAGGGGGAAAATGAATGTATAACCACATTTCTACTGGCTGTGGATGAACAGGGAAGGACAGTCATTCACAACATAGAACGGAAAGGTAAGCAGTGAATATTGCTTTTTCTAGGTGAAATCTGATTTAAAACCACAGACAAGGTTAGTGATGTAGAAGCAGAGCTGTTTGAAGCAGCACAGCACCTCCTTGTGTTTGTAGCTCTTCTCTGCCCAGCCAAAGAGCACCTCCTCAAGTACTTATTTAATGCAATGGTTACAGAAATACTTGGCCTTTCATGGAAAATGGGCAGAATGATCCTCGGGCTGTAAGAATAAGTTAATTTTTCCAAAGCCTTGTGCAGTTCCAAGACGATGATACCAAACATCATTTTTATTATAAGATAAAACTATAACTCACTTTGAAATTATACAGGCTTCATAGATGGACAAATATTCAAAAGCCTGTCTAATTGGGTACACCTGATGAAATTCTAAAATATATTATATTCTAAAATATTTAATTCTAAAATATTTGTAATTCTGTTCAATGTTGCAGTACCACAGAATCCTAGAATGGTTTGGGTTAGGAGGGACATTAAAGTTCATCCAGTTCCCCTGGCACGGGCAGGGATGCCACTCTCAGAGCCCCATCCAGCCTGGCCTTGAACACTGCCAGGGCTGAGGAATTCAGTATTATTATAATAGGAAAGAACCTAAACCGACCCTCTTTCAGCTTAAAGCCATTGCCCCTTGTCACTCCATGCCCTGTAAAAAGTCTCTCTGCAGCTCTCTTGGAGCCTCTTTAGGTGCTGGAAGGTGCTCCAAGGTCTCCCTGGAGCCTTCTTTTCTCCAGGCTGAACGACCCCAACTCACTCAGCCCATCCTCATGGGAGAGCTGCTCCAACCCTCATTAAGTTTGGAATAGTTTGCAAAATTAACAGATACAGAAAAGATCACTTTATGTCCTTCCATTCAACATCAGTTCTTCATTTACAGCTGTTTCATTACTGATTTTTCATTAAATCTCCTAATCAGGTAGGACAGGAGAGAGAACAGACATCACTTTTCAGCAGCCAAACAGTTTCTCTTCCAGGGAATAAAGATGTCTTCATACCAAATGTTAGTTATGTTTTAGGCAAAGCCATGCAGTTTGTAACTCTGTTTTCACAAATGGGGTTTATTTTGTTAAGCCATTGTGTAACCTTTTTCTAGCAAACATATGAGAATGAAATCGATTTCCCTGCACAAGAAAAAGCAGCTCCTGCCATAAGAACATCAGTCTGGTTTTGTATAGGTTAATAGTACAGCAAAGGTGCTTGTAATAAAGGTAGTTCTAAAGAAGCACATATCTTAAATGACACCCCTACATCCCTAAGATTGAAGGATTTGAATGTAAGATTTAAACTTTATTAAATACTTTATTGTGCATTTTAAGTAGATTTGACCAAAACAAAAAGGAAAAAAAAAGAAGATGAGACCTCAAGAAATTCTCTAGAAATTCAATTTTATTTATGCAACTGAAGTCAATATGGCACCAGTAGCCAGAAGACCAGCCCACTGCTCAAACCAGACCCCCTCAGAATTAGTTAAGTGAGGGCATCGAGCAGAAATAGAATTTGAAATGCAATCATGTAAGACAAGCCAGACTGAAATGAATTTTTTAATGTTCTGAAACCGCGGTTCAGCAGAAAATTTTGTAAAATAGTAGTGTTCATCAATTTTCATAGACAATGCTTTCTAATATTAGAAGAATCAAATTTCTTTGGGTTTTGATGAAGCAAAAACTCCAGTTTTACTTTTGACCCTCTGAAATATTTTATCATAAAATTTATTGCAGAACTTGAAATGCAAAATTCCTTCCAATTGTCCAGTCCAACATTTTCAACAAGTCTGAAGGAATTTTTTCCTCATTGTTTTCATGACAGAAGTGTAGTTTCCTATATTTTATCAATATCATTGGTGACTTTACCCTGATTTAGATCTCTCTAGAATCTTTTCTTCTGCAACACACTAATATCAGTTAATTGAACTAGAGCTCCAGCCTTAACATTGTAAAATTCATAATTCTGTCAACTCAGCCCTGTTTTTTATAATTATGTTAACACAGATCTGAAATCAATTTTCTGACTTTTCTCTTCAGAACCTGTGTCTGTATCCAACAGCTGAAAATTGTTGTGGTAAAAGAGCAGTGGAATAAGTTAGCAATTAATTTTTTAAACATTTTAGTGCTGTATTTTTCATCTGGCTTCACAAACCCTTTAGCAAGCTAGCAGGAGAAAAATAACGTGAACTTGAAGAACAAGGCACACCCAGCTCATGGCAAATGAGAATCCCAGCACACCTCTTGGCTGTTTTTAATAGCCTAAAATTTATTGTTTGGTTATCCACAGTCATAACTGGTTTTGTTTCCACAGATTGTGCACAGATTCCAAATATCCCAATGATAGTGGTGGGTGTCACCCTTGCTATTCTTCTCATTGGCATCGTTTTACTTTGTATATGGAAATTACTGGTGTCAGTTCAAGACCGAAAAGAGGTGGCCAAGTTTGAAGCAGAAAAATCAAAAGTTAAATGGCAAACGGTATGTGAAATGGATTGATCTTATGCAAGGTTCATTAATTTGGTTACATGATGCAAAACTGCCTTTAAAATTCTGGGTCTTGATTTTGTTCTTTTAAATGGATAGATTTTGCTGGTAGGTTTTCACCACATTTAACACTCTATAAAGTAAAATTATAATTCTTTTATGGATCAAAATTACCTAGTGTTTAATCTCCTGGTTTAATTTCTTCCACATGTAAGAAAACGTGTAGATAAATTTTTTCTACTAGTTGTTTTTAATTAGTATCCTGTCTTTGATTAATCCTAACAAAGTTGTTGTCTGCCTATGTGATTATCAGAGGTGCACCCCTCTGCCCAAAACCAGAGCTGTTCAGGGGAGGGAGGCTGTTCCTGGCCTCTCTCAGGATACAAGGCCACTCACCCGGAGCAGAAGGGGATGGAATTGTCCCAAATGCAGGTGAAAGGACAGAGAAACCCAGGCCTGGTTTTCTATCTATAGCTCTGGGCATCCAGTGCAAGCTTACACCACATGTTCCCTTTTCTTCTTTCTTTTCTGCCCTTGACTTTTTTGCCCTTTTGCAAAAGCTTTAGGACTTCTGAGAATCCTTTTTTAAAAAAAAACATGTTGAGCAAGCGTTTCTGGTGGGTGTCAGGAGGACAGGCAATGGGTTCACACAGCTCCATTCTCCTACAAAATCCTGTGATTGCAACCTTTTCCAAGAATGGGCACTGTCAGCCTTTCAGCTTTCGAGCTGGGAAAAATCACTAACTTACAGGCAAGGCCACCTGAGAACGTTTTCTTGATCCTTCAGGAGAGCTAAAGAGGGAAGGGAAGGATACAGTTGATGGAAGCATTTTAATTTTCTTTTCTGTGACAAGAGTAAAGGATAGGAAGTGATAGATGGGAGCCCAGGATGAAAAGCTCAGGTGGGACTTGCCCTTCTCCCAGCACGCAGCAGGTCGTGTGTGTGACAAGAGGACCATGACAAGGCACATCTCCGTGCTGAGGCACCCTCTGTGCTTTTACAATGCTCCAAGCACCAGATTCCATTCGAATTGCATGGGACACATTTGATGAGGGATTGTTTGATGATGTGCATTACTTTAATCTGGGAGGTTGATGTGAAGGAAAGCCTGTTCCTGACCCCAGGATGGGTTTTGCTGCCTCTGGTTTTTGCTGCCTGAATTCAGATCAGTCTGGGAACATAAGTGAGCTACTGAAAGCTATTCTAAAGTCCTCAAAACTACAACATTACTTCTATACAAACATTGCCTGACACCCATTTAATCTGTTTTTGTTTGGTTTTGATTGGTTTTGTTTTGTTTTGTTTTTTTTTTTAGGAAACAAATCCACTGTACAGAGGCTCAACAACCACTTTTAAAAATGTGACTTACAAGAATCAAGACAAACATAAAAAGGCTATGGCTGCAGAATTCTATTAGCACCTCCAACACTACAAACTTAGTTTTACTGGCAGGAAATCTAAAACACTAGTTTCTTCTCAGCTGATCATGTGATATTTGTTTGCAAGTTGCAGTGGTATAACCATTCTATTAGAGAATATATATCTTGTGTTGGGACAAATAAAGATAACATAATAGTGGTAAAGGTTAGTAGAAATATTTTTTTAAATGACCCTTTATTGTTAATACTTCCATCTTTAAAAAATGGCATCATAAATAATTCTGTCTTTAATACTGAGGATTATAGATTATCATGGAAACTTATTTTTTGTTAAATTAGGTATATACAGTGAGCTTTCTACTACTTTGTTCATATGTACAATCCCATAAAGTAGTGTTTAGGAATGTATTTGTACCAGTCTATTTGGTGGGATGGTTTGAATTTAGAAAAAACAATTTTATTTTTCATGAATGCAGTTTAAACTATTGAGGATTGAGCTTCCTCATATCACCTGTGTGACTGAATATTTTGTCACCAGAAAAAAAGTAGTGATATTGCCTGTCTTCTGTAAATGTAAGTTATACAGAAACATTTCTTTAATTCTTCTTTCTTGTCCTGTCTCCTTCTTTCCTTGTCCTAGTTGCTGTTTGATGTTCTTTAAGGACCTAATCTCTGGGATTATCTCAGGGAAAACTAAATCAATCCAATCAAGCCTTATTCACTTGCAGTTGTTTTCTACTCCAGGCACAGACTGCTCTTTTTTTTTTCTTTTAAATTCTAGTAAAACAGATACAGAGAAAAAGATAAATATTTGTAAATCAGAGACCCCAGTGGACACCCCGTTAAACCAGAGGATTAGCAGAACTCCATTTCACCATTTACACCCTGGAAATGGTTTGGGCACTCTCAATACCCCTCACATGCTGGACCATCACGTTCACTCAAAAGCTTTACTAGCCCACACAAAGACAGCACTCTTTTGTTGATATGTCCAAAATTGTGAGGTTCCTTCAATGCCCAGCAGCCAAACTCTTTATTCATGTATGAAATAACATATTCAGCTCTTTTGGGCTGGGTTGTTTGGTTTTGGGTCTGGTTTGGTTTTTTTCCCCCAAAGTGAACAACAAAAAGATCTATGGATTTCACTTATATTCATTTCCATTATGTTAATGAGGATTTTTAAATCTCAGGTTTAGCTAGTTACAAATGACTTGCCATAAATGTTTAAATTGTAATTTGTTAGCATGCATAGCACTGGGTAAAGAAAGCCCCAAAAAGCAGCTAACATGCTAGCACAGAAAAATTACAGCACTGAGCTATTTTAAGCTAACAGTAATGAACTTTACTTCGTAATATCTTTTCAGCTGCATTTTTTTGCTACTCTGAAACAGATGGTCAAAATGTACATATGAAGGTACTTAGAAGACTAAGAAATCAAAAGTACTTTGACACTATTACAAACAATCACATACATTCCCTAGGGTAAATAGGGAATTGGATCTGAAAAGGTGTTGATCTGAATGTATTTGATCTGAAAAAGTTGATGTCCATTTTGTAATAAATATTTACCAAGTCTGTGCAACTTCAGTCTCCATATCCTCCCCAATTTCTGGAATTGAGACTGGTATCTCAGCTAGCTCTGACCCATGCCTGTTTTAGGGCCTGATCCAAAGCCTGCTGGAGTCAATGGCTACAAATGTGGATCTGGTTTCAGTGAAACTATTAGTTTTGGTTTACAGGGATTGTTTTGTTTAAACAAACTGGTTAATACTGTCTATTAGTGAATTAGACTCCACAGTACATATTTCTGTGCAAAGAGAAATAGTATCAGATGCCTTTGGGAAGAAGGTGATGCCATAACCGTGTATGAAGTACAAAATTAGAGCTGTGTGATGGAAATGATGGCTGATTAAACTGGAATAGATTTGCATCAGTGCTCTGGTATTCCTGCACAGCTCACAGAGGAAACTCCACAGATCAAGGCTGGCATCTGTGGCCCTTCCAACCACCAGACTCCCACAGATGTCAGTGCAAGTTACATGTGGGACCAAATCCTGTTTCTCTGGCACATGGATAAACTCATGGCATGCAAAGCTGGCCCCTGAATCTGCTCAGATTCCACGTGGGTCAGGATTGCCTAAGGGACTAGGGAAATCTGGATTTAGTAGGTTATCTGTTACTCTTTTGTTTCTCACCTAGAAGTCATCAAATTATAAACTTTCTCTGAAAGAAATTAAAATATTTTTATTACTTTTTAAGTAACAAAAATCTATACTGTTTATTAAATACCTTTTAAGTTTTGTTTCCGAGATCTGATTTTGCTGCTCAATATTAGGGTTGAAAGCCCTCCTGTAGATCACCCCTTTCAGTATTTCAACATATCCCAGCCTCCAAATGTTAATAACAAAGTGGTATTTGCATTTCATATCAAATGCTTGGTGCTCCACATTCCCTGTTCCTACAGGAGATCTCGTTTCTCAAACCTTCTTGCTCTCTTCCCATCACTTGAGTCTTCTGATCATCAGCAGAGCTCCAGTTTGGTATATTTACAATCCCATTGCTCCTCCTAACAATCTCTCTCCAAATTCTCAAAGATGTACAGGAATCAGGCAGGATGGTTTGCAATTTCCCTGCTGTGACTGACTGTACTATAAATTTTCTGTATGCCTTCCAAGTTGTCAGGATGGAAATCACTCAAAAAATTAAGAATTCATCTGAAGAGAGAAAATAGAAGGACATGGTGAGGAAGGTTTCAATTACTGAGGGATATCAAATAACTCGACTCATTCATATGAGCCATCCTTTTAACAGCATTAATTTAGATCATAAATTTTGACTAAACTCCCAGATTTCAAGAACTTTGAAGATCTCACTTGGCATTCACCCTAGAAACAAGAGTGGTATTCATCCTTTTTTATTAACTATATCATTTACATCTTGTAGAATTTGTATCAAAGTTCATATTTTTCTCTTTTTAAATTTTTTTTCTCCCCCAAGCTGTAAGTCAGTTTGTGTGTGGTGAGTGGGATGAAAAAGTCTTTGTGCTGTTTTCACAAACAGTGTTTTGACCTGAGGCTGGACCTTGAGAGTGGCCAAAACATATTTTAATAGTAATACTTCTATTCACTAAAGAGTTAAACTGAATAAAAGAATAATCATTAGCAATTTTAATGGTATTTGTATATCTTACATACCCTATAGAATAGTAATTTCACTAATGTATATTAAATGGATGATTTTCTATTTGATTTATAAAAGGTGCATGCTAACTGGTATTGTAAATGTCCAGATTGCATTCAGCTTTGTTTTGTAATGTAACTAGTGGGTGATGAGTCTGGGATACAAGATTTGGGTGTCAAGTGCAATACTCTCCATGTCTCATCTGCCTTTATGCAGAAATTCAAGTTTGTTTTGCAGTGTGTATAAGGGAGTTATTGCCCCCCCAAGCCTATCACACACAGTCTAAAAATAAAAAGAACAGACAATTTTTAGCTTCATCTATTTGAAAGAAACTGGCAAATCCTTCAACTTTGTTTGTATTAAAAAGGAGTTATTTGACCTTGAATAAAGATTGCAAAATTGAATAATTTTATAATATGTTTTCTTGTTGTTCATTCTTCATTTTCCATTTTGGCATGTGTCTTTATCACTGTTTTCACATGACTTCACAAATCTTAGCACATTTCTCATGCTTTGCATACCCTAGAAATTAATTTCCTCACCACTTTTTAAAGACAGCACATGAAACTTAATGTCTAGATTTTTTCATTTGTGATCCTTTTATTTTTCAAGAAAATGACTTAATGGACGAATGTTGCAAGCAGCCTATTTCTGGAACACTGATTGATGACATATGGCATTCTTTCTTTCTTTGGAACTAGATGATCTTTCAGTTCCTTTCCAGCCCAAACCATTCTATGATTCTTTAGTACAGATCCTCAAATTGCACAAGTTTCTTAAAGCTGAAGATCCGTCCATTCCATCAGGGTAAGAGCAGCAATATCTTTTTGGAAATACACTGCAAAGTGCATATTTTCTCTTTAGTCCTTTCTTAAATGCTGGTTCATAAATCCTCAAATATGAGACTGACTATGTATCTGATTTACCAGAAAGCAAAATACCAAAGAGAACAAAAAAAAAAAAAAAAAAGAAAAAAAAAATCTATGTATACTCATTCTTATTGAATAAAAAGTAAGGTATCTAATACAAGAATTATTCCACTTGAGAAGAATTTGGATAAAGAAAGAGGCAAATTAAAATCCCTTTGGGTTTCTCCACATACATATTTTCTAATGAACACAGTGTTTTTATATTAGCTGTGGGATTTTGGAGTCTAATTTTGGAGCGTGTAAGCACGGCTGAGAAAACATGATCATCTCTTGTGGGAAGGAGTGTACAAGGTGCAAAGGCACACCCTCTCCCAACCTGTGAAATCATGTCAGCACTAGGCAAACATTATGCCCTAGAATTTCTGCAAGCATTTTTATTTGTTCCAAATGTTACACCCAGTCAAGTCTTTTTCCAGCTAGACTGATAGTACTGTGTTAGTGGCTGTCTGTTCTTCCCGAGCTGTTCATAATCTTCTAGTAAAGGACAAAGCTTAAATTTTCCTAACCCTCAATTCTGGCCACTGCAGTTTATCCCAAAGCCAGGCCCAGCCCAGTGACCCTCCTGTTTCATGCTCTGTGGGATCAGCAGGATGTGCAGAGAACCAATGGGACCAAGCAAGAGGGATTTTGGTGGTGGCTGCAGGGACCAGGGCTGGCTGCTGGGGCAGCTGGGCATTCCACCCCAGAGGGAACACACTGACTCAGGGCCCTGTGCCTCTTGGAAGCATCATTTTTCCTGGAGCTGATAAAGTTTCCTCGATGCTTCAATGTCAGAATCAATGGAACATGCATATTTTCTATTGGCCTGATTTATGAAGCTTTGTTCTGATAAAATAGTGTTTGTGCTTAAGGAATGGGTTAGTGCAAGGTAGAGGACACCTCTGGCCTAACAAATCAGGAATGGATTTGCATACAAACCTGTTTGCATATGCTTAAGAAACAGGAAAAAACTATCAGTCTCTCAGATGCATTTAAACCAGGAAACAAAAGTTGTGAAAGTTTTATGGGATTTATATTTATTCTAAAATTTTTACTAAACTATTATACGATGGCTTTATTGGTTTGTTTAAAAAGGATAATATTTGTTGATCACAGTATCTGTAATTTCTGGTATTGAGCATGGTGAGTCATATGTTTGTTTAGTAACCTTATCAACAGTGTATTAAATATTAATAGCTTTTTTTTGGGGAACACATTAGGCATTCTTTTGGTGACAAATCTTTGCAAAAACTGCTCTCTTCTTCTATGGATTTCACAGCAACACACAGCAACATTCACTAACAGGAATGGCAAAAAACATGACAGTGTTACATCGAAGGATGAATGATACAGAAGGTAAGGTTTTGCCAAGACCTCAAATGGAAAGGATAAGGTGAAGAAAGGCTTTGAGAAACAAACAGGTATGGGCCAGAAGCAGCTCTGGCCCCATTAGCCATTTATGTTTTATTGCAAGTATTTCAGTCCTGGATTTTTTCCCTTAATGCCACATCAAATGAGCTACATGAATATCTGCCTGCTATTGAATTTGATACAACTGCCAATCACCAGCCAGTCTGACAGGCTGGATTTACAGTAACAGTAAAATTTCTACCCATCATTAAATCACATACTATTACAAACTATTCTAGACTTGTGTCAAGTGAGCATTTACTGGGGGAGGAGGGATGGAGAGCTTGGAAATGTTAGGATTTCACCAGCTGGGGATGGCTCATGTGGCACAGTAACAGCCACATAGGTAGTAACTCTCTATTTCATGCCTGTGAAACAATGGCTTTATTGATTTATTTATTTAGCAGAGTTTAGCGTAAATTTAGCAGAGTTTAGAAGCATAAACTCACAGTAATGCTCTTGTCACCCTTTAAGGGAGTTTTTCACCTTGAAAAGGAAGTTTCTAGCCTACCGCTAACCAGCTAACAAATAAAACTAAGAAGTCACATCTAGAAAGAAAACACGTTCTGACTGATGAACACAGAACTGGCAATTCACAACTGGGGATTTGCTTTAACCTGAAACTGGTCGGTGCAGGCTGTTGTGTAAGGTCGTGTTACCCAGTGTGGGCTGACAGGGACAGGAGCTGCAGAGCCTGGTGGCTGCAGAAATGACCTGGGAGCGCGGGAGTTGGAGTGGAGTGAGAGAAACACACCCTGAGGAAAAAGGGTGTCACTGGTCATGGTTGGGACGTGTCAGAAGAGGGTAGGGAAGGTGGAAGCAGTGCCTGTAGTGACCATATCCAGATGTTACACAACTGGAAGAGAGGATGAATGAGAGCAGTTCTGTCTCTGGAGTAAACAGAAAAACTTTTAAGTGAAAGGGAAGGTGAATGCAAACTGGGGAGTTGATTTGAGATACCTGGGAACGTTTTTCAGATTTTTCATTTTTCACATCCAAACAAGATGTACAACAGTGCCTCAAAAAAAGATTGAATTATTGTTTTATGGGCACTGCTAATGCAAGGAATTTTGGGCCTACTTTGTCCTCCCAGGTGCTTGGTATTCCTTTTCTGGCTGCTTGGGGAAAAAAATGAGACCTGTCTTCAGACTCCAGAGTATGAACAGAAGTTACTGTGTAAGGAGGTGCTGAGCACATGACACACTGGGTCTGTGTGTATGCCTTGCAAAAGCAATGGGTTTGTAAGCAAATTGAATTAGTATGAATTTAATGTTGGCCTTTATTTGTGGATGCAGGTAATGAGCATGCACTGGATTCATATAGATCTCACACAGAAGGTGAAGTCTAAGAAAAGAGAGGGAAAGGAATTGAATGTTTCTGTAGAGTACCGAAATAGCAAAGGCAGATCAGCTCAAACAAGTTCATATTTGTATATGCATATATATATATAAATATATATATATATGTACATGGGTACAAGTATACACAAAAAGAAAGAGAACAGATAATTAACAGAGAAATTAAGAAATAAATTTTTATGGAAAGTGGGTTCCAGACAGAAAATAAAATAAAGGAGCCAAATCACTGCAGAAAATACCTTGAAGGAAGACAGGTAAAGCCTCAAACAAACAATATCTCCTGTCCACCCCCCAACCCAAAAAAAAAAATTGGAAAGCTATGCCCCTTAATGTGCAAGGTATTACAAACTGCCATCGAGTGTACTTCAGAAAATGTTGCCAACCATGTTGGTTCTACAAACCACTATGCCAGCCAAGATGTCTTATTATTGTGAACAAGTAGGCATAGTTCAGCTATAAATGGCCCGGTCAGTATAACTACAGCTCCACTAGAAAGGATTTACAGTTTGGTCAGAAAAAAATAGATTGAGGACAGTAAAAAACTGTTTAGTCAAAGAGAAAGATCCGAATACCAAAGGAAAAATAGCAAGGAAAATTCCTTAGAATTAATAAGTTGCTAATTTGCATTTAGCCAAATGTTTACAAAAATACTTTGATAAGTGAATTATTAGGAATACACAATCAGAATGTGATTACTTTGATCTTGCTGAAATCAGCAGAAAAATCCACCTGAAGTGGGGCTCCTTCCCACAGCGACCTCATTTTTGTTCTCTGGCACCATGATTTTTAAACGTTGTATCATGAACAGAGCACAATTTCTCAGAGTGACCCAGCAGCAGGTTCTGGAGCAAGAGAGCCCTTTTCTGGAGCTCAGTACTCAAAGCAGTGGCCAAACACTCCTGAAGAAATGCAGACAGTTCTGAATGGCCAGATTTTCATAAATGTCTCATTAACAAGATTCTCTCTCAGAATCTGAAGATTTCAGAAGGCTGCAGCTATCCTGAGAAGACGTGTATCACAGCTCCATGAGAGTTACAACCCTTCTGTCTTGCAAAGCCAGATCACTCCTAGACCAGCTTCTGCAGCAGTATTTCCTGCTGTTTGTTCTGTCGAGACATTCTTATCATTTGTTAAATGGGGAGAAACTCCTCCACTTATCTACTTCTAAGTGTTTGGCTTCTCTTGCTTCTCAAGTCTTTCTTCTACTAAACTATCAGAGAGAAATTTCCCCAAGCCCAGAGGCTTCTGTTTTCCATCCTTGTATCATGACTGAGGTAGACATGGGGGAACAGTCTCAGTTCAGTTATGCTCCAAAACTGCATTTACCTTTCAAACTTACACACATGTATATGTACTTACTTGTCTGCTGTGCATAAAGAACACAGCAGAAACATGGTTTTGCAGACTAAAAACAAACTGTCCCGTGGATTCCCGTAAAGTTACTCTATTTTTAACCAAGAGGTTCTGCTTTTAACTTTCTCTAAGACTGAAACTCGGCCTAAGGGGGGCAGCTCCTGCAAATATTTAATTGAAGACAGAGACGAACAAAATGGAAGATGGCAATTATTTAAACATAAACATATTTTTAAACATAATAAGACTTCGAGGTCAAAGCTGACCTAGCTAAAAAAACAAGTCTCCGAGTGGGGTGTGGGACAGCGGGGATGCTCAGGTACAGAGCAGCGAACCTGGGCACACGGACTGTGCTGACGGTGACCTCCCACCGCCAATGTCCGTGTGTGGTTTTTTTCCTGGTTCTTTTTGAGGTAAAAGTACTTGGGGTAAAGGAAAGAGAAAACAGCTGTTTTCAAATGGAAAATAAGGTTACTACAGAGCGTTTTGCCCGCTTGAATCCACGGCTCTGACGTGGGCGGACGGCCCGAGCTGCATCAGCTCCGTGCCGGACCGGGGGAACGAGCGCGGAGAGCGCGGAGAGCGCGGCGGCGGCTCCGGGGCGGCCTCCCCGCACCCCGCCCGCAGCCTGGCGGGGGGAGCCCGCGGG
>VZRO01002486.1:776965-835770 GCA_013397915.1 Daphoenositta chrysoptera
CCGAGCCCCGGCGGCTCCGGGACGAGGGGCGGGGGCGGGCGCGGAGCCCCTGCGGAGCTGCCCCGCTGGCTCTGCTTGGCGCCCTGTGCGCCCTCGCTGCTCCTTATTCCGCTGCCCATTGCGGTCTTCCGCGCAGCCGGAGGGAATAGGGATAGCTTTTTTCTTATTTCCAGTAAATCCCAGTTACTTTATTATCGCATAAGGAATTCTCGCTGCTTTTTTGGAGGGAAGGAAATGGGAGGTAAGGAGGAAGGAAATGAAGCGATCTTGTTCGCCTGGTTTTGTTACAGCCGTGTACTCCCGATTAGCTGTGTTGAGCCCGAGTAAACAGGAACTTGGGGGTGCTGCTCATCAATCAGCTCTTCATCTGGGGCTGCACATCAGCTCCAGGCTTCACTTCTGGGAGGGTGTTTCTTGTCACCTTGTCCTTGTGGGGAGGCAGCTGGATATAGGAGAAGCAGATCTATTCCAAAGGCTTGCCTTCACCCATTCGGTTTCTAAAGCATAGATTATCTCCTTTCCTCTTTGGGTCCTCTGGAGCCTGCAGGTTCACAGAGCTCCATTGCAGCTCTTCATCTGCAGGACTTTGGGCACAGACTTCTCCCTGACACCAGCAGCTTTGTGACAAAACCCATCTATGTGAGCAGCTGTAAAATGGGTGCTGTAGCTTTGCAAGCTGAAAGGAGGTGAGCCTGGAGGCATTCCCAGGCTTGATGTTGCTCCAGTTGTCTCATTGCCGCACTTGAAGACAGAGCTGAGCTGGAGCTCACGGAGCTGTCACTGAGCCTGGCATCTCTTGTGTCGTACTTCTGCCGTGAGCTGGCTGTTTCCTGGCGGTCCTCAGGCCAGCACAGCTCTCTTGCCGATTGCATTTTGTTATGTGGGGAATGGAAACCACATTTGGAAGGGGGCTCAAGAATTATGGTCTGGCTGTTCTTGGCACAAGTTGCCCCAGAATGAGAAAGGGACGTTATTCACAGAGATCACCCAGATGGGTTATTTGTGTAGGCTGGGAAAGAACCTTATCTTTTCTCAGCAGTCATTGCAACTCTTAAGAGCCCTCACAGATAAAGGCTTTCAAAAGCTGAGAATCCTTCACCTTTGGGTTGTGGTCTTGCCCCCTGAGCCCAGGAAGGTGCAGTATGGGAGATGCTGCATGCTGCAGATGTCAGTAAACTTTGTCAGACTCACAATCCCAGTATCCTGGTGAACTAACCTCATTAATCAGTGTTTACTAGTGCTAACATCCCAGTTTTTAGTTATCTAGCAAATTAACAGTGTATTCTTTGGTCAGCAAAGATAAGACTGCTGTGGAAAAGACACTCTTAGCATGAGAGGCAGAAACTCTTCCTGGCCATGTAGATAGAGACACCCATGTTGCCCATGAAGGATTCGGTTGGATAAGAAGGATGAAACCAGTACAAACTGCACAACTTCACAGAAAACTCAAAAGCAAAGGGACAATTTGGGTATCTGTCACGGTGTCTGATGGGTTTTCAGTGAGCTCAAACACCTGAGAGCTGTAGAGTTACCACGGATCAAAGGAAACTTGCTCACCCCAAAATGGTTAAGGACTTCATGTAGGACAGCTACCAAGTGCTTGAAAGATGCAATTTCGTGTATCAGGCTGGTTTTCACCTGCTGCCAGTCAGAAGGGCTCGCTCCTGCTCCATCACAGCTCTGCCAATCTCTGTAGCCGTGGGGGAGACAGCCACAGTAACCAGTGCCACATCTCTGTAAGTCATAATGTGCTCTATGCTGAATCTATAACCAAAATCCTCTCCATAATCTATATCCTCCTTGTTCTGCTTGTTGTGTGCACATTATATTGTTGAGCTGATCTCCTGTGCCTGTTACACAGCACAGTCACGGTGCTGCTTGAAACATCTTCCTTTTTTAGGGCTACACCTAAGCTCGATGCACTAAACTCAGACACAGCACCTGGGGGGACCTCTGCATCTCATACTTTATTAGTGGATTATGTCAGTTTGAGAGGGGCTTGTTATTATCACAGTCAGTACTTCAGTATGCTAGGTGTAGTGAATTACAGAAATTTGAAAGTATGCACGGCAGAAATCATCACTGTAAAATTTGAAGGCAAAATGGAAACTGCTCAGGTTCTCAACACATAATCTCCTGAGGTGTAAAATAAATATCTCACATATAACGTGAGCAGGACTCCCTGGGTTTTTTGCCATTGGATTTCAGAGTGAATCAAGTAGCTGAGCTGTTACAGGCTTACATTTTGCTGATTTCCAGTTCCTCAGCTGCCCCTTTTTTTCAGTCTATATGCTCAGTTAAACTTTTGCTCCCAAGACATTAAACAGCTGACTTTTTTCACATACTTATAACGTGATGTCACATATTTCAGTGAATTTCTGTATGATTCCAAGAAATCTGGGATGTCAGGCTTGCCCCACAACATCTGCTCTTGTGGGGGGTAGTCACATATGGTTGAACAATATGTATCCGATAGGAAAGGCATACTTTAACCCATGGCCACCAGTTTTCATGGTATAAATAAACCCTACTGTTGCTGTGTCCTATTGACAATGTAACTTTTCTTTCTGTCTCTGTAGTAGCAGAGTGAAGAATGAATATGGCAGAGAATATGGCAATTTCACTCTTAAAATTTTTAGCTTTTACTTTAATTGCACTCTTCAATCTACATTGGGAATTATTTTGCAGTATACAGCATGACTTCTTGTAATACTTAAACCTTTACTCCATTATTGTGACCTTTACTCCCTCTTGGTGACCAGCGGCTTTTTCTTTAAACAGACTGATGTTTTTGGGAACCTCTTGGTTGTTTTTTTTTTTTTTTTGCTTATCCAACTTTAGAAATATTACCTGGTTTTATTTTTGTGAGCTTGCAAGTAGTGCACATGTTTAAAAAATCAGCTGGCAGTAATTTTAGACCAGTACTCCTCAGTTTTTTGGAGTGTCACTTATTCTGATGGATATTTTCAGTTTTCTTCCCAAATAGCTGCAATTAAAACATTTGTCTTTTGATACTATTTAATCAATTGCAGTATTCTACAGACTGAAAGTTTGTTGGGTTTTTCTCCCCATACAGATAAAGGAATATTTATTATCCAGAGAGAAAATTCCAGCTTGTGCATTAAAGTGGACAGAGCTGGCCTTGTTCTGGAAGAGTGCAGTCAGCTCTCAGAAAACATGTTGTGGAAATGGGTATCCAACCATCGTCTTTTCAACATAGGCAGCAGTGCCTGTCTGGGGCTGAACCTCAGCAAACCAGAACAGCCACTAACCATGCTGGAATGTGATTCAACTCATTACTCGTTGTGGTGGAACTGTGATGGCAAAGCGTTAGTTGGTGTATCGGAGTACAAATTAGCAGTTGAAAACAGCAAAGATATCGTGGCCAAAAAAAAATCTGCCTGTCAATGGAAACAGTATATGTCCTATGATGAAGACCTTTGTGTACACCCATTTCAAGGTAAGAATAAAATTTTGTCGTAGAAGGGTAGGTAGGAAAAGTTTCAGAACTTTTGGAGGGAGGTCAGGTGTTTGTGATCCCTTCCGGTCTCTGTTGTGGGACTCAAAGTTTGTGGGGGGGTTTTATGTGCAGTGGTTGAGATGAACATATCACACAATTGATATTCTTTTGTTAAATTGACCCCCAAAACCACCAGTATCCTTGCAAACCAGGAAATTCTCTGCTCAAATCACCTGTAGAATTAAAAAGGGTTACTAAGGATTTGCTTTTGCCTGTCCTGCAGCTTTCCTTATCAGATAAACCCAAAGAGAGATAAGAAAGGATTTGGAGTTCCTGTCACTGAAAATCTGTCTGTAATTGCAGTGTGCATGGACCAATGTCTGCAATGCTCAGCACCTGGACTTTGAACATGCCAAACAGAGATCAGAATTATGATAAATCCTACTGTAGAGCTAGCAAATGTACCTCAAGACTCAGGTCTGCAGACCCCAACAGTTTTCTGGGTTTAAGGAATAAGATAAACCCATCAACTTCAAACAGCAACAGCCAGCCTGTACCTTTACCCCTGCCTCAGCATTTCTGCAGAGGGAGAGACCTGGTGTTTGCACAATGTCTCAGACTGAATCTGTTGATTTTCCCCATTTGAACTGGCTGTTTGGGTTCCAGATCTGGTCTTAGTGGTTTCCCCTGTCAGTGCAGCTGTGCTCAGCCTCTGCCCTCACCAAAGTGCTTCTTTTGGGGCCTGTGATACCTGGGAAAGCACTACAGTGCCCAGCTTCTTTTTTAAAACCTATTGGAATTTATTCTGAAGACCAGACAGAAAATATTTAAATCGGTGAAAAGCTGTACACATTTACCATGTACACACAGTGAGATGAGAGTAGACCTGGTTTAGCTGCAGCATCTCAGAGGTGTGAGTAGAGGATCAGCCTCAGGCTAAACTCAGCCTAGTTTCAGGACCAAAGTATTTAATTGCATTGGCAGAATCTCTTTCACTTCCAGGTTCTATTTTCCACCTTCTACCACAGCTCATGCACATGCAAAGGCAAGAGAGCATGTTAGTCCACCAAGCAAGGAGCATGGGGGATAGGATAGCTTTCATCAAAGACAAAAAAAATATATTAACTGTGCTAGGAGGTCTGTAGCAATTAAATTTGATTTCTTGCCAGGACTGAGATAGTCCCTTGTACCTCCATAGCTGGCAGCATGGGAGCAGGCAGACAGACAAGCAATCCTGATTTATTTTTTGACCTTGTATTTTCTGTTCATTCACCTCAGACAGGGATTTACAATGTGTAAACTGCTCTTTTACATGTGCACAGCCAGCCATTAACTCTGGAAACCTCTAGGAACTTGGCAGTATGTCTTGATTCTGCAGTTGAAGGACTTTGATCCTAAAGCTAACAATATGGAATCTTTGATAAACAATTTCATTCAAAGAGTGATTGTGGTTCTTTGACCTTTTTAGAAGGTCTGAGGTTTAGGAGACACTCGCTGAGGTAAAGCTTTTACAGCTTTCAGTTGCGCTGGATTATCTCAATATTTTGGTCCTCAAAGTACAATAGGAAAATACTTAAATATTTTGTAAGGCATTGATTGTGGCAACAGATGTATGTAGCATCAATTTTTTAGCTATGTTATTATTCTCCATGAGATAAAAACTTGTTTTTAAAAGTGTATTTAATATTCGTTTGTCTTGTACATTTCCTTTCCCAAAGAATGACAAAGAGAATGAAAAACACATTAGAAATCCACTTTATAAAAAGTCAGAGAAGCAGGGGAAATAATGTTAAATTACTCGTCTGTCATAGGTTAATAAATAAGTAGAGTTTGCATCTGAGTGTGTACTGGTTTAACTAACTGCTGTTTTATGTAATTGTTCTGAAATGTAAACGCAGACTTTGTGTTAATTGATCAGATTTTGAGGGTTTCATTTAGGATTTTTTTTGTCAATGGAGTAAGTTACAAGAATGTGCCTCATGGTGACAAATTTCATAAATTATTATTTCCAGATTCTATTTACTGAAATTATGCTGCTCACACTTGTAATGCTGTGTTACCAATTATAAATTAAAATTCAAAAGTAACTTTAGACATTTTGTTTTTATCATTGCTGCTAAAAACAGTAATAATGACACATGGGGGTGAAAAAATTTTTGTGGTCTGCATTCTTTTAATCTCTGTATTTTATTTTTTCCAGAAACATACACCTTGCTGGGAAATTCTTTTGGTTTCCCATGCGTTTTTCCATTTAAATATAACAACAAGTGGTATTATGAGTGTACTAGAGATGGAAAGGAATCTGACTGGTGTGCCACAACAACTCACTATGAGCAAGATGAAAAATGGGGGTTTTGCCCAAATGCTGGTAAGATGTTCCTTGTCTTCTCTCTCCCCCCTCCAAGAGTTTGTTCTTTGTTAGTAGTACAAGGACACAGTCTGGTTTTGGATTACTTCCGTTCTGTTAGAGAGGGGTGTCTCTTTGGAAAACACAAAGGAAGACTTAGCAAATTTATAATAATTTATCCTGTTTCACCTTTGGAGACTCAACTCCTCATCACAACAGCAAAACTGCAGGGGGTTTGAAGAAAGACCTTTTTCTGTGCAGCCCACAGAGCTTATCCTGCAGCCAAACCCCTCTGTCCCAGAGATGCACAGGCAGCTTTGCTGGAACACAAAATCTAAGGGATGCTCCTGCAAAGTCACGTGCTGCTTTTGACTGCACTGGATCTTGCACATTCCTTTCCTTCTGTGCACTGCTTGGATATGTCTTGGGCCTTAAATACTAAAAAGCAATAGTTTTAAAAATACTTGCTGTTGAAAAGATTTTGGATGTGTAAACTTTGTGAATATTCCAGCTTCTTGCGTAAATAAGCAAAATAGTATCTTCTGTCAGTAGAAGTGGTTTGGAAAAGCCTTTCCTGCTCAAGTTACATTCAGATCTCTCTTCCAAATCATCTTAAAAGCAGCTGCAAACGTGTCTTTGTAATGGGTATTTCTGGGCAGCTGTTAAAATAGATGGTATTTGCAGCCTTGCTTATCCTTTTTAATTACAGTAAGTTTATTCTCTTGAGTACAAGGTCCAAGGAGATCCAGTGACTGTTGCTTCACAAGTTGGGTGAGGTGTTCACAGCTTGAATATTTCAACATCCAGCTTTAGAAACAAATGATTAGCCAGAATAAATTAAAATGTAGCAGTGTCGGCTTCATGAGAAGTGTGAAAATCACCACCAGCTGCAGATCAGCTCCCAAGTATTTTATCAACCGTATGAAATTTGGAGCAACATTTTATTTCATCAGTGCCCTATTTCCCTATGTGCTTTAAAAAAGGAACAGGAACGGTGATCATAATCGTGCTTCCATTGGGATACTGCTGCCAATAATTTATTAAATTGTTGAAGGTGGAATGTTTCTGATTGGTTTGGAGTCTTGGGTGATGAGTCTGTTTTTGAGTAGAGAGTGGCTGTAACATTTTTTGGAAGAAAAACCCCGACACCCACGTCTGCTACCAGTTCAACCTCGCGTCTGTGCTGAGCTGGCCTGAGGCTCGGGCTGCCTGCCAGCTGCAAGGAGGGGACCTGCTCAGTGTCACCGACCCCGAGGAGCAGAACTACATCAGTAACTTAAGCAGTGAGTAGACGTTTCTCTGGGGACCTTGTAGGAAACCTGTAGTAAGATTTCCTCCTTACCTGTGCAAAGGGATGAGCTTTGGAGCCTAAAACTCTGTGTGATGTCTCTTCCATTGCTGCTTGTGGGGCTTTGTCATGTCACAGACCTCAGCAGAGCTGTTTGAAAGAGCCAGGATGAAGATGAGTTCCCACCTCGGTAAACTGAAGTGCAGAAGCAGTGGTGTGTTGTTTGTTACCTGAGGGTGTAATTTGCTCAGTTGTTCCTCCCCACAGATTCCCGTTCATCCTGCAGCTGTGGTTAGGGAGTGTGTTTGTTTACTTTGGAGAATTGTACATGTGTTTACCTTCTCTGCAGTGTACCTTGGTGTGCCTTTCCGCTGCCAAGTTTTTTCTGTAAGCTGGACTTCACCAAATATGAATGACAGGAACATTTCTGCAGGCTTGAAGTGAACATCCCATATGGGAAAAATGCCAGCTCTGTTTTTATAAATGGATGTTACTCCTCCTCTGATAAGCAGTTTGCTTTTCTCCTTGGAGCAAATGTCTCAGACAAATTGTGCAGAGCCTTCTGAGAGCAGGGCTTTCGTGGGTATTTTAGTGTGCCTGGAGAAAATCAAGTGGAGGAATGGGTGGTGGAGCTCTGATGAAAAGATTGCCTCAGAGTTCTCATCCATTGCTTCCCACTATTGCTGGTTTTCAATTGGAGGATATAAGGTAGCAGGAAGCTTTAAAAATGATTTCATTAGCTTTTTGATATGCCTGCAAGGCTGTAAAGGTTTCTGAAGGTTGTTTGGTTTATGGAAGCTGAAACAGGCTAGTGTTCATGTAAACAGGCTAGCATCTATGTAGCTGCTTGTTCTAGATTTAACTTCTAAGGTCAGCAACAACTTCTGCAGGAAGGGTTTGTAGGCTTTTGAAGGATTTCAGGGTTTTGAGTCTATTTCTTTTCATCTCTGTGTTGATTAACAAAGTAGCAGACTTTTTCTAAGGACAGAAAAAAACCCCAACCAGCCTGAACTTTCTGGAGACTGCTTTGAAGTTTTATTTTATTCCAGCTGTAAAAAGTCAGGGCAGCAGGTCTCTGCCTGTAGATATTTTAAAGCTTGGGGCAAGCATGCAGCATTACTTTGTTTTTTCTGTTTCAGGGCAGTTGAATACCACAGACGTGATGCTGTGGACGGGCCTGAATCGCCTGGATGAAGATGCTGGCTGGCAGTGGTCAGATGGAGCACCACTCATGTTTGTCAACTGGAGAGCAAGTACTTGATGTTCCTCTGGGATATGTGATAGCAGCATAATTATATGTTCTCTATAACCCAGCTTGATACAATGCTGCTGTTCCCACAGCTATGTCTGAAAGTTAAATTAAGTGAATGAGTGTACTTTTTTTTGTAGAAATATTTATCCATATTCATGTACTGAAAGCTCTTCTAGGAGCTCTTAGCTCTTCTAACTTCAAGTGAGATCCATCTGTTCAAAGCATTAATGGTCTAGTCCTTTTGTCATTTACTTTTAAAGATGTTTTTAAGGTTCCAGTTGCATATTTAAAAACTGGACCTACTTTCATGGAGGAAAGGGGTTTCAATTTGTTTATGTTAACAAGCTGTAATTAACATTAGCACATTAACATGAACTTTGTGACTTGGTTTGCTGCATTTTGAAGTCTGTCCACCAGCAATTATAGACACTCAAACTTGTTTCAGCCTCTCATCTGAGAGCAGCAGCCAAGCAGGCATGTAATTCATGGTCAGCGTTCAACTGTCCATAGTACTGGTGTAATATTACTAGAAGTTTGGGTGTGCAGGGATGTTTATCCATTAATTCAAGAAGATGCAGAGAACCTTATGACACCATTTTACAACTATGAACTGATTTTTTGTAATTTTGTTCTTCTCAAAAATGTGTTTGCAGATGTCTCTGATAAACGTTTTAAAGAAAATCATTGTGCAGTGATTAATCCAAGACTGAAGTATGGCTGGAACAGTTATCTTTGTGAATCTGGATTGCCTTTTGTATGCAAAAAATATTTAAATAAGACAGAGCACGACATGCTGGGTAAGTCAGTGTTACTGTATTCTGTTTGTGGGTGTGCAAGGAGAGCAAGAGAAGCCATCTGGGTATAAAGGCAGCAAAACAGGGTCACAGATGCACTAAATGTGTGGGTTTGCTAGCTTAAGTTGAATACAATTTACTTTAACTGATGTAATAATACTTCCTTCTCTTTAAATTCAGTCATTGGAAGCATGTTGAGACTCTTAGAACGAGCAAGTAATTTTAATACAAATAGCATTTACTTGATTCCTTACACCATCAGAATGCTCATTCTCTTGTACAGTACAGTAAAAGCCCCACTTATGAGTGCAAAATAGGTTTTCAGTGTGAATGGAATTAACCAGTGGCACACAGAGAAGAAAGCTGTACAAATGCAGCACAAAATTTGCAGGTTTTTTATGATGTGCTGTAGTTTTCATATACTAAAAAAGTGTTGTACATATACTTCAAGAGATTATACAATGAGTATAGGATATATAATACATAGAAGGACTCAGGCTCCCATTCTGGCAGAAAATTTACACAAAATTGAGTTTATTCTAACACAAATTTTTGGTTTTGTAAGAGATACTTACATGGGTTCAGCTCCTTCCTGGTAACTTAAAGAAAGTTTAGCAGCCTGTTTCAGGTAATAAGGAAAAACTTATCCAAACTTTCTGTAGGTAATGCATCTGAAAAAGCTTTATCTGTCTTTGAATCAGGTTCAGAGGTAATAAGGGAGATAAACTGTGTTTTAAACTGAAGTAGTGCTTGCACTAGTCCAGCAGCCCAAACGGTTCAATCATCAAATAAAGTGGCAGAAATTTCAGTTTGCCTTGTAGGTGATGATCCATAGACCAGGCGTTTTGGCCTCCTTAAATCATCATGGACAGCTCTGTTTTCAACATTTGAAAATTAAAAAAAAATCTCTGAATGTGTTATGAACACAGCATAAGCTTGGCAATTCTGTCTAATGCATGTGAACTTTGTGTGCTCATTTGGAAGATCCATGGAAGTATTATGCCACCCGTTGTGATGCTGGTTGGTACCCACACAACCGCAACTGCTACAGACTCCACAAGGAGGAGGAGAGCTGGAACGATGCTTCTCTCTCATGCCAGAGTGAAAATAGCAGGCTCATTAGTATATCCTCCATGGCAGATGAAGAGCTGCTCCTTAACTTGCTTGCAAGGGGTGAGTTTGGGGAGTTCAAGGGCGCACTGTTTCTTGAAGTGTTTTGTGGTGCTCTTTTGTGCAGCTCTTTACTATTGTTAGCCATCTAAGCACTGTATTACATGGCACGCCCAAAGGATGTTTGCAAAAAAGAAATCGTGTTGCATGCCCATTCTAGGAGTCCTACAAAGGTATAGAGTCACCTTTTCCAATAACCATTCTTAAAACAAAGATATGAATCCACGAAGCAAACACAGTGAGGCTGTAGCAAACATGCTAGCTTTTGTCCTTTCCTGTTCTTGCCTGGTTCCTTGCAAACTGTTGCAAAATATTCAGTGATCAACCTCACACTATAGTTGTGCTTAGAAGCAAAACCAATTCAGTGTATCTTTTGCTTTCAAGCTGGCCTCATCCACACTACAACACTGCTGCTGTTGCTATGAGGGCAGAGTCCCCTTTGATGTCAGCAGGGTGTATCAAAGCAGTTCTGGTTCACATTGTCCTAAGAGGTAGCATAATTACACAAGGAACTTAATGAACAAAAGCTCTTTGATGCAGCAATGCCAATACTTTTGTTGTCAAAACAGCAGCAAAGAAAAGTGAATATTTTCTGCTGGCCACTGACCCCAGCGTGCTGGCAGAGCTGCACGGTTTGGTTGAGAGTTTGTGTCCCAGAGCTGGGGCACGGTGACATGTGGAGATCGGGAGATTAACCTCCATATCATCTTCCTCACCTCTATTAAAACCCTCCACAGATACCAAATGCCATCATTTGCAGGAATGCTGTAATGGATAGATGGAATTTTTCTCAGTTTGTATTCAGCTTCAGTCTGCTGCTTCTCTCCAGCCTGCTTGAGGCTTCTCTTCAGGAGAGGGGCTTACATGCCTGAAAGCCTGAGAGCTTTTTCTGCTATAGAAGCTGGTCAAATAAGACTTTACATCAAACTGCAAGCCTTGTCTCTCCTATGTTTGTCAGACACTGGCTACAACTGTGCTGTCACTGGACCCTATAAACTCTCAGAGAAACCTAAAGCTGAGTGTGCCATGGAAAATTAAATGAAGAAATATTTCACTTCCATGTCAGTTTTTCTGCCCCATGCACTTCAAGAAAGTGCATATGCTCTTCATTTGTATTTTTCAGGATTGTAAAGCCTATTATCATGTATGTTGATCTATTTTTGAAATTACTTGGTTTTCAAGAGCAGTAGAATATAATCTCATCAATAAGGTTTCCTAAAGTTTATACAGCTTTTTTTTTACCTGAAAGAGGAACATTGCTATGAAAATCCCATGAATAATTTTTAATGGTGGTGTCGATGTTAAAGGAAACACAGGCTTTATCACTTCATCATTAAAATCTCAACTCACTTATTCTTTTACAGAAAATGTAACAGAGACATGGATTGGATTATACAGTAATAACACCCCTGTTGTTTTTGAGTGGTCAGATAGCACCCCAGTAAAATTCTCTAACTGGCACAGACAAGAACCTAACACCTTTCAAAGAACAGGACAACTTTGTGTTTCAGCACAAGGACCTGTAAGTTTTCTTTTTAAAAGAATTAGGCACTTTTGCTTTAGCTCATAATAATTTTGTTTTTTGCTGGGAGTACTTTTTTAAACCATGACCTGGAGTATGACTTTGATTTTTGATTCCTAATGTATTCATATTATGATAAATGCAGTGCAGCCTTTAGAAACCAATGCATTTTGCAGTGCTGATGCACAGAAAATTAATCACAGATTTTGAGCTTATGTTCAATAAAAAATGCTATATATAAAGCCTGCCAAATGGAAGAGAACAAATTTGAGTGGGTATTTTGATAAAGTAATTTAAAATCCAAGTAGGTAATTATGTGTATCATAATTTATGATGCACAGGTTCTGGTCTTAAAAGCTTCAAATTCATGTTTTGAAAAACTGTCAGCTGTGCTTGTATTATCTTGGTGTAAATATCTATAAATTTTATGGAGCATCTTTCAAAATCATAATAGTCTAGGGCTACATAAAAGTATAGAAGTTGACAGCAGGAAGATTGACACCAAGTCTGTCAGGGGTTGTAAAATGGAGTAATGTTAAAACAACACTGTCCTGTCTTGTTGGTATTCATGGCACTGTCAACTCTTTTGTGACGTGGTCATGAGTTTACTTTACCTTTGCAATTAACAGTATTTAAACTCACTAATCCATGACTTGCATAAGTAGCACTATAATTTTAATTTTTTTTTGCAAAGTATGTTCTGTCTGAGTGTGAAAACTCGACCAAGAAGAGTTTCTGCTGTCTCTGCAGTAGTGGGCCCAGGTTGCAATTTTTAACTCGGGGAAAGCCAAGACAATTACAATGACTGGGAAACGTGTGCTCCTATTGGAAGCAGAAAATAGGACTTTGGAACAATTGGGGGTTTTAGATTCCAAAGTCGTATTTCACTCAGCTTGCAACTGTAAACGAATGAATGAAATGTAAAATACAAAGGAAAAGGAGGTTCAAGGTAAAATTTTTCGAGCACTGTTTTTGATATATGTCCAGTATATACAGATGTGTGAAAATTATATGATACAAACTTTGTAATATCTTGAGTAAGGACTGTTCAAATATAAAGATTAATCTTACAAAGAACTGTGATAGCTAGTAAGAAAAGTGCTCTGGCATGGCCATAGTGTTAGTTAATTAAGATGCTTTACATCCTGAACACTGATTCAGAGACAAACCCATTTGTATGATTGATTTGAGACGTCCTGCTGGCAGTGTTGGTAGAAATAAATGGATCATCTAAGGATAAGTAAATGGAGTGAGAAAAATTACTTATTTTTTAGTGAAGAGTTAAAAGAGGAAGAGAGAATATAATCTAATGTTTGTATAGATATGCATGAGAATGTGGGTATATACAGAATATATTCTTTTTTATTCCTTAGGAGGGACATTGGAGGATTAAAAAATGTGAAGACAAATTATTCTATATTTGCAAAAAAGCAGGTGAATTTAATAGTGTCTCACCTGAACTGGAATCAAGTTGTCCAGAGGTAAGAGGGTTTGTGGTGGTTTCAGAACTACACTAATGACATAGAATCTTATGGGTAACGTCTAAATACAGCTACAGAACATATGGATGCAAATGGAGAGATAATTTTGTTTTTCATATTAAAGACATGAATGTTTTGCTTGGAAAAACCTCATTGTTTGCTTTAAAAGTATGTAAACTTAATTTTAACGTAAGATTCAAAGCCTTCACAAGATGCCTTTCATGGCTTGTTGTTTCATCAGTGGTTGTGACCCAAGTTCCTATTTCTTTCTAGATCAAAAGTGAAGCCCTTTTGCCCACCACCTGTGCAAATAATGGCTGTTATATGATGCCTCATCCCACACATGGTTTTCATACATTGAAATGGAATGTCAGGGTGAAAAACAATCACTTCCATTGACACGGAGGGTGAACTCTTCCACTCGTACACCAGCATTCCATTTGCTTTCAAACACAAATGGGAAGGAGCACAGCCATCTAACTGGGACATTGCATCGTATTTTCAGGCATTTAGGCTCTCCATTCTGGTAGTAAAAGGAAGTGAGTTCAAGTATGGATTTATTTGCCATCAGTTCCATTTCACAGTGTGGAAAGAGGAAACTTGTTGAATTTCTGTTATATTCAAAACTGTGAAGGAAAATATCTCTCTTCTCTAACCTGCTTTACTATTTAGCTCATTGTCTTCCTTTTGTTTAATTTCCTGTCTTGTTTCTTGAGAAATGAAGAAATGCAACCAGTTCAGTAGAATTATAAGAAGGTTGAAGCTGAACTGTTTGGGGTCAGATGCAGTCTTTCCCCAGATGTAGAGTGTCCAAAATCAGCATTCTTGTCATAGTATTATGGATGTTACTGCTTAGTTCCAGCTTAACATTTCCAAAAGTTTAGGGTAAATGCGTTAATTTCCTTTGGACCAATGTATTTCATCACTCAAGAATTTTGTGTGTTATTAGTGTAAGAAAGGTTTGCCACAGTCCTGACTGGGTGAAAAATGTGCAGAGCATCAAGGTTTTCTTGACAAGAATTGAGTCTCAAGGTATTGAGCCACTGATCATAAGTATTTTGATCTGCTCTGGCAAACTTCTCAGGATAAATTTCTGCTTCTTGGTGTTTCACACCCTGTAAAACACCCTGTAAAACATCTACAGGTTTGCTGAACCCTCTTACAGTCCCTTGGCTTTGATCCTTTTCTTTCTAATGTGAAAAAAGTTACATTCAGTCAATCAAAAGACTGTGAGGGTGTATTATCTCTTTATTCTCTTGCTCATTTAAAACGTGTACTCATAAGACCAGGCAGGTATGCTGCATGAACTCACACCAGCAGAACTTGCACCAGTCCAGGTGGTGTCTTTTGGACACCCAGGGCGCAATAGTATGAAATAAAAGACTAATAATGAGATTAAATGAGGCAGGCTGACCACTGACTCAGTGTTCTGGCCCATCTGATATCCACATTTTCAGTGACCTTGAGGGTAACTGCTCTTCAACCATGGTAGGAAAGATCTACAGGGATTCCAGGGATCATCAGACAGAAGGTGCAAAAGGGGAACAAGTTTTCGACAACTATACAATAATTAATAATCTATAAAATAATGTTCATTTCTTTTAAGGGATGGGAAAGACATGGTGGATATTGTTACAAAATCGACAGTACCCCTCGAAGTTTTGAACATGCTTCCAGTGGTTATTTCTGCCCATCTGCACTTGTATCAGTAACAAACAGGTAGTTAATCCTATTAGACAGTGTGAAGATACCTCTAACAAAAGCTGCTCTAACTTTATAAAGTGTTGCATGGCAAAAGATATTACCATGGTGAAATAATTTTTGCTTGAGAGGTGAGCATAATCACTAACATTGGCTAAAATCAAGGGTGTGCTTTGCTTTACTTTTTAATTGAAAATAAATTTAGTAAAAAGCAACTGTTAGGCTAATAAACACTTACAGCAATGTGCACACCTGGGCATGCAGGAATCTAAAGAATATGCTTTCAAAAGGGAATGTAACATCTTTAAGAAATTTTATTGGTGTACTTGGAAGGTGTACTGAAAATATACTTACTTTTTATAATGAAAAGATATAAAATATTAATCCAAATCACTTAATGTTTTATAAATGTTTCTATTAATGTATTCATTTTATGTGAGTTCTCAGCAAACAGGGTAAGAGAGAAAATGTTTGAAAGCATTTGTTGCTGTTTTTCCATGCCTTGTTCTTATTTACCTCTATTCTAGCTTTAGCAAGAGCTTTCTCCCCTGCAGATGTCAATGCTTGGGTTCTCTGCTTGCCTTGTTATTTACCCTTTATGTTGGCTTTCCATTAGAGTTTGACATACTGATAGATAAATTACATAGATACTTTAACTGCTGCATATTTATTGTTTAAAAAAACCCAAACAAACAAAAAAACCCCAAACCCTAAAAATTTAAGGAGGAAATGTCTCCTCCCTTTGGACCAGGGGAAGCAGACACCAGCAATCAGATGAACAGTAGGAGTTTTTTGGAAAACACTGGCTACCCCACGTAAGGATTTCCATCAATGGCAGGTTGTGCTGGCAGGTGGTTTCAGGATTGTGCAGCACGGAGCTGCAGTGCTGCAAGGGTCCTGTCAGGGGAATAAAGAAAAAACTCTTGCAGCTGAGCACTGGCAGCTCAAATGTGGCAGGGAGCTGAGGGTGTGCTGCTCATCAGTGCAATCAGGTCTTTTTCTGCTTTTTTTATTTTTTTCCCTTCTGGCTGTAGCCATCACTAATTATTATGTTAGTTGCCAGTTTTAGTTAGCAGCAGTGGTAAGGAGTAGCAAAAACATGCTAGTTAGTGGTTTTGTTAAATTACTGCTGAGGTTTGTTGTTCTGGAGTGAAAACTGCAAAAACTTTTCAGTTATTGATCCTAAAATGTTCATGAGATAGTAAGTTTTAGAGGAAGGAGAGTAGGCATAAAAGGAGAACATGCAGAGGAAATGAAAATTAAATACAAGTTCTGAGTCACTCAGTGTTACAGATACATTCAGATTTTACATTAATGTCACCGTTTTATGGTGTTTAGCTGTTCTTTTCAGAGTTTGTGAAACCAGAAAGTCGAGTGAGTTTTCATCAAACTGGGAAACTTTGCTGTATAATTTTCATAAGCAGCTGATTAAATGCTCTTAGAAACAATTTTGTATAATCCTCTTCCAGCTACATCAGAATTAATTGCATTTAAGTGACAATTGGGTTACTATACACAGCAGTTAAAACTTGCAAAGAGGTGAATATCTCTCACATAACTTTAGTGAAGAAATCAAAGAAGAAAAAAGTGATTCTTTGTAGTCAGTTCAGCTGATCCTTTGAGTCCTTCAGATGTGGTTTCTTAGTGCTGGTTTGTGTCTGATGGTTTCAACAGGACACTTCTGTGCAGAGATTTTTCGTTTCTTTCTTCTGAAGCCTTTTTAGACCCCACTAACTTTTTTCCTTCATAGACGGAGTTTCTTGTTTTTATTTGTGCATCATTAATACATTCTGTCTTTACATCTTGTAATTCAAGATTTGAGGTTATAAGATCTGATTCTAGTGTTTCTTTTATGTGCTCAAGTGCTGAAAAAAATAGGGAAAAATTGTGGCTTGTGCTACAGACTTGTGCCTCAAGTTCCTCGCAGCATTTTATAAAGAAAATTGAGTACCTCTCATATATTTTTTTTGTCACATGATTAAAATAATATTATGAGAGCTATTCACTGAATTATCCGTTTACCTATTTTATTCTAAAAACCTTATCTTCATTATTTTATTAAGGTTTGAACAAGCTTTTATCAACAGCATGATCCGCAGCACGGTAAAACCTGAGAGAACTTATTTTTGGATAGGATTGCAAGACCTTAACAACACAGGGGAATACTTTTGGCTCAGTACAGCAGGAAAGAATCACTCTGTGAGCTACACAAACTGGAACAAGTACCAGCCACGTGAGTAGCATGCTGGAAAAAAAGCAATGGCTTGGAAACTGGGGAGTGTGCTCTCTTCCCCATGGCACCAGTGGCTTAGCAGGGACTAAAGAGTGTCAGTCCTTTCCTCCCTGCCGGGCCAAGAGAGCAGAGAGATAAACTTAATTTCTGCTGTTGGCTCCATTGATGCCTTATCCCTGTTCTTAAAATCAGAGCTGAACATGGTTAGAAGGGAAANTCTTTTAGTTTACAAAATGTGTTCCAGAGAGGACCTTGGTGTCTGAGGCCTCCAAGATGTTCAGTCCCTAACTCAACAAAACATCAAGTCTAGGAATGTAGGCTAAAAGAAACCCCAAGAATACAAAAGGCCACAAAGGCATACAAAAGAGGTATAAAAAAAGGCAAAAAATCATTATGGCATCACCATAACTCCCTGCCCTGGACTGAATTAGTGAGTTGGATGTTGTGGAGAAGCTGGAGCTTCCTTCCCAGCTTTCCACCCAGGTGCTGCTGTCCTGGGTTGTGGTGGGATGCTGGGTACCACTCATCCCACCTGAGGGCAAGGGAAATATTAATCTAGTGTTTCTTTTGTGCAATCAAATGCTGAAAAAAAAATCAGGTAAAAATTGTGACTTGTGCCTGAAGTTGCCCACAGTTGGGCCCTCCTTACACACACAGCGAATCCCTGAAATTCTTTTCCCATGAGGTGTTTTTCACACATTGCTTTATGAACTATAATACCTTTGTTGTATACATACATGTATACTTTTTTTAAAAAACATCAAAAACCATACTTGATGTTTTACATACATTTCTTTATGAACTTTTCAAGGGCTTCCCGAGACTCCCAGCAAAAGGTCCTGAAAAGTCATGAATTTTATTCAGTAACAGTCACAGTTTGACATTTGCATTTTATATGAAGAATAGGCCAGAGGTTGCCAGATACATTTCTGTGAATAACAGCACTGTGTGGAGGTTTCTTCTTCTTCCCCTTTAGTTTGATCTTGTTTGTTTTGTAGCAGTTCCAGGGAAAATATTCCAAGGAAACTAAAAGTGAAAAAATGAAATAGTTGTACAACCTTTGAAGCATAAACCACTAAGCAATACCTGCAAATAGAGACACAATAATAAAGATACTCCATTTCAATAATGGCTGATTTGGACTCTATACATTTATGGCTTTACTACTGCATTTTGCAAAAGTGATGTTTTTAATTGCATTTCTTCTCCTGCATTTTGTGAGAGGAACCATTTGTCATGGTTCATTTTACAAGCTCAGGCCAGCCAAGACAGGCTTATAAACTGGCTGCTGACCAAAGAATTTGGTAGTTTTGTAGGTTCATTAAGGTTTTATCCAGAAACTCATGTCAATAAAACAGCCACATGACCAAAAAAACCCACGAATTTCACATGTTTTACTCTTGACATTCAACACTTGCTCCCATGTCTAGGTCATCCTGGGGGATGTGTGGCTGTGCGAGGGCAGCACCCTGTTGGTTATTGGGAGGTGAAAAGCTGTGAGGACTTCAGAGCAATGTCATTGTGCAGGCAAAAAGTCAATTCTTACGAAGAACCTGAACTTACTTTTCAAAGACATTCAAGTTCCTGCTATTTTGGATGGGAGTCAGAACCTAATCTGCTCAGCTGCTACAAGGTACATGTCAAACTTGCTTTGAGTTTTTCTGATTCTACACCAGCTTTAGGGATATGCTGTTCCTAAAACATTTTTGATAATGCACTATTTATTTCTTTTTATTCAACAAATAAAGATTACCTGTTCCCATCCTTCACTGCATTTAAAAGTCGGTGAAAGTAATAAGAATCAGAGCTATACTTGAAATATACATGGCTTTAGCTTGGAAAAACTGTGACTAATATTTTTTTCAATGAATTTCTGAAAAAACTGCTTTCTAAAATCTACTATCTTTATGACAATGTTTATTTTATTGCAGATATTTCATAATGAAAAAGTTCTGATGAGAAGAACATGGGATGAAGCAGAAGCATTATGTCAAGATTTTGGAGCACATCTTGCTAGTTTTAGCCACATCTATGAAGAGACATTTTTAAACAATCTATTATATACAATTTTTGATAGGTAAATATATTTTTAAAACCAACAAGATTTATATTAATCATACCAATCTACAGTTTACATTATTCCATCTTCTTTATTAGTGTCCAAATAAGTCCCTACTCTAAGAACTTAAAAATGAGTGAAATGCATTAGCAACATTGCAATGTGATTCTTTTTGAAGATGATCTTTGTGGCAAATGTTGAGCAGCTGTTATTGTCAAGGTGGTATTTTTGTGAGTTAGCATTCCTCATTGAAATGGAGGTTCAACAATTTTAATCCTATTTTAAATGTTTTTATACTGTAAAATATAATCCAACATTTAGTAGGAAACCAGGAACTTACTTCAAGGATAATAGAAAGTTAAGAAATGTATTATAGAATGATATGTTGAATTAAAGAATAAATCAATATATGTATTTGTGCTATTAAAAATATTTTTGAAATGGCTAAGGAAAAAACGCATACGAAACATTATTTTCTTTGTTTCTGTTATAGAACAGAAGAGAGACAGTTCTGGATTGGATTTAATAAAAGAAATGTGCTTTCTGGAGGGACGTGGCAGTGGTCTGACAGAACACCTGTAACTATCTGTTTACTCTGTATTTTCGTAACCTTTCAAATAATATCTGAGCATATGTTGAACCAAGGCAAAGGCTTTTAGATGGGGGTAACTACTGTTAGTCATGTCAAAAAGTTGTTAGGTTTCATGGCTATTCAGTTATTTTTATGAAGAAGAAGTCTGATATAAGATAGGTAAGTTGGACAGGACGTTGGGAGAACATGATTATGGACCCTATTATTTGTATTTCACCATCATCATTTAGGTGGTCCTCCAGTTGATGCTTAGATGTTCATATTTTACACGTGTCTAAATCCTTCCTTTTCTCCATGATGAGGTTTTTAAATGCTTCATCTTGGGTTGTCAGTGAAAGAGAATGAACGTGCTGTTTTCAGGTTGTATCTTCGTTTCTGGAGGACAAGTATGTTGAAGATGACTCAAGGAACTGTGGTGTGTTCAAAGTAAACAGAACAGTCTTTCCAGCACACTGCAATGAAAAGCGTGAATGGATATGCAAAATACCAAAAGGTAAAATGTTAATTAACGTGCATTGTCTTTTATAGACATTACTTGCTTTTCAGGAGAGACAAGGAAAAAACCTATCTGAAAGTCTCCTTTTCAGCCACCTCTGGAGTTCTCAGTGTCTTCTGCATGAAATCATGGCAAAGCCATATGGATTACTCCACTTATGTTTGTTGTCCAGTTAACAGATCTAATGTGAACGGTAATTTTAAAAATATATAGCAAGATTAGTAGTTAGTTAGAAATACTCATTCAAAGTTGTTATCCATAAAAACTACTGTAAATGTTTTTTAGTGAGTGTGGCAATTATTTTATTTTATTTTAGTCCATAATTAGCTCCTTTTTTTTAATCCTGAAAAAGAATAGCTATGTTCTTAATGATTTTGGCTTTTATTTTTTTTTTTTTTGCAGGTGTCAAACCAATGAGTCCAGTTTGGTACACAGCTGGTATGAAAATATTTTCTTTTTTTCATCTTGAAACAATATAACTTGGAAATACAATTAGAGCCTTTGTTAAAAATAAAATAACTAAAATATTCTAAGTTGAAAATTTACAGTAAGGAACTCTTACTGTAGGAGCTGTAGGAGCTTCTTGTTACAGATCAAATCTGCCACTGTTCTTTAGGGACATTGGAGCATCAGACACTGCTTTCGTTGGGTTAAGGAATATTGCCAGTAATGAGCACAGGAGTTTGATAACCTCTCCATCACACTAAAACTGCCCTTCTGTTAAGCCCGGACAACTCTCTTGATATTACTGCAGTCTCCAGGGATAGAATATTAGAAAAAATAAAAACCCTCATAGTCCATTTTTTTACCCCAGAAATCAATATGTTAAATATGGTTCTGCTGTTCCTAGTGGCATTCTTGTCCTCTGACATGTGGCTGCAGGCAGGCCATGGGGGTAAAACAACATGAGACTTGAAATGAGTCTTTTACCCCTGCACACCACTGACTCTTTTGCTTGTTTTCCAGAACTGCCCTGGTCGTATTATCAAGGAGCAGAGTATCTTTTCCATGTCAGCCCTGCGGAATGGGAAACCTGTAAGTTTGTCTGCGGCTGGCTTCGTGGTGGAATAGCAACAATAAATTCTTCTAGTGAACAAACCTTTATTCAAAATAAACTAAGGAAGGTAAGAAAAATGATTCCTTTTAAAAAATAAACCCTCAGGTGGTAACTGACTATTTTCTGCTGTATCTTTTGGAGAATCTGTCTGCCTGTTATTCCAGGTAGAATCCAAAAGACATTCTATTTTAGAAATAATGCTCTTGCTCTCTTCATTTCCCATATCTCTCCCTGAAGCCCTATTTAGCTTAACAAGTCAGTAACATTTCAAATCTGCAGAATCAGCTCTGCTATTGAGCAGGTTGATCAACCTGCCTCAAAACACCCAGGAGGGGCAAAACCCAACTTCCTATCCCACAGCTGGGAAAGTAATTGGGGGCAAAGAGAAAAGCATGTTTCATGTGTGGTGCACATCCTTCTCTGTTCCTTCCTCTCCCCCCACCCCTCTGTGGCCAAGGGGAGCTGCCGTGGTTCCTCACGTTCCCACGGTGGTTCTGCAGCCCCTGGGATGTCTCCTGATCCCTGTGCAGTTCTGCTCCACTCCCATTTTGTCACTTGGCAGCTGGGGATCAGGCAGCAGCACAGAGGGATGTTTCACAGGGTGTATTAGCACGATGTGGGCAGCAAGTGCAGATGTTTGAAATGGTCTCCATAGTTCAGATCTTCAACCTGATCATTTTAAAGGTCACTGTTGGGGAGAGCTGGCCAAGAGTGATTGCTGATTTCTCTGCATCTTAATCAAGGCTAGAACTATAAACCATAGAGGAGGGTGCTTATGACCATGGAAAATAGATTACCTTTTCCTCTGTACACCAGCTGGGTAATGTTCCAATGAGTCCACAGATTGGTATGATGTCTACTGAATTAAACCCCCTTTTGACTATGGATTTTTAGGTGGGGGGAAAAAAAGACATTTTCCTCTAAATTTCCTCCTCTGGTTTACAGCAGAGTTTCTCTCGAACCTTTCTGATGTAACAAACAGCTTTGAAAGTGAGAAATATCTGCACAAGCAGATGAGTTCCCAAGAAACTGAGTCTGTTTTCTTTTAGGTGTTCTCAGTAAAATCAAAATAATGAAAATTTTAAAATGAATGCAAATAATCTGACTGCTTTACTGAGGACAAAATTCAATGTAGTGTAAAGGGATACTGTAGTGTAATCTTTAAAAGAATACCTAGTTATGGGTAGAAAAGCTCTTGACCCACACACACTGCAGATAGGCCTTCTCTGCTTTTAACTTGTAACAGAAAGCATAAATAGCATTGTGTTATATTAATATGGGGTCTTTCAGTTTCCAAGGAATTAGCTATAGTTTTTATCTCCTATTTCAGTAATTTTATATCAAAGCATGGTAAACTTNCTGGAGAAATCCTAACTGTGACTCCAAGGACACTGTGGAAGTACAACACAGGCTGGGCTTCAGTTCTTTCTGACAAAAAATAAATTCTTCACAGAGACAAGGTGGCTTCTCTAGTGTCCTGGTTAAAATCAAGTTTTTAAGCAGAAAAAGCTTATAATGAAGAGCAACATAACTGGCTAGGCTGTCTTGTCTTCTTCCACATCTTCCAGAGACTGTGATGTGATATAATTACTACATTACCTAACTCTGAATATTTATGACTTTAAAAAATGATATAAATTTTAAAATATTTATTTTTTTCCAACTTAAGATCACCTAAAATGGATAATCAGAATGATGCTTTTAAGTCATGTTTACTTAGATGAGATCTTTTTAAAGTGGATTTATCATTAAAGTTAGTGGGTATTTCGAAAGCTTGTGAGCATTCTACAATGAAAAAGCAAATTTTAGTCTCTTGAAACTGGAAATCAGCTTAACTTCCTAGAATTTTTGTCTCAGAATACAACATACACAGCTATTTTAAAGCCTGCTGGCTTTGGCTGAGCTTTCTCAGCATAGCCACGCTTGTCCCTAAGTGATTGTAACGAGTTTCCTGTGGAAGCAGGAGTAAGTATGGCAATCACTAAAATAATACTCAGCAGTCCAAATAGACTTTGCATGTGTCATTTGAAAACTTGGTCCAAATTTCTTGGCATAGAATTTGGAATCACGTTTTTCACTATTTCTTTAAAAGCTGTAATATGGGGGCTGAGTGCTGTGATTATAAAACTAAACTCGGGGCCAAGCAACACGAAATCAGAGAGCATTCCAGAGTCTTTCTTTGTCAGAAATGTCTATTTTCTTCATTTGATATTGCTAAAGAAGATGTAAGCTGGAGAAATCCTAACTGTGACTCCAAGGACACTGTGGAAGTACAACACAGGCTGGGCTTCAGTTCTTTCTGACAAAAAATAAATTCTTCACAGAGACAAGGTGGCTTCTTTAGTGTCCTGTACATTCAGAACCTTTTTTTTTTCTTTTTTCCAAAAGCCCCCAGACTGTGACAGGCTGGCCAGCCCTGAAAGTGAAACCAGTTCATGGCTTTAGCTAGAATCAATTCAACAAAGCAATAACACATGGCTGTTGGAATTACATTATTTCCATGGCTTTTCCATAACACTCTGCCTTTTAGAAGCAAAGGTTTAGATCCTTTCATGAGAACAGCAATCAATCTGGAAAGCATCTCCAGCAAACTCTGGTATGAGCCATATAAAATCAGTACATGCTCAGAGAAAGCATTTTGGAAACATTGAGGATCAGCATTATATTAGTGCTTAAAGGAAATGTTTGCTATCGTTTCATTTTAGGAATTGGGGAAAAACAAATTCTGGTCTAAGACGACAGTCTTTTCAAACCAGATAGGCTGTGAATTCCTAAAATTGTAAATTCCTAGGTTAAAGAAGACTCATCAGCAATCCAGAGGGAATGCAGGAGCTAAATCATGCTTCTACTCAAGTGAGTAAACTCACTGCAGTGCCATGAATTAACATGGGCAGGATTTAGCACCTGTTCTTCCCACTGGAACCCAATGGAGATGCTATCTGAGTACACAGTCTGACTTCAGGAGTTTGTTAATGCATTGATAGGAGGGCAACAACTGCTTAACACATGGCAAAACATTTCTTTTATAGCTATCCAATAGTGATGTTGAGTGGTGGATTGGACTGCACGCAGAGAACCTCAGTGATGGATTTCGGTAAGGATCCGTGTGTGCCACAGCTGCTGTGAGTTGTGCTTGGCATGTCCTGTCTTGGTATGATGGCCCAAAGCAGTTTGGTGACTGAGTAGAATATTCAAGAGACAACTTCAATTCTCATGCAAATATCATTCAGAATAATACTGCTCTCAGTTTATCTCCATATTGCAATATTCCTTCTGACAGGGTTGTAAAAGACATTTATATTGACCTTGCTTGTGGTGGTTGTTTGTTTTCTTTCTGCCTTACATCTCCTTATCAACCCTTTAATGAAGGGTGTAGTTTTAGGTAAGGATAGGAAAAAGTGGAACTTCATTCTTAATATTTCTGTGCAGCTGGAGAGATGAATTGCCAGTAACGTACCAGAACTGGGATGAAGGGAGGGAAAGAGATCTGCAGAAACCAGGGAAAAGATGTGGCTTCATTTCATCACAAACAGGTTTCTTTTATATTTCCTTTTGCTGCAGGAAGTGTGACTTGATTCTGTTGGCCAAAGGGTTTGTATTTTTTTTCATTGCTTTTATAAAGTCCTGTTCCATGGTTATAATTTGCATAAGTGCTTCTGAGATTAAGGAGAGAATAGTGAAAGATTAATATGCTCAGAGACTAGGTTGTAGGTTTTAAAAGTGTATTAATAGTTACAGCTCTCTAATGTCAGAATACAAAGATACAGAGATACTGATACTTCAGTTTTAACTGCTCTGTTATGGGGCACAGCAACAATATTAATGCATTTCTGATGCTCACAGACAGCTTTCTCAGAACCAAATGACCCAGATCGATTTAGCAACAATTTTTCCTACATCTATAAACTGTTTTTCCATCAGCACATGACTTTAAGTACTCAGGTTGCTACCTTATTTTTGATCCCATAGCCAATCTGCTGAGGGATTTTTGGGTGCCATTCTTTTGGTGCTAGCCTTTCAATCATGGTATAGATCTATATTTTACTAGAGTATTAAAAAAAAATAAAAGTCACAGTGCTGCTGGTTTAGTGATTTCTATCATCTCACAGTGTCTGTTTTCCGATGATCTGCAAGTCATGTGATAAAGTAAACATGTCAGGTTCCAAGGAAAATAAAAATAGCCAGCTTTGTATTTGTGAGAAGAGCCAAAAAAGATTAATGCAGCTGCAGTCTTGTAATCCCAGCCTCGAAAGTCAACACTGAAAAAATGTAAAATCTTTTTTTCCACACATAATCTTGGGGTTTTGATTCATGTCTTTTGAATGCTTGAGTTTGCCATTGCCAAATATAGTATCAGATAAAAGGAAGAGATGCTCACCCTCCCCTCTTTAGCTGGCCAAAGGTGAGGGCTGGCCAAAAATTTGTTGAGTTTCCTGAAAAGTGTGTTTTCCTCCTAAGCAGGTCAGCATTTTATATCATCACCTGTATCTTGCCAAAAATTTTCAATATAAGGAAGTCAAACTATTTTATCTGGAAGGCATCTTTTTTTTTTTTATAACTTATTTTTAGAATAAATGATGATATAGTCATATGTCATGTGACTCAGTGTAGAGGAATTGTTTTTACTCGATAAAATTAAACGGGAAATAAAAATACATGCACCATGACCTATCATATCCACTGTAATGCAGTATGTCCAAATGTATTTGGTGTAGAATCTCTTTTTACTCAAACACTAAACAATATCAAAGCTAGCTAAGAAAAAAACCCTTTGCAATTCTCAAACCAACATTGAACTGTGATTTTTCTTTTTACTCAGGACTCTGGGGTGATGAAAACTGTACTGTTTCTCTTCCCTGTATTTGTAAACGTAAAATTCCAAAGAAGATAGAGAAAGAGATTCCAAAAGATCCGAGCCAACAAGGAGTATGTCCCAAAGGCTGGTTGCACTTTGGATTCAAAGTAAAACCTTCTTTTATGCTGTTTTGTTGTTCAAAATACATTCCATATGTAGGACAGAAATTGTACTTATGGATTACTTAATAGTTGAAGATTTTCTTGCTTTTTGAAAACAGGGCCCTTAGGTTTATAACCACTGACACAGCGACACAAAGATTTATTGCTCTTAAGTAGCTTCCCACACTTTAAGAAGTTGTCTTAATAAGGTGTTAAAAATTTTACTTTAGTTTCAGGGAGTAAATACTTATATGCAAAAGCTATGCCATTGTATTTGTGCCTTTGCCATAGAAAGCCTGCTTCATCCTCTCTTTTCCACATATGGCAGTTCCAAGTGTCTTTTGTGATTTGGAAAGAGGGTCTGTAACCCCTTGATGTGCTAAATGGATCCCTAATTGCTGCTGTCCTCTGAAATATGCCGTTTCAAATGGGCTTCATTAAAGATAATTACAAGTCAAAGTCTATTTGCAATTGAGGGTCAAAAGGTAACTATTTCATCTGGCTTCTCTTAAAATGCCTAAGTTCCTTAATAGCAACGTGCATGGAGGTGGCTGAATTCATCCCAGTGCTCACTGCAGTGGCTACAAGGATAAATTTAACCTCAATTGTGTTTGCCTTGAAACAACTGATTTGAATGGAATCCAAATCACAGCTGAAAACTGATATTTAGCATGCTGAAGATGTCCGTGGCAGGACAGAAAGCAGTGAAATATTTAACATTCAGTAACAGCATGAGAAATGTTTTAGTGATCACTCTCAGTGATTGATTAAGGACTGGAGAAAAACAAACAAAGCAATTTTGTTTGTTTTTGTTTTTTGAAACAGTGCTTTTTAATACAAATTCCAAAGGATCCAGAACATCTGAGAAATTGGTACTCTGCACAAGAATTCTGCAGAAACTATGATGGGTCACTTGCTACCCTGGAAGATGAGCTGGAGCAAGGTAGAGTGCTGAAAATATTGTTAAATAAATAAAACATCATCTTCTTTGGGATGCTGTAGTAAAGTTTAATCTTGGATACAGATCTAGGAAAGATTGTTCAGCTCTTACCCATGGTTCCGCTGCTTTAAACACATTAACGTTTCTCAGTTTCCCAAAATTTAAAGGTTCACTGACATATATGACAGGTACATTTTAAGGAATAATTGCAAATTCTTTTGTGCTTACCATGCTTTAAAAATACTCCCAAAAATGGAATACCCACTTAAAAATTTGCTATTTAAAATTTCTACCTTATAATCTCATTTTTATCTTTTAGTAGTACTTAAAGTCTTATCTATAGTATAGCACCAGGCTGGAACTATATTTATTTCTGTCAGAGAAATAAATGCCAGCAAATTTGGAAATATTTATGAACCCTATTCATAAAAAAGCTGAATTGAAGTTGAATTTCACTCACTTGTAAAACCACTTATTTGGAGGTGGGAGGAATCTCACTGGCTATCTTTAGTTGAGAAATCTTCAGCTAAAACTGAGGAAAGCTTCTTCAATTGGACTGCATTATGATTGGACTGGTATTATTAGCTAATGGACTAGATCCTAATCCAATTGAAATTAATCAATTTAACTGAATTTATGGTTAGATGATATTGAAATGCCACTCATTCTTATTTTCTAATAACTATGCAATATCATTCGTGGGAAATTATTTTTTTCAGTGTTTCAGTGTGTTGCAAGAGACTTAATCTATCCCTAAATGCTTACTGGTTTGTTTTGTTTCTGTTTTATTTTCTAGCTTTCATAACCATGAACCTATTTGGATGGAAAACTAGTGTTTGGATAGGTTTCCAGAGTGACGATTATGAAAAGTGGTTGAATGAAAATCCTCAAATGTATTCCAACTGGTCGCCAGTTGACATAGTGGATGTGAGTATTTTCAGGGGGATTGTGGCAGTGAGAAGTTGGTTTTATCCGTAAAAATCATGACTTCCATAAGACAAGGCCAGAGTTTTTACAGCAGTTTAGGCTGCTCTTAATCCTTGCAGCTTCAAAGAGCTGTGGGCACAGATTTACAGGCACAGTGAGAAGGAGCAAAAAAGGCACTGTTGAGACACACATTTACATAATTTGTGGCTCTAATCACTTTCTCTTGCAGTTGGTTTTAAGCAGCAAAGTTTGAATCATATGGTTAGTATTAGATGCTTGGTCTGAGGAAAGTTTAAGAACAAGATTATGAATTTCCTATTTTAATACATTGTTTTACAAGATATTAGTCCCAATTGGGATTAGTGTTTTAGTTTGTTCAATGAAGGCTTGTGACTTTTTAATTATGAGGTTATTGTTTCAATTGTATTTATGGGACTGTTCATTGTTCTAAATATTTGTTATAGAGACTTTCAGATAATTATTCTCCTAAATTTGATGTAATAATTATGCATTGTTTTACACAGTGTATTTTTAAATTAATATAAGGTTCTGTGTTGATTGCAGAGACAGCATTTTAACAATCAAGATCAACTTCCGCTGTGTACATTGGTATCAAATAACCCTAATTTTTATTTTACGGGAAAATGGTACTTAGAAAACTGTGAGAAAAATTATGGCTTTGTCTGCCAAAAGACTCAGGGTAAGGTTTTGTCTTGCTTTGTTTCTGTTCTCTTTTCTTACTATTTGGAATTTGTTTTTATCTAGAATCAGCTTTTTGTAAGTGTCTCTAAAACAAGGAATATAAAAGATTTCTAAGACAGTTTGCTATTTAGGCAGAGTAGCTCTGCACTATTTATCAAATCAGAAGCTGGGATGTAGAAGTAATTGCTAAAAAATATTCTGTTATTAAGTTTTCCCCCTAACTTTGAGCGTTCTGTAGTGTACCTTTGAATTAGGAATAGAGATGAAATTTCCTATTTTCTCTCATGGCTACAGAGTAACCCCATGAAATTACAAAGGGCTAAACCGAGGGTAATTTTGACAAAAATACGATTTACGGTGGGGGCTTGTAACTTGCAATGTTAGATCAGAAAAGACTCTAGAAAATGTATTTTTCTGAACAGTGTGGACCCAACTGGCTTATTGAACAGAACTCGACTTCTCTTTTCTAGTACCACGCTTCTAGTTTTACACTTTTCTAGTACCACACTTCTCTAATTCTGGTACCATAAAGTTCCCTTGCCAGAAGGATGAAGTGTTTGGGAGGAACATGGGTTGTTGTGTTTCCTCAAGCCACGTTTGGGTGTCCGTGGGCAGCTGGGCAGCTGCAGCTCTGCCAGCAGCACACCCAGATGGACCAGCAGCACACGCAGAAGGACCAGCAGGACACCCAGGTGGACCAGCAGGACACCCAGGTGGACCAGCAGCACATCCAGGTGGACCAGCAGCACACCCAGAAGGACCAGCAGGACACCCAGAAGGACCAGCAGCACACCCAGAAGGACCAGCAGCACACCCAGATGGACCAGCAGGACACCCAGATGGACCAGCAGCACACCCAGATGGACCAGCAGCACACCCAGATGGACCAGCAGACACCCAGATGGACCAGCAGCACATGATGAGCCCCGAGCACAGGGAGGGCTGAGATCTGAGCCTCTGAGGAGTCTCCTCAGCAGTTGCCTTGGCTGCAGGGGTGGTTTTGTGCAGCTCAGCTCTGTTTTACATTATTACCCCCAGGTTTAGAGCTGGGATAAAGAGACAGCAGTCTCCTGCTGCTGCCTGGGAGGGCAGGGATGGCCAAGTGGGAAGCACAAGTACAAGCTTTGGGCGACTCAGGCAAAGCATAGCTGGGATTTTCATCGTTTATTGGGAACTACAGTTGCAGGAAGGGCTGGAGTGATCCTGTAGTAGTGCAGAAGAAATAAATAAATGTGCTTTCCCCCTGGTTTGTTTCAGTTACAGTCCAAATGTTTGTATTTTAACCCCTTGTGCTGCTTGAGACAGATGGAGAAGGCCTGGAAAGGCAGGAAGGAAAACAGTTGCCTTATGGTGGCCGGGGTTCTGGCGAGGATTTGGGCTGCAGTGGGTGCTCAGGATCCTACCCACGTTTGCCAGCTGTGTCTCTAAAAATCGGGAATAAACCTCTCAAACATTGTAATTTCAGTATTAGACAGCTGCATTACTTTATTTTGGTGCCAGGCATGCAGGGAACATCTCCTATTCCATGCCCTGCAGCCAGCCAACAGACTAGTTGAAATCTGTGAAACTTATACATATTCATTACATTTTGCAAAACTCATACATATATGCTAAACATTCCTGGTAATTCTTTTGCATATTTAAATCACTTCTCAGAGCTTATTTACATTGGAGTAGGGGTCTTTTGAGGGTCTCTGGTGGTTGTTTGGGGAACATCCCATTCCTCAAATTATCCTTTTTTGGTCATAGCCCTCCAAAAAAAGTTTCTTTTCTTGAAACGAATCCCAGTGGTGTGGGCTGGTCAAGATATACCTTCTTATCAGCGTTGTTCAGGCACAGAGTCTTTAAGATAACCACTTGCACGTGTTAATACATGGCTAAGCACTCTCAGTTAAAGCTGAAGGAATTCCCAAGACTTAAACACTATTTGTTACCATTAGAGCTTTTCCTGGCAGGGGGATGAGTCTGAGAGTGACAGTGGCTGTAAATGCAGCTCAGGGCTGCCCCATGCTCAGCAGAGAGCTCCTGGGTTGGAGGGGACAATCCTGCCTCCCCAGTGGGACATCCACAGCACTGTCCCATAGCATCAGGCAGTTCAGTTTGCTAATTCAGCAGAAAACTTTCTCTTTTTTCTCTTTTTTTTTTTTTTCCCTCCTCCTTTGTTTATTTTCGTTTAAATAATGTCATTTTCTGCAGCTTTTTACAGGCTGTGTCAGCTTTGTGCAGGGTCAGGAAACGCCAGACCAGGGAGTTTGCAGCAGGAAGAGCAGAGAAGCAAGGAAGGGAGTAGTGAAAAGGCCTCTTGCTGGCACTAGTGAACTGCTAAATTTGCTCAAGGGTCCAAACAAATGTGTCAGTTCCTGGAAAGATGAGCTGGTGCTTTGCTTCTGCCGTCCTGCCTGCATTCTGTTTCCCCTTTTTTGAATTATTTTCTGAAGGAGACTAAAATGAAAGAAAGCAGCAGGGGATCTGAACTGGGCTCTGATCTCTCAGTGATGCTTGAGTTAGGATTGTGTCAGCCATTTACAGCATTTTCTGGCTTTTCTTTTTTTAAGCAGTGACACACACTGAAAGCTGGAACAAAACAGGGTGCTTCAGTTAGCTCAAGAGCAGAACTTTTTCTTGCTTAGAAATTTTTAATTTTAAATGGTTTGTGAATGACAAGTTATAAATTAATTTACTATTTTAAGATGTTTGTTAACACTCCTCCTCCTCTCTTAGTCATAAAGGGAGCCAAGTCTAAAAACTTTCCACCTTGTAGCAAAGCAACCGCTTCATTTTGTAGTCACATAGAAGCTTTACAGTGAGAAATAATTAATCCAAACTGACAAACAGGATCAAAACTGTAGCATTTTTTAAAGTACACTTTAAAAGGCATTCACACACATTAGCAAAGGCATTTGCCTCCTGTAAAAGAGCAAGTGCAGCAGCATCACAGACGGGGCTGGGGTGAGATGGTCTCTCTCTCTGGATTTTTTTTTATGATGGGAGACTCTCTTTATTTCTTAAATTTAAGAACCCTGCTTCTTCCTTTCATTGTTTTGGGCATTGCTGTGTTAGTTTATCATCAAAAAGAGATTTAAGTCTCATGCACAGAGGATTTCTCTTTAAGTGCCACACTGTGATCTTCCCTACACTGGCTCATGGATATTAAAGATGAGCTCAAGAAGCTCCCAAGTATGTACTTTGTTGTCCTATTGGCTGTATCACTACAATCATTTTTGAGGCCAGGCCTTATGATGTAAGCTGATCTTGGAAATTATTGATAATAACAGGTCCAAAAAAAGGTAATCTATTTTAAATGCAAAATACCTGAGATAAAAGCATTCTGCAGCCCACTGCTACTGGACATTTGGGATATGCTCAGATCCCAGGTGATTTCTTATTGAACTCCAAAGATGCAGTCAGTGGAACTAACCTCATTCAGGTTTGGGGGCTTTTTCACATATTAAACTCAGTCATTCCTGTAATGAGTTTTGTGATGGAATTTCAGATACTGTTCTAGTAGTCATCATCTTTTTCTTTTTAAATTTCACAGTGCCTTCCTAAAACCAAGGAGTTCGCAATTTTTTTATTTGCTCCTAAGGATAATTCTGATTTCTTAGGAGATGCTCAGCTGTGATCAAGTTGTCTCTTTTAAAAACACGTTCTTTTTTTTCTATTTATAACAGACACATCCAGACACGTCATCAATGCATCTGACATGTATCACGTGCCAGACACTTTAGAATATGGAAACAGAACGTATAAACTAATAAGTGGGAATTTTACGTGGTCTTCAGCTTTAAAAGCCTGCATGGCAAGCAGTGCAGAGCTGGTGAGCATTACAGACCAGTATCAGCAGGCTTTCCTCACGGTCATCATCAGTCGGCTGGGACACAACCACTGGATCGGGCTCTTCACTGCCGACGTACGTAGGAGACTCCCTGGCTGTGAACATGAATGCTGCAAAGGAGATTTTCCAGTAATAAGCTAGTGAGCTGTGTCATTGATTTGAAGTCACAGAAAGTTTGCATCTGGAACTGAAACTTTGGAAAATTTGGGCCTTAAACATTATTTTTAGCTTTTTTTTTTTTTTTTTGCGACATAATGTGTAAGTCCAGTGGGAGCCAATTTGGTAGTGTCGACGTTGAAATTTCGTTGTTTCATTTGTAGTACCCAAAGGCCCAAATAACTGCTTGCTCAAAACACAAGATTAGATGTAGTTTGTAGTCTCCCAAAAGTAAGTTGGGAGGATCCTTCGCTCTGCCTTTTGTAGATCCTTCTGGATCCATGTGCCGGTTTGGCCAAATTTGGAGAATATCCTCTGAGGGAAGGCAGGGTACCACCACCCCTCCTCCCACCAGGTTCGGGGAAAAGAAAAATTTTCCTCGGAGGAAAGTGAAAGAGATAAAAATTATTTATTTAACAAACACACAGAAAAGAATAATAATGCTAAATAATAAATTCTCTCGCTGTGGAGGGAAACCTGGGAAGATTTCGGAGTCCTTCCCTGGGTGTGGCCTCTCTCTCCCTCAGAGCTGGGCCGGTGGGCCCTCTCCGGGGCCTTGGAAGAGAAGTTCTCCCCCGGTGTGCTCTGATGTTGTAAAACAGTCCCAAAGAGAAGGAGAAATGGAAAAAAAACCAGAAGTCCCAGGAAAACTCTCTGGAGAAAAGAGCTGAAAGCTGGCTGGAAAGCAAGGGTTGCTTCCTCCACACTCCCTGCCGCCGAGCCCAGAGAGATCTGTCTGTCTGGTTGAGCAATTGGTTTGAAAAGTTTGCTCAGTTTTTTTTTCTCCCCCGTCTCAGGCTCAGTTTAAAAGCACAGAAAGGCACTAGAATTGATTTCTAGAGCAGACGAGAGGGGATACACATTTACACATTTTCATAATGACAAACCCACCCAGGGTTTGGAAGACATTCTGTAATAGCTGGTGAGGATGCCACCAAAAGAAGACTAATGTAAATCCTAAATGTAGATTAATTTATGGTGCTAAAGCATACGAGAAAGATAACCTGAAATTTTTTTTGGCAGAACGGGCTTAACTTTGAATGGTCGGATGGGAGCAGGTCTTTGTTTACCTTCTGGGCAGACGACGAGTCCCAGGCCTTTGGCAGCTGTGTTTACATTGATACTGCAGGGCACTGGAAAAGCACCGACTGTGAGCAGGTTCTGCAAGGGGCAGTTTGCCATGTGCCACCTGGTGAGTCACAGGCAAGGTTTATATTAAATCTTTGCAGCTGCAAACGTGCGTACTGACAGTGGAAGTATGTGAAAGGAGGTTAACTGGTTAGAGGCTAAGCAATGTTAAGCAAGGCTAACTATTATTTAAAACTGAAGTGTTTCTCTGTATTTCCTTTTTGTGAAACTGTTTTTGTCCAATAAAATATTGGCCATCAGGTCTGATCTGTAGGAGAATGGGAAGAGAAGTTTCATAATAGAAAAGAAACAGGAAAATGACTTACTCTATCTCTTCAGTGGCCACTATATTATCTGTGAAAAATGAGGATTGCTAATGACCTAGCTTGAAGGGAAATAAATTCCGTTTGCTGCAATTAACTGTGGGATGGGAGAAGGGAAGCATTTAGAGCAAAGTGAAAAATTAATTACATCCTCGCTGATAAGCACATCAAAGATTGTGCAATTTTTTTTAGTAAGGGTAAGAATATTTTTCTGTATCCTAAAATATGTTGTGTTTCCTGCAATGTTCTGTCAGTTACCTGGGCTTCAGTTGAATCCAGAATTCAGGCCTGGAACTCTATTAAATTCAGGACTGCAGGGTCTTGTGGCAGCATCGAGTTCTCCAAATAGTTCCCATTCAGCAGTGTTGATCACCTGGGCCCTTGGTTTGCTCCTGACCTCCTCTGCACATCACTATCAGTTACATTGTCCTGACCCTGCTGTTGTAATCCAGCAAGGTTTTTGATCAGAAATAAAACCAACTGTACTCATTTAATACAAATGTATGCAACCGCTAGATTTTCACTTTGAAAAAAATAGAGGCATAACACAATAACGTGCTTATTAGCATTACTCCAAAACAGTGTGTGGAATGTTATATTAATGTGTATTTTGTTGTGCCAATAAAGCTGTGCTGTTACTTCTATCACAGAAAAGAAACTCAATGCCTATAAAGGATTGTGTTCAGAAAAAACTGTACCCTGGATCAAATTCAAAAACAGTTGCTACAGCTTTTCCACAGTTCTGCAGGGCATGAGTTTTGATACTGCATATGAAGTCTGCAAAAATCAAGGTAAGTGATTATTTTGTAGCTACCAAATGTCATTGTGATATCTTAAACAATATTTATTTTCTGAAATGACAGAAATCATGGCATATGTTTTCTCTGTTTCAAGATAACGAGAGTGGAACTCGTAAGCCAACTGAAATTGAAGGCAAGATACATCAAAAAAATGTTCCTTTCCATGTGAAAATATGGGGTTCTCTAATAAAACATAAAATGAACTTTTATTCCCTTCAAATTTGTTTTAAATTCATGAGAGAACAGTTTTATATTTGCCTGAGCATTTTCACATTAATTACAAATTTAAGAACTTCTAATGTATAACCAGACTTTTCAAGCTTTTCAATTAAGACTGATAATGTTAACTTTTAAAATACAGTGTTATATTTTAATGGCATAGATTCCTTGCAAATTTGTTCTGTGTTTAATTTCTAGGATCCAACCTTCTAACTATTCAAGATGAAGAGGAAAATGCCTTCATTTTGGAAGAATTACACAGTTTTGGTTATTCTGTACAAATGGTTTGGTTGAACATTCTGCTTGTTACAGACAGTAAGTTTGGGGAGGAATAGAGCTGCATGTAAGAATCTGGTTTGTGTTTTGGTTATTTTCCAATAACCATTTTCCAAAACACTTTTATCTTTTGAGATTTTATTCACTGATTTTTGCCTGTTTATGATGTAATAAAACCAGTGAGACTTTCTGCAGTCATTACCAGTATTCTGAATACTCAATTTGCATACATGCATGTAAATGCCTTTTTTTCCTTCTTAAAGATGCACTACAGACTGTCTCCTGTTTTAACTACATAGGCTGTTTTTAAATCCTTTAGAAAAAAAGTAATAAAGTAGCCAAACAGACACAATCCTGGTATTCCGTAATACTGTATTTTTTATGTGAGGGTGCATCTCAGAAAAAACTGAAACAGAAATATTTATCAAAATACTATTCTATTTTGTAACAATTTTTAACTTTTGCCCATAGATGAGACAGTCTCCTGGTTGGATGGTTCTCCTTTAAATTATTCTAACTGGGGCATCAGAGAGCCTGAATTTGATCATCTCAAAGGGAATTTCTGCATCAGCTTGAGGACTACAGATGGAGTCTGGCAATTATCTCCATGCAGAGAAAAAAAGGGTTTTGTATGTAAAATGGATGCAGGTAGGTGCTTCCATAAAAGANCAGCTGGGGGGTGACCTCTGTTTGGGGAACCTGGCCAGGCACCCCAGCAGCAGGAATGTGGGTCTGAGAGAGAGCTCACATGTTCCCAGAGCCCACACAAAATCCCTCAGCCACTGCTGGACCCACTCACCAGACTGATTTACTGATCTGCATCGTTCTGTTCATGAATTTGTGCTTTAAAAAGTGGGTAAATACTGCTGCTCGGCCTTGCACAGATGCCAATTAATATATTCCACCAAATTAAAGGGATTTTAAATAACGTCCTAGATTATGTTTAACTTGGCCAGTTGGAATAACATTGACATGAGTTAAATTAAACAAAGAACAGCCTACTCTTGTTGGTTTTAGGTAGATTGTCTTCTCAGTATCCATTTTAAAGTGAGTATTTATAATAACCTCTGTTACCTCTGTGGGTCATTTTGTGACCGTTCTGGATTTTATTTCAGGTATCGATACAACAGAACTCTCTGAGAAAGGTAACCTCTGTACTTTTCTTTTTTTTTAATAAAGGATAAGACACATTTTGAGCTGATATTTTCTGAGATAATATTTTTCACTGTTAAACGTGTAATTTAAAATGTGTGACATATAAGGAGTAGTAATACATTTTCCATAAAACAGCTATATGTTTATATTTAGAACTATCTATAATTGTAGCTATATTTGAATATTAAAATTTCTGTTCTTCCCTTTCAGCATCATACAGTGGACTTGCAGCTCTGGCTGTTCTCGTGACATTGGTGATGTTGGCTGCTATTTCCCTTTTCCTGTGGTGCCTGCACAAAGAGAACAACCAGCTCTTCCGCAGGATACTGTGGGTCAGAAACCCCTACTTGCCACAGATTAATGCTGACAGTCCTGCTTTGGAAGAAAGCATCCTCATTTCTGACTTTGAGAGAAGTGAGAACAATTAATTGATCAGAAGTAGCGAGCAAGTCCTGTCTTCTGTGTGAAACTTCACAACCTACAGTGGTTTTCTCGTTTTTGGGAGTCCCCCAGGGTGCCCATACCCTGAGAAACCCTCACAGCCATCAGGATCAGTGCTGGAGCAGCTCCCTACCTCGGAGAGCTTTTGCTTTGTGGCAGGATGAGGTGAGGACGCAAAGCAGAACCACGGAGAAATTTTCTTCTCTGGGACAAGCCAGGAATTGAAAATACTCACAGACCATAAACCTCCAACCACTCACTTGGAGCAGTCATGTTTGAGGTCCCAGAGCAATGGGCATTTTCATGCAACTTTTTCCTTTGGGAATTTTTTGAGCCTTTGTGTTTTGTTTAATACTTTGCAGAACCTGCTTATGAGCTGGCATTAAAATTTGGCCTTGAATTTAGGAACACTGGAATTTATTCCAAGGATTATGGCGAAGATTTTTTTTTTTTTTTTTGCTGGCAAAGCTAACAGTTATTTTTTCTGCAAAATGAAGTTATTTTTCAGACAGTAGATTCTTGCCACGTAGATTTCCATGCTTGCAGGGAGATGAAGTAATTCTTGACTTGAGACTGCCAGAGTTTTGGTAGTTCGGCCTGTGATGCCTAGTTCATGCTATAAAATAAATTAGTGTTGAGATACAATGGCATATGGGCTTTGTCATCCTGAACTTATGATTTCATTCATTTGACATGCATCCAGCATCCTATTAAAGATTTAGCTATGCCATCTCTCACCTAGATTATTTCAGACATGGAATCCCATCAACCTTCCTTAAAAACATTTTTGGGCAACATCTGCCTGAAGGAAGAACCGCTGCTATAAATCTTGCTGAAGGTATGGAACAAATGGCTTTGCTGTCCCCCCAGAGCGTTCCTGTGAGCAGCATTTGTGACACTCTGCTGAGACCCTGCTCCCCAAAGCCCAGGGCAGCTGTGGGGGAGCCACGTTGCTGTGTCCCAAAGGGTGCTGGTCCTCCAACCCCTGTAGCAGCTCTTTCCCTTTCAGTGTTCACACTCAGGTGCTAAGAAAGGAGATGAATTTTGCTGACCCGTTCATCTGCAGGCTGATGGCTGTGAAGGAGCCAGCCCAGGTCTCTGTGCTGTCCAGCCCAGGACAGAAATGTTTGCTGTCCCTGGGATTCCCACCACCCCAACCTGTCCTCCACCCACCTCTCTGAAAACACCTGGAAACTTTTCGGGGATTTTATTTTTTTATTTTTACTGCAGTGTGGAAAACTAAATGTTTAATGATGGTTACTTCAGAATGGATTTAGTGTTGTTTTCCACCATCTCTAAAAGCTGCTGCAAAGGGCTGCGTTTGTTGTTCAGTTTCTTGGTTTCCTTGTTTTAAAGTGACTCATTCTAAAAATTTTGCAAGAGCCCTGAGATGGAGGTATGTTCCTCAGAATTAAGCAAGCAGCTCAGGCCAGCTGAAATGTTTTTACACAACGTTTGTGCACATGCACAGGAATGTATGACTGCCTTTTAGTTAGATTTCACAAGGCCAAAAATTGCCTGTTCATGCCATAATTATGTGTAGGGCTATTTTTAAAAAATGTTTAGTACAGAGAATATTTCTGTGGTTTACAGAACTGGTTTACTCTTTTTGATGGCTTCTACGGTTGTAGCTATCACAAGGTCTTAATCTGAAATTTTTCTATCACATAAAATATAAATAGATTTTCTGTGTACATCCTGTCTAATGGTTTGACCCTATACATTAGTCTTCAGTAATATTTTCAAAGTTTTTGTTTAGTCCTCTAGATTTATCTATTGGACTGTTTTTATTTGCAGTCCACTACTGGAGTTTGTGGACTGCAGCTTTTGAGTACAATTGCCAGATAATCTGTTGTTTATATGTTATTAATTGTGATAGCTTCTTTACCACCAAAAGAAAAGAAAAAGCTTATGACCTCCCATTTCCCCATGAGTATTTCACCTATTAAAACTACAGTTGGAGGAATTTAAACCAACAAACCCCCTTCATCACATTCACTGCCAAGTGTGTAAATGCTGCCTTCTTACAGTACAGGGAGCAGAGCAGCTTGCAGAGTGGTTTTGTTTGCAAGAGTAAGCTGTGTCATCTCTGAGGACATATATTTATTGGGCTACAATGCTGTTGATACTATACAGACTCTGGCCAGATTTTAATGTGGTTAATTAAGTTGTATTTTTTCACAAAACTTGACATAGATGTTTTACCAATTTTCCTTGAGGTATGTTTTATTCCTTACAATATATCTGAAGGGTAATGGCGTAATAAATAAAATTAACCTCAAAATAGTGATTGTTGATTAATGTTGATGCAGATGAGCTTGTATTAAACAAAAAATCGTTCAAGCAATGTTTTCGTCCTACTTTGAAATGGTTTTGAAGGAACAGACCCTTAGATATTTATTTTTAAATCTTTCATCATTTAACTTTTTATAACTGCAGATATTATTCACTCAAGAATGTAATCAATGATTGCTTTCTAGTCTTCGTTTTGGATTTTGTTATCAATGGCTTTCAATTGTTTTCCCTCAATCAGAGGTTTCCTATACTGTCCCTGATCAGAGTATGTGGTGACCATGGTTTTATTGCTGACCTTGAAGAAATTGGCAGTGAAAATACTATATTGTTTGTGAAAAACTATATTGTTTCAACTGGAAAATTAAAGCGTGACTAATAGTTGTCTGTGCTGTAATTTTTCTTGAATCTTTCCCCAGCTTTACTAAGAGGAGAGGCTTTAATGTCTCTTAGAGCAGTGCCCAGGCTTTGCACTGGATCGTCCTGTGTGGGCACAGCTGGCTCCAGCCTCCTTTTTGGCTGTGTGGCTGGACTAGACCTGGGCACTGCACCCGATCTCCTCCCACAGGATGGGGCAAGCATTTCCCAGGGAATGGACGAGGATGCCCCAGAACGTGTGTGCAAGGTGTGCTGGAAGGAGGTGGGGCCACAGCACCATCAGTAAGGATGATGGATGGGATCGTGGCACTAATTTACAGATTTTTTTCCCCAGGAAAAGGAAGGCGCAGGGGCCATCAGGAATAAGTGATGGGCTGGAGGAATTTTCCTGCTGAATTGTGGATGCTGTGTTGTGTGGCAGCCTATTTGTATCTGCCACAAATGAGGAGGAGATACATGGACTGCAGCACAGCAGCTTCCATGATAGCACCAACGTGCTTTGTGTTGTCCAAGAACTGGGTTCACCAGGGCCTGAACAGGCACGTGAATGTTGGGGTTTTGCCACGTTAGCTTCTTTCAATTGTCTTACCCAAAATGAAGTGTGAAATCTTTTCATACCACATCTTTCTTGGGCAATGGAAGGGTATCCCCACCAGAGGCAGATACATTCAGGTCAATGTGACAAACTTGGTCTGCCAGATATTTGTGTTTGTCAAAACTCCATCTGCTTGTCTCTGCAGATGCCATTCCAGGAGAAAATTTACCTCCTGCTCCCTTTAGCAATCATTGCAGCATGTCTCTGAGGAAAAGAGATGTTCAGAGCAGCTTCCACATCTGAGGTGGACACAAGTCTGTGATGGGAACATTTGCATGCTGGAGATGTCCAGCATGACCAGACAAAGCAAAGAGTTGTTGTGGCACAAGGTTTTAAATGGGCAGCATGACTCCTGAGCAAAGCCCTTTCTGGCTGTGCCTCTTCCTGGTGCAGGGATCCTCCTCCCTTTTGCTCCCCTGACTCCACTACCTTTGCACACACACAGTTTTGTGGCTGGGGCGTGGTGGAGCCATGGGCTGTTTGAAATCTGTGCTGTACAGTCCAGAGGGACCATAGGGAAAAAATAGGGGTTTGCATGCTCTGTGACATTGGACCAGCTCTGGTTCCCAAGGCACCATTGCACAAATTCCCACTTCATTTAACCCCCTGCTTTTTTCTTTCATCATGTTACCCCTCCCTCAGTGTAGTAACAGGCATCCTCAGTCTCTTGTAATAATAAACCCACTGTAATGAAAACCATGGCATACACTTCCTCCAGGGCATTTATTTGGTTAAAAGCTAAACTGCACACATTCAGCAATTGGGCTCTAAATCCTCAGCGCAAAAAAAAAAACAAAAAACAAAAAAAAAACCAACAAAAAACCCACCAAAAAACAAATCCACAAAAAAATAGAGGCCTCTACTGGAGCTATAATAATATTATAATATTTCCTTTGGCAACGGGTGGAATGTTGGTTTTAAACCCCTGCAGGCCAGCACTGATATCTTACAATCTGGTGCAGCTCTGATGCAGATGTGTGAGTAACCATCAGGAGCAAACCCCCAGGCGTCCGTGCTGTTCTGAGATGGAATGAATTAAGGTGGATCGTGGTGCTTGGAAACACAGTCTGGCTTCGGCCAGTAGATGGTAGTGGTACACAGAGCTGACAAAACGAGCTCTGCAAGAGGAAATATCACAGGGATCTGCGCTGGGTCCTTTAGAAGTTTAGTTAAACAAGCAGCAAAACTCCCGAGTCACAGGACAGCAAATAACGCTGTGGGTCCTCAGCCGTGGCCACATCGTGATAAAACTGTGTTTAGACGGCTTTCCAAGTCTCAGTGTTCCTTCTCAACTACTTTAATGGGATGCATTGAAGTGCTTGGGAAGGGATAATGCAAGTCCTTACATCGGTCTGTGGGCTTTTCATTTCTGTGGTGAGTAAAGTGAAAATCCACTCGGGTTCCTAAGTAATAAATAAGTATATCTTTGTGCTATTTTTTGATTCTAGTGCCTTTCATGGAAAGGTAAATCCTTTAAAATGCTTCAGCCATGTATCTTTCTGTTAATTAATTTATTTTAATATTTTATTTCTTGACTGTATCAGTGCAGGCACTTGCTTACTACTTTTCATGGCAAGTGAAAAATTAGGACATAGAAGTGACTGCACAAGTAATCATTCCACTGCACTGTTGAAAGCAGATTTATTTTCTCCTTTTCCCAATTTATTCTCTAAGTTGCCCAAAGCATAAGAGTTCCTGATCCCTTTCTATATCCATTGTCTTTATGCAGGATAACCATGATTTGGATTTAGAGCTTAGAAACTTAACCATAAAAAAAGGCACTGTGGATAATTTTGTAATAAAGCCTCACTTCAAAGCCTTGCTTCCTATAATCTTATTTACTTACACTGCAGCTTTTCGAAGGCTTTCCCAGTCCTTTTGTGATGAAGCAACTGCATTTGTCTAAGGAAGTTTACTAGACCCAGCCTGCTGCAGTACTTACGAGTAACACCATGGTAATTTGTAACCACGGAAGTGATTCTCAACTGCAATTGTTTCCAAAAATGCACAGCTAGAAAACAGCAAAAATACTTCTACTACCTTCCCTACTTTTTTCTTAACCTCAGCCTAAAGACAAAATTCCTACTGTGGTTCTCAGAAATAAATGCTTGAAAACATTTTCCTTTAGTGTGAACAACGGCTAAACTTGAAGATACAAAATAAATCTTGAAATGCAGAGCGGGCTGAAAGTGCCTCTCCTCTGCCTGCTAGCAAAGGCAAATAGGGAAGCTTGTCTTTCTGAAGCATGCACAGAAAGGCACAAAACAGCCTGCTATGTACAGAGGTGGATGGCCAGCATGTCACTGGGTGCCTGAAGGCCATCCAACACCCCTGTGAGGACCAGGAGCCATGGAACAGCTGGGTCAGTGTCTCAGAAAAGAGGGGAGGACAATAGGCATCCCTGTATCTTTTCAGATTTTTATAGATGGATGCTCATGTTTAGAAATTAAAAGTTTCAATTTATTTAGTACAAAAAAAATCCTCTTTTTTTTTCTTTTTTTTTTAACTGAACACTGAAAATTATCCCATCGTATTCCTCTTCTGCAGCTATTTATTCAGCTCATTTGTTCTAAAGCATGATCTCAAGCCTTTGATCCCAGCCATAACCTGATTAAATCTGCTTTGCCACTTATTTCTGCCATAAACCTCATGTGCATTGTAGATGAGAAGCCCCTGGAAAGTCCCCGAAGAGCTGAGAACAGTCAGAGTCCACCTCATCAGCAGCTTTGGGCTGTGTGGCTTCACTGACGCTGGATTTGGGACCCCATCCCAGAGCTTGATGCTTCCAGGTTCACTCAGCTATGCAAGCTGAATCCCTAACATTGGACATTGCCAATGAGCTGGAGTACACAGACTTGTAATATAAAGTAAAAGAATATTCTACATCATGTAAGGCTTCATTTGTTATGGTTCCAACCCAAACCTGCTTTGTCCATATTAGGTTTTTTTTGGTAAGTTACTCTTCATGCTAGCAGGCTTACATGTTATGTACCTGAAATCTGACAACTATCTAAAGGCTTATGTGACCTAGGCATGATATTTCTGGTATTTAATATTCAAGAATACCAGAAGGATTGTTTCTGAAAAGGTAAGAAGGTAATATTTCTGCTGCTGCATATTGTGGCCTGCTAGTCTCGTGGAATGAAAATTATGTTGAGGGGCAAATTGAATTACTTTAATTACTGTTTCAAAAGCAAATCTTAAAGATGGAATTATACATATGGGATACATCGTGGCTATGAAAGACATGAGGTACCATTCGGTTAAATGGGGAAATGCATCAGAACAGCTCTGTGAGGCTTTCCAGCTGGAAAGAACAGATGTTCAGAATACCTACAGAAACAGTGGCTACTTTACCCCTTAAAACACTTTCAGTATAAACAGCAGAGTGGCTGTTCCCACCTCACCATACCCAGCTGATGTAGCTTTTATCCCTGCAGGCTCCTGGAGTGCCTTGTGCCACTGACAGGGCACCTCTGGAGCAAACACACCACGAGTCAGGGTATCTGAGAGTAGTTCACTTAGGGAAGAAGGAAACCAATGCGGGATTTTTTCTTCATCCAGTCCTTGACCATCCACCCCCCCCTCACCTTCCAGAATCAAGTCTGTGTCGAGGATATGGTTTTTCATTATTGCTATTTATATGTAAATTTGCTTAATTCTTGTCTGACCTAAACAATGTGAAGTGGAGGTTGGGTGAGGCTCAGCTGCTCTTGCAGGTTGTTCAACCTCTTGCTCTGATGTAGCACAAAGCAAACCCTCATGGAAGGAAAGATGAAAGGAAGAGATGTTCACTGGTGAAAGCAGAAGTATGAAGAGAAAAGGGATCAGTTATTCCTGCTATTTGGGAAGACTAGAAGGAGAATTAAGCGACTGAACCACAGCAGGAAATACTTGGTAAGTAGCTGTGGGGGTAGCTGGGCTGACAATAAACAGCCAATGCAAGTGGTAGGGTCGGTGTGCACTGTTACATTCAATAACTGTGATCTAGAAATAAACAAATCAATCCACCATGGCTGCTGGGGGTTTGATTCACAGCACTGCTGGATGGCCCTTTCAGGTCACCCAGGGTAAACATGAGTAAGCCTGACCTGAAAATATTGGTGTGTATATGTCTGTGGGACTGCTGATGCATCATCCCACTGCCTTCTAGCCCAAACCTACCTTCCAACTTTCTGACCCACACAAGTGTTCAGCAGCCAGAATTCAGGATCTCTGGGCACAAATGCCATGAAACTGGGACATAAGAAACAGCTCCACTTAAATTTGAGGTTTCCCTCTGGGTAGAAAGAGGCTGTTTCAAATTTAGGGATTCTGAATCATCCAATTCATCTACTACAGCAGCCAGTGGGACACAGGCACCCAACTTGCTCTGGGTACCTAAAATCCAAATCCAGGGTAAAGGATGTGAAGGTCCAGCATCACTACACAAAGAGCACAAAAATAGAAGGATATGTGCAAAGAATGAAGACATTTTTTGCTTTTGTTTCTTTTACACACTTTTTGGTTTTTCCTGATTTTTAGCCTTTGAAGTCACAGACTCATGTGATGGGATGCCTGATGATCTCTTTACTCGGGAATGTTACTTTGAGAACGTTTCTGTGATGCACCTTTGAGTGGCCCATTTGCCTCAGTGAGCCTGGAGCTGGTCCCCAGGTGGGGACAGCCTGTGGGGAGAAGCAGCAGAGGCAGAAATGTCCCAAACACCCCTCTCTTCCTCTTGTGTAACACGACAGTGGAAACATCAACTTCCTGCTCAACGACTGCCTGGTTCAAAGCACTGAGATACGACTGACTGACAGGACAGCTTTTGGCAGGCTTACAAATATCTGTTCCTAGCTCCATGTGGATCTGCTGAAGTAGATCTGTGGCCAAATCTGGTTCAAGGGCTGTGGGATAGACTGCAGAGCCCATGACGCTGAAAGCAAAGCCATAAGCTATGAGAAAGGGCAGGAATGGCTGACCCTAGTTCTACCAGGATAATAAAATCATTAAAAAATTCCTTTATAAAATTTGATACATTTAATCCATTTAGATAACAACAGCAAAATGAAGAAAATTATTTCTGATGTGGACATTCTTCAGTATTTCTGGAAAAGATATTTAACAAAGCCCTGACACAGCTTGGAGGTTTTCTGTCTCCCTTTGGGGACAGAGGAACATTCATGGGATGCTGAAAAAAGCTAGAAACCTCACACTGGAGCATGTTCCCAAATATGAGGACACCCAGAACAGATGCAAAACTTAACCAAAGGTGCACAGTGCTATGTCAGTGCCAGTGTTTATTGTTTTTATGACTGCATTTTTAAGCAGTCATTCTTTTGATCCACACTAACTGCTGATCAGGGAAAGAAAAATAAAGCTTACACAGAAAATAACAAAATTTTCTGGCTGGAGGCCAAAACTTCACAAGAGAATACTGAAGCCTAATATGTTTTGTTTGACGTCTTTGTTTCTGAGAGCTGTTGACTGAATTCAGGAGGATGACGGCACTTTGAACAAAACCAGCTGGGGAAGTCAGTTTGCTAATTATTAACCCTCTAGGGAAAAGACTGGATTGCAAATGTGCATTCCAAACATTCTGGGAAAATATAAAACCTAATGTAGCTCTCTTTGGAAAAGAAATACTTAATACTGCGGTTTGTATTTTTAGGAGGAAGGGAGGAGACAGCTTGGGATATATGACTGAAATTCTCAAAATGGGTAATAATTCAGACTTAGACTTTTCTCCCTCTAGTAGGATTCGACAGTCCTGAGACTGAAGTGAATCTAACATTAAGGAATTACTGTAGGGAATGAGGAGAGGTTGTACATTTATGGTGATAGAAATTATAGGGGGAGGGAAAAAAGGCTGTTTTCAGCCTCTTGACAATTTTTCAACAAGAAAAAGGGGGATTTTCAAAGCTGTTAAACGGGAAAAAGCATCAAACTTCATTCTGTGCCTTACAAAATATTCAGAAGCTACTGTGATAACTATTCAGATACCCAAATGTAAAAACATAAATACCAAAAAGTAAGGAAAAAAAATGTAATAGTCTGTAGACAGAAGGCTCTGCTGTGACATATTTACATCTCATTCTAACTGGATGCTCTGATCTTTCCTCTGTAACCCGGCCAGAGAGATGGCTGTATAGAAAGTACAGGGGTTTTTTTTCCCTCCATTTCTGGAGTTTTAGGAGTGAAAGAAGAGTTAGATATGAGTACTACACCAAAATTCAGTGCAGTTCAGTGTTCAATGAGTGCCAGGTTTAGCTAAAATTAGAGCATGAAATGGAAACAGAAAAAAGAGAATAAGGGGGGCAGAGGGGGTGGAATCCTGGTAGGAAAAAAAAAAAACCAAAAGGAAACAACCAAAGACCAAAGACAAAAAGAAATTTAGGAACAACTTTCACAATTTGCTTAACATTGGAGCTGTTTTCCTGCTTGACACGTTGCAGCACAGACACATCAGTTGTTACAAGTTAAGTGCCAAAATAGATGTAGAAGAATGCATTACTGTTTAAAACAAATAGGTCATATGGGATGCTGAACTGATTTTTGTTTTCTTCCCCATAGTTTAGTGTGATGCCAATTTAGGTGTCAGATCGTTAAAGAAATACCTTAGTGTTAGACAAGTTTTTAATGTTAAACTGCTTGACAATTAGTTGAACATCAGAGCCGTGCATATTTTTGCCTTTTTAATGCTGTAGGTGGTATTACATGCCAAAGTAAAGTGCTATCCAGTAGAGAATGTGGTAGATAGCAAAGTGCCTTCTAAACTTGTTTGTTCTCTGACTATTTGCAACTCTCTTTAGTTGCTTTGGTATCATTCATGTGTGTCTGTGTGCGTGTACCAACAGCTGTTACAAATGATGAACTGGAATAATTATGAAGTGTGCCATTTCCAGAGTGCTGCAACAGCCCACTGTCCCTCCCAGGACTGATTTAAACTGCAACTGGTTATGTAAAGTCAACACTTAGAGTATTTTTGACAGAAAGCAAATTAAATTCATGTATCCCAGAGTGACCACGAATGAGAGTCCTAATTTGTTACCACACACTTCAAGTGAGAGGGAAAATCCACGTATTTGCACAAGAATTAATGAAAAAGGGACCCAACCCTGACTGTCAGCTGTATGAGATGCCTTCAGTTGTGGGTCCTGCTGCTTTCATCCTGCCTATGTGAGAGTAAGAACAAGCCTCCAGCCAAGCAAACAATCCCAACTGGTGGAATATTCAGTATGTTTGGGCATTCTTTGCTGTTTCTTTGCTTAGGTAGGTACAATACTAGTAAGTAGCCAAATGACAGGAGAGGTTAGTCATTGAGTCCATGAATAAACCAGTTTTTATTTCTCTGTTTCATAGAAAAACTGGGCTAAATGAAAGGAAAACTGTGCCTTTTACTGTGGTGCTGTTTGGTGGCAGGTAGAGGCAAAAGAATTTGCCCAATGCTGGGAGCTAGGGAGCAGGTCCAGGCTGTGTTTCCTGGATTCACTATCACTATGTCACCTTGGCCAAGTCACCTGGTTTTTTGCTTTGAGTTTTCCACATATAAAATAGAGAAAAAACTTTATTATTTGGCAATGTTATTTTGAGAAAGATTGCCAAATACCATGGAAGCTGCAAAACCAACACCTTGTTAGGAAGGGGAATTCCCTTGCAGGAACAGTGTGAAGCACCTCATTCCATCACTGTTTCCAGGCTGCTTCCAAGGCCAGACAGATACAGGTTTTGTCTGAAATTTCTTGGTAAAATTTAATTTTCAAAGGGTTTTTTTCCCAACTGAACTTGAAGTTACTTTTGTTCTAAATTCAAGCTAATAACAGTAACAGGAAGAGGCTAAAATGACAGTGTAAAGAAATGGATAAATTAAGTCTACTTTCAGTTATGTGTTGGGTTAAAAATTTGAGATTATCATCCAATACTTTTTTATTAGTGTTCCTACAGTGTTGTATTCCAGCATTAGCAATCTTTCAAAATCCATGGTATTGTTTATAAAAACAAACTAATTGAAGGCAAAGTGATCTCTAGCACTATTTGTGTTTGCTCATACTTTGTTTTCATGTCCAACGCTTGTGTTTAAACTTGTTTTATTGGAATAATAAGACACACTCTGACTCGGAATCTCCACTAGCCTTTGCTTTTAAAGTCAAGACTCTTGCCTTCCCTTTAGCTTGTTCCTAATTTGCCATGTCTGTCACTTCCTCTCTGGCAGGGCTTGTGATTATAAAAGTGTGTGGGAGTAAAGGTTAAAGATAAATGCTAGGTTTAACAAATATGGTTATTCTTGCCATAAGGATTCACTTCTGAAGTTAGTGGTTGGTTCATCCTATTTTTAAGGTAGGATTTCAATTGCATTCCATATTTGTGCCTGAGTTAGAGTTAAAATCAATATACTTTTAGCAGTTTGTCTCTCTGAAGACTTCAGGGTGTCAGCTCAAGGGCTGGGTTTGTAAGGAGAACATAGTCCAGCCCCCGGACTTTATACCAATAAGTAAATATTCAACAGTTCACAATGAGAACATGAGTGAGACTGTGCTCCACTAGCAGCAGTACTTGTTTATGGGGAAATGAAAGAGTGCATCAGCTCCAAAAGGAAACACTAAGGGCTTACTTTAGCTTGGTAGTTATTGAATTAATCTGGATCGATGTGGGTTCAGACTCAGAAAAAGGGTTTTGAGTTTTTCAAAAATAAAAGGCATTTTAAAATTGCATTTGAGTTTTTGATAGCAAAGATGCTCAAACTGTTGTATATGTTTTAAAAAGGAGACAAGAGCATTTTCTCTTTCACTGACTGGGAACTTTCCCAGGGCACCAGTTCATTGACAGTTTAGAGAAGAGTGAGAGCTCTGCACTGTCCAGATTTCTGCAAGTGCATTGGCAGAAAAAGGGAGACAAGAGAAAATGTGGGCCTGCTGCTGAGTGGGGTTGTGGTAACATAGGGTGTGGGCAAGTCAGAGATACTCAATACCTTCTTCACCTTTGATTTGTTCTCAAAAATTCCAGGCCCCTGAGACCAGTGGGAGCATCTGGAGCAATGGAGGCTTACCCTGAGCAGAGAAGATCAAAACATCTAAACAAACTGGACACTGACAAGTGTCCACACGTGCTGAGGGAGCTGGCAGATGTCACTGCAAGGCCAGTCTCCAGTATCTTTGAAAGGTCACAGCTGTCAAGGGAGGACTAGAAATTCAATGCAGATGCCATGTCTTGCTTCGAGAAGAGGGAGGATGTGGGGAACTACAAGGCAGTCATCCTTATCTCAATACCCAGGAAGGTGTTGGATAAAATCATTCTGGAAACTATTTCAAAATATATTAAGGACATGGAGATGACTGGGAGTCATCAGGATGGATATATGAAGGGAAAATTATGCCTGATCAACCCGATAGCATTCTGTGATGAAATGACTGGCTTGGTGGACGAGGAGAGAGCAGAGGATGTTAATCCTCTTAACTTCAGACAGGCTTTCATCACGGGCTGTATCCTCACTAACCAACTGCAAACTAGATAAGCAGATAGTGGAGTAGATTGAAAAAAGGCTGAAATGCCAGGCTCAAGAGATTATAATCAGTGGTGCAAAATCCAGCTGGGGGCTGGTCACCAGTGGTGTACTCACATGGTCAATACTGGGGCCAATACTGCTCAACACCCTCATTAACGATCCCAGAGGATAAAACAAGTGCACCCTCAGCAAGTTTGCAGACACTTGAAGACTGGGTGGAGTGGCTGATACACCAGATGGTTGTGCTGCCATTCACGGGGATCTTGGCAAGCTGGATAGATCAGTCAAGAGGAATCTCATAGAATTTAACAAAGGGAGACACCAGATCCTGCACCTGTTGAGTAATGTCCCCACACACTTTACCAGGGGCTGAGGACCAGCTGGCTGGGAAGTAGCCTTACAGGAAAGGATCTGGGAGCCCTGGTGAACACCAGCTTGAACATGTGCCAGCAATGTGCCGTGTCCTTGTGGCACAGGTGCCCAGCAGTATTGTGGGCTGCATTAGGAGCACTGCCAGTAGGTTGAGGCAGGTGATCATTTCCCCCTGCTTGGCATTACGACACATCTGGAGTGCTAGATCTAATTTGGGAGTTCCCAGTACAGGAAAAATATGGTTTTACTGGACTGAACCCAGCAAAGAACCACAAATATGATTATGGGACTGGAGTGGTTGTCATATGAGGAGTGGCTGAGAGCTGGAGGAGCTCAGGGAGATCTTGCCAATGTATCTAAGTTTCGAAGGTTAGGGAGAGTAAAGAAGATGATGCCAGACTCTTCTCAGTCGCATTCAGTGAAGGAACAAGAGGCAATAGGCACAAACTGATCCATAGGACTTTTTCTTAAAACAGAAGAAAAAGGTGGGGGTTTTTTACTGTTGTGGCCATCAGAGAGATGGCCAGAGAGGTTGTGGAGTCTCCATCCATGGAGGTATTCAAACTGCAGGTGGAACCAACCCAGAGTAATCTGCTCCAGTTGACTCTGCTCTAACAAGAGGGTGCACTAAATGATCTCTACAGATCCTGTGATTCTTTGACTTAGGTACTTTAATTCTTTTCAACAACATCTGAGTATTTCTTCCAGGTTCACTGTTTATAACGAGACTTCTGATGCTTCCAAAGTTTTGCATGCTGATGGGACTTAAATTGTGGGTCACAGGTTCCTGCTGGGGCATTTAAATACTGCCTATGATAGATCCAGCCCAGTTTATTCTGCATAGCAAACTGTTCCAGGCTGAAATACAAACAAGCCTTAAGAAACTTATGGACTTTTAACATGTAAGTGCTGCTGCTTAATAGAATACATTAAAAAATTGATGGATTAGTACTATGGGCATATTATTGCCTCCAAAAAACAAGAAACAAGAAATGTAGATGTACTCCTTAAAGTAATATGACTATTTAGATAAGCATCAATTAAATAGACCACTAACTAGAAATATACACACACTTCACTCCTATAACTTCTTGGGTTTTTTTCCTTTGTAATTTATTTGTGTGATTTATTTAGGTATATTGAGAATTAAGACATATACAAATGTAAGAGTGATAATAGTACTGTTTAGGTATTTTACTGAATATACAGTGTTACTATATTTTTCTTTTTTTAACATTTAAAAATGTAACTACAGATACTCATGCAGCATTGTAAAGTATGTCTTCCAGAAGCTGCCATAAAGAGCAGTGCTACTCCTTGACAGCCTCAGCAAAGGAAAGAGATAGGGCTTTGTTTTTTCAAAGTCAGGAACAGGTTCAGCTGGGACACAACTAATGATTTCTGCAATAGAAATACATCACACACAGAGGTGATCTCTGAAGTGACCAAATCCTGGAGCCTTTATAGCTTAAAATCTACTCTGAAGTTTTTCCTGGAGGTTTATTACTGGTTAGTCTGTGTGCAGAGCACTGCAGATCTGAGTCATAAGGGATCTGTGCTGCTCTGTGCTATCTTCATCTTTCTCATTCTCCCTCGTGCATTCTGTGTCAAGCACACGAAACCAGCTCAGCAGCAGCACTTGTGCAGTGATGACAACCTGATAGCAATACCCTCATAGTCTCTCCCTGATTCACCCCTGGTGTCAAGCACAGAGAGGAGTCCTGTAAACTCATTTATATGCACTGTCCACCCACAAACTTTATCTCAAGTTGTGTGAGTGTTGAGTCACAGACAGGTAGTTCTTGTTCAAGTTCCAGCTTCATGTAAGCTGTGGATAATAACAAAAGCTATTTCAGTCTCACAGAAATAATGAGTAAGGTACAAATAATTCCCTTACAATAAGGCCCCTTAAATCAATAGAAAAATGCAAAAAGCAAGTTCGTGTAAGGAGGACATGCTGATTTGTTCACCCAGTAGCAACTTTCATCCAGATAAAGAAATAACCGGTGGACCATATCAACCAGATCACTTGTCAGCATGCTTGAAGAGCTCATCAGGAACCTGTCTAGAGGCCTAGATGGTAAATACTACATTTAGAAAAGATGCGTTGGCACTGCCCAAACAGATTATATTTATCCAGGTGCACAGGAATTCTATCCTGTATTGCAGTTTCTACTGCTTTGACTGGTACTGATGTTAGGCTTGCCAGCCTTTGTTATTTTCCATCAGGTCACCTCACTTACCCCCTGGAATCTTTTTTAGAGATTGGTGTTGCATTGCCACTCTCCAGACTCCAGGCACATAGGAAGTGTGAAGAGAAAGGTAGGGCCATCAGAAGATCTGCTCTTGATCAGTGCTCAACACTGCCTTAAAAAACTCAGATGTCTGTAGATTTGTTACTCTGCCTGGTTTGGTTTATAGCCTTTCCCAGTTAGCACACTTTCAGGAAGAGTCTCTGCTGACTCTCAAAAGGAAGCGTTCAAGTATGGGGATCAGCTTATTCCAGTGAACATATGCAAATACATCGTTTGGCTTCTCTGGAAACATTTTGGTCTCTTCTCTTTTTTTACTCTGCAATTGTCCTTTGATCTGTCAGACTCCAGTGGGCTTCTTGGTCTTGATATACCTAAGGCAAGATTTAATATTAGGCTGCATTCATTTTGTGAGTTGCTGCTCACAGTTTTTTACTGTTCTTTCACTGTGCTTTCCTTTAACATGTTGGTTTGTGATCCTTTCTGTGGTTTTGCATTTGGAGAAGACTTAAACTTCTGATTCCTAATAATCTACCCTGTGGTGAGATTTTTGGTGCCCACTTCCTTGTGCCAGTTCTCAAGACTTCAGTAGATGGCACACACTGATACTGTGCTGTGCATCCTTCAGGAAGTTCAGCTCCACCTGTAAGAATTTGTTGCTCCTACCTTTTGTTTACTCTCCACAAGCCTTCTCATTGCTATGTCTCTCTCCCTTTTGAAACTGGGTGCAACTGCTGTGAATGCTTGGCCTTCGTCAAGCCTCTGGGAATTCTGAATGTAAACACAGGAACAGGAACCATCAGCTGAAGATGTAGGTCAAGATCGTGCACATAAACGAGGACCAAGTGAGGGGCTGCTCCTGTTCTGTGGCTTCCCTGTCCCACTGCTCTGTGAAGCAGTATTGATGGAATCTAATAAAATCTGTGGTATGAAACAATGCTGCAGTGTCCAAACAACATGGAAGTTACCTGAAGTACAGTGTTGGTTATATTTCCCACCCTCTCTGCCCATCTGGTCACTCTCAGCATGCCCTCTCTGTCCTTCTGGTCAGGCAGGCAAGTGGCAGACTCAGGACTACATGTACAGAAAGCTGACATTTTGGTGCACTGGCATTCTGTGCCACCTGCTGGGTTCCTATTTTGTTTACTTGATCTAAAATCTCATTAATAAATTTCATTACTAGCAGAAGGGACTCTTACCTTTCCTGTATATTTTAAATTCTGGTGCTAAAATATCCTGCATGTGTGTAGCATGTCATTGCCTTTGTCTAACACAAGACATTTTATTTCCCTCCACTTATTCATTGGATGTTTAGCATTTTTATAGAAGTTAGTGTTGTTCCATTGTTTCCTCCTTCATTTCCCATTTGAAAGGTATTTTATTTGTTTTCCATTCCTTACTTTTGCTCTCTGGCCTCTCCTGCACTCAGAAAGGCACAATTTCCAAACCGTTGCTGATAGCAAATTGAACTGTGTGTTCCCCACTCCTGCTGCTACTCGATTTATATCTTAATCATTCACAACCTTTAAACACCAGCAATTTAGCCCCCAGAGAGTCCACTGTTTCTGTAGAGGCTCTTTTGATCTCAGAAGTACTCCCAAGCTCAGATCAATCTGGAATTTTGCCCTTTAAACCGTTCTCTCATCTGCTTGTTGAAAGTTTGTTCCTTCCTGGTCAAACATAAGGCAGTGGGAGCATTTTAGAGATTGATATTAGGCAAGGATGAATTGTGCCTCTGAAACATGTGAGACCCAAAACTACAGGCTCTTCCCCAGCACTTTTAGGGAATTGTTCTGCTTTGAATGTTTAAAGAACAAAAAACCCCAAACTAAACCAAAACAAACAAACAAACAAACCCCTTTCTCATTTAAAATTAAAAGCTCTTCTACCTGAATTAATTTTTATTTGCATAAAAACCATTTTCCAAATGATAACTGATTTTCTTCTAAATCATTCCTTCAAATGATGCTTTCTGCAACAAATGTAATGTGGTACAAAATATCATCTTACTTGCCAGCTCCCACAATCATAATTTGTGTAATAATCCCACACTGGCACAGTGACAAGGGGGAACAGCTTTTGAGGAGATGGAGCATATAAACTCTGCCAGTAGACCAACTAAACCAAGGCAAACTTTCTGGTGAAAATGCACAGTACAGGTGTCAGAGGCCCTTTTTTAAGGTGCTGCAGAAGAGTATCATTTACCACTTTACAATTTCAAGCAGTTGTCTCAATGTTAAAGTACTGCTTCTATTATTTTGTCGTTGTTCCAGGAGCACACAGAGATCTTAGCAGGAGTCAAAGCCAAACCAACACCCAGAGAAAGACATTCTTTGCTATCTACAAAAAACTATGAGGATGTGTCCACACTCCTTTCTTTGTCTTATTTCCCAAACCTGTTTCTAGTATTTCAGTGGGCCTGAAGATGAATGAATATGCATCAGGGCAGAGCCAGAGGCAGCACTACAGAAGTTGCCACTGACACATTTGGGTAAAAAGGGAGGTTGTTATTAGAAAAAAGGTCTGTCATTCCTTTTATTATTTCTGGCAGTTACCTACCACGTGCAGTGGATGAAATAGAACAATCTCTAAAATGCTATAATAACATCTACGTGTTTATTATGAATGGTGACAAAGAGAATCAAATGTAAGGGTCCCTAGCAATAATAAATCCTTCAGGCACAATAAAAGCCCTCCAAGCTTTGGAACTCATGCCAAAGATTCATACAGAGATTGTAGAAGAGATGCAAGAAATACACATAAACTCAGCTGAGAAAGCATTTGATTCCATCCTAAGTTTACTGTGCAATATGACAGTTTCATAATGTGCTAAAAGGTTAGGCCACTGCAACTGGAAACAGGAAATGTGGAGCAACAACAGAGAAAAGCCATTTTCCTTTGTGTTCCCTTTTTGCTAAAAGCAAAACATTCTGTGATGTTTAAAAATAATTAGGTCCTCAATATAAATTTAAAAAAACAAGGCAGTAAATAAAGTAAGTGTCCACAAAGAAAACACCATTCAGATGGAGTTAATGCAAAGCTAAGGTGAAGCCACTGCTTCAAGACCCCTCTGGATACAGTCTCTCTTTATCCAAATCAGTTGCTGGATGCTTGTCACCTCCCCTTTGCATTTCAGTGACTTTTTTCATGGCCATGCATGGGATCAACTCCATAAAACTCAACTTGTGTATCTGTCAAAAAAGAATCATTTGGCTTTTAGCTGCATTTATGATAAAAGTTGCAATAGTCCAGTTTTCTTTTCCACTAAACTATCTTTAAACATGTCCAGGGCTGGTATTTTTGATGATTAGCAGGCACTTTACTCAAACCAGAGCCATGCTCTAACATTAAACTTAGCAGCAGAGTCTAGGTAGCACAGAAATCTGTGTCTGCTGGCTGCTTTGTGTGTGCTTTTTTTCTTGGAGAGAGTCCTCTCCCTCAGGAAATAACTGCTCCTGTAACTCTTGTAAGCCTTCATGTGGCTCTTGGGTTTGGTTTGGTTGATTTTTTTGTTGTTTTTTTGTTTGTTTGTTTGCTTTTCCATAAGGACCAATGCTGCAAGGTTAAAAATGCAGTAAATAACTAGTGTTCCCTGTTCAATGTCCCAGTTTCAAAGTCATTGATGGGGGAAGCAGAGAAAAGCAGAAGTTACCGTCTTCAGAACCTCTTCCCACTCTGACGAGATGCTGTAGGTAGCAAATCCTTTTCCACCATTCTCTTTGTGCTCACTGACACATGTGGATGCACTCAACTTAGCCAGAAAAACTGGATTACAATGTGTTGAATGTAAAAGGAGGAAGGTTGCTCATGCAAAGTATCTGTTCCATGTGGTGAGCAGAATAGAGATGGGGTGGAGATTTATGGATAGACAGGTGTTGACACTTTCTGCAGGCATTGCTATTGTTATAAACATATGGGTATAAAGGCAAAAAAATGATCTGTTGATAAGCAACAAAGACTCCTACTAGAAATACAAGGCTCTTAGTCATGATGTTGGCACCTTGAAAGGCTTTTTGTTTGGAAAGGCAAAGTAGTCTTCTTGGAAGCAAAAAGCTTCTATGCATTACTGTCAGCTCCGTGGTTGGGTCCCTCCTGTATCTGAAATTCTGTATTTGGTTATCTCTACAGGCATGGTTGAAATTTGCTCAGCCATTAGCTCTGCTTTGAAGTGAGCTGTAGGTATTCACAGGGACGTATAATGCTTGTGACTTGCAATACAGAAAGTGCTCACTGATTATGCTGTGAGTAATGCTGCTCTGCAGCTCACATTAAATGCAGAAGCCTCATTAATAAAGGATAAATCCTGTAAGAAGTAGGCTTTGGCACGGTTACAATTTTGATAAGCTTTCATACAAACCCACTTTTTCAATAAGACAAAACTGTATTGGCGTTCCGTAAGTTATCACATGACATACACCAAATTTCATTTTTTCCTGCATGTTCTTTCCAAAATTTTGGTTGGTTGCTGGGCTCACTGGGGCTGTACATTTTGTATCTCCTCTTATATAAATGTATGAGAGAATTTAAGTACAGGACATGTACCTGAACACAAAACTGAAACTAAGAGGCACCAATGCAAACTGCAATTTTTCCTGTTCTTGGGCATTCTTTAATTTTTGAGTCAGGATCAGTGTCTGAGTTTGTATTATCAAAGATGGTATTTTATGAACCAATAAATAACGAAGGAGCTCAAATCAGAAGTGTGTGTCTGAAAGCATATGTTACATATGTTCAGATATCTTAAAGAACCTCTTCTCTTTAACACACATTGGCTGATACATGTGTGGTAAGTAGGATGCTGGTAATTTCAGAATGGCTGGTATATGTTCAGTAAACATGCCCTGCATTATTTTAGTTTCAAAGTTAATCTCTGTTAGTCACCATCCCCAAATTGGGACAGTCAGTACATTAATAATAACAACACACATTTGGAAAGATTCATGGGAATGCAGGGTTCACATCTGCTTCTTGTTTTATTTAAAAAGAGACACACCATCCCACCACACATTTAATTTTAGTTTCAATGACTTGCTTTTGTATCAGGCTCACCGGTGGGGAATTTCTGCTTCCCACTCTCTCTGTGGAGACTTTAAAGCTTTGCTCTTCCTGAAAATGAATTATTTCTGGTAGCACGGCTTTGATTTTGCTACAGCTACAGACTCCTCTCTTCCTGAACCTGATTTCTGATTTTTCAAATAGCTCCTGTCTTGGCAGCCATGTGTTGCTCTGCGGTTTCCAGCAGGAGGGAACATTTGTTAACTTGCAGGTGCCTGTTTTTGTTCACTGCATTTCCGCTCAATTGCCAGCCTGGCATACCTTCAAATCCTGTGTCCGCAGGTGTACATATTCCTACATGAAGGGTGCACTGGAAGCATATGAAACAGACTGCACATTGCATTTCCCATCATTATGCAAATCCAGTATTTCTTTCCGTGATCAATGGCTCTTCCAAGTCTAATCAAAACAGATTTTCCTGGGGGAAAAAATGCGCTTTTTTTGTGACTTTGAAAATCCTTTTCCAAACAGCTGGAGCTTGATGTATACACCCTGTCCAGGTAAGCATTGAATCACCCAGCATGCAGCTATAAACCTGGATTTTATTTCACACAGTTTCTATCAGTTTCCCCTTCTTTCTCTTCTCCTTCAGGCCAGCCGGTTCTCGCCATGTACGTGTTTTTACTTTTGGTTTCTGTAACTTCCTGTAGCCACCCTCAGCATTTTCTCAGCAGCAGTTCCTTACCCGGACTGCGCAGTGCCACCCCCTCCTCCCACAGCCCCGGCAAGGCTCAGACAATTGCAAATTTGGCAGCCCCTGCCTCGGGGCTGGCACGCGGTCCGGCGGCCAGAGGCCATCGAGCATCACAGCGTGACGCGTGTTATTTGTACCACTTAAAATATTTTACTTCGGCGTGCTTGTTAATTTTAGATCATTCCATTCACCTCTTGCCTTTCCTTCGCTTCTAGCACTTACACTTTTTTTTTTGTTTTTGGTTCTATCTTCACTCTCACGTTTTCACTCGCGCCTTCCTTTCCCCGCGCCGCGGCCCCGCCTCGCCCCAACCTCGGGGCCCGCTTTCCTCCTGGCAACAGGTGACGCGCCCGGCCCGGCCAATGGCGCGGCG
>VZRO01002487.1:0-103072 GCA_013397915.1 Daphoenositta chrysoptera
CACCCTTTTTTCACAACTGAACGAAAAATACCAATTCTGAAGGTCACTAAAACAGATTCAGATCATAAATTGGGTTAATTCCAATAATCTTTTATGCAGTTATATTTTAGGTGGGATTCATTAATGCCCTTCTACTGAAAAGCGAAGCATGTATTAATACAGTATCATTTTACCCAATGCATAAGGGTGTGTAAAGGCAGTAATCAGTTGAAATTGATGACAAAATACTGTAAAATGTTTGGAGATGGTAGGTATATGTAATGGCATTCCTTCATTGCCTAAGATGGCAAGTATAAACTTAAACAGGCAGAACTTTTTTTCTGATATTTCTTAATAATGTGTGAATTACGTTTAACTTTGTACTGACATTTTCTCTGAGGCTTTTCAGCAGCAGATTTGGTTTGAGACATTGAAAAATATGCCTCTGTTAATAATGGAGTGAGGACAGGTTTTGTTACAAAATTACTATAGCTAGTAACATTTTCCAACGCAGGACAGTAGCCTTCTTTTAAACAAAGGTGAAGTCAACATGGCTTCAGTCAGCACCTGCAACAAGGTGAAGAGTTTTGCTCCTAGCTTTGAATACAAGAGAACCCCACTGAAAACTTTCTTCTAGCTACTTACAAGAGTAGTATTTAGAAAACTGTGCCACTAGTTGGATGACATCCATTAAATATATACATATATAAACTAAACCAGTTACTCTAAATGTAACTATTTAGAGAAGGTCTCCCATCAGAGGCTAGGGGCTGTGATGCTCATAAGCAGTTTAAGTCTTATTACATATTGTTTATGAAAGATACAAAATGAAGGAGAAACCATCAAAATATAGACAACCTTACTTTAAAGTTAAGTTAGTCAGAGAAAAAAATACATATTCAGAAGTTCCAGAAAAAAACTCAAAAGAGACAGAGCAATGTAATGATAATATTTTCTTTATTTTTATGAAGTCCTTGTCCCAGATTTAAAAGGGATGATTTCTCTGAACATTCTTTTGACTTGACACAAAGTGTAGAATTGCAATAAACGTTTCTTATCACATAACACTGAGAAATTAAAAGAAATATATGAATGCATAGCACTCTCCAAAGTTTCCACGTGTGTGTCCCTTTATTCTACTCTAAGATATTTCCTCCAAGCATAACCAAAGCAAGAAGCCTGTCAGAGAGTCTACATTGCCAAATGATGGCAAGGACCTAAAAGTAGCTCTCAGAGAGGGCAAGGCTGTTACAGAGACAGAAAATTATTTTTTTGTACTGGTGTATTATTATGAAGCAAATTATTATGAAGAAGACTTCTGTGCTGTAATCCTTCTTTGTTCATAGCAAAAGAATTCTTAATTTTCAGCCCAGAATGTTTTAAAAATGAAAGCAACTAAAAAAACCCCTTATGGAACAAATTAGAAAAACAGACAGCAGTAAGTTGCCAGGACCACCTGGCAACCTGAATTATCTGTGGTTATGTGAAAGTTCTCATTGAGAACTGCCATCCTCCTGCAGAATGGGAGATCAGAACCAGAATGGGAGGATAAAAATCAGATAAAGTCTCCAAGGAGCCAAGGGAACTACAGGCCAGTAATTTCTAATCCCAGAAATTAGAAGGAACTATAATATAAGGATAATTAAGGATAAAAGTAAGGAAATTTGGGTAAACATTATCTATTGTCAAGTGTGCATGGCTTTGAAGCCATAAGACAGAGAAATCTTACCTTCTGATCTTGAAGTTCTCTAAAAGGATTGAAAACAGGTGGATGAGTGTGACCTGAGTCATATTAGGTATCTGGATTTCCAAAGCTCTTTTGTCCGGGTCCCTAATCAAAAGCTATTGAGGCAATTAAGCAGTGTCTGAGTAAAAGTCCCTAAATTTACATTTAAAATTAGAGTGGTGAATACCTGTTGTGCAGGTATGTTATCAGCAGAGCTCTGCAGAGATCTGTACTAAGACTTGTGTTATTTTACAGTATTCTTAAATGACCTGGCTAACAGCTGAAAACTGAAGTGATAGTAAATGTAAATTTAATGATAGTTATGTGGCATAGTGTAGAGTTCCAGAAAGACCTCATGAAATCAGGTAGCAATACAACAGCAAACAATGATAAACACAGATAAATGTAAGGAAAACACAGTTGTTATTCAGAATGGAGATCCCAGTTTTATGATGATTAATTCCATGAAATTATCCCTGTTCAGCAGCAGTCAAAGGAGCAAATCATCACTGGGAAACACCAGAAAAGGATAAGGACCTAGCAGAAAGCTTCCATCCAATGCAATCACTGCATTGTTCACTTCTAATTCTTGAATCTTAAATAGCAAAGAGACAGCATAGGATTTTTCTTCTTTTCTTCTTTGTCTCTCCAATAGCAACAGAGCACAAAATGAGATGTGCAGGAGTCAAGTTCAAAGCGAGAGTTCTTCAAGCAAGAGGAGGCCGAGTTGTGGAACTTGCTGCCAGAGGTGTTGAGGGTGACAAGGGCTTACAGAGGTTCAGCAGTGCAATGGCCAAGTACCTGAAATAAAGGCTCACTCCAGGTTACCAAACAGGGCATATTCGGAGGTGCAAAGAGTCGGGAGTCGGACAGAGGAAATGTTGCACATGCCTGCCCTTCTTTTACTCCAAGCAGGTCAATGCTGGGGAGAGATGGCTGACTGGCTTAGAAGAACCCTGACTCAATATGACTGTTCTTCTATGGAAAGACACATGTGCTAATGCTTTTACAATAAAGACAACCGCCCCCCCCCACCCCGCATTCATCTTCAGTTATATACTGATTTTTGTAGCATTCCTTTCACATTCACTTCTCTTATCTGAACTTCCAATACATCAGATATCTTTCAGAATAAAAAAAGTATAACAAGGGAATATGCTTGAATTTTGAATTTTTCAATTCAGTCTGTGACTCAGCAGGTGGAAAGAAGTCACTTCACACTTCATGTGATACCCACCAGCATTCATTTCAGACAAGAGGGACTGAATAGAAGTCACAGCATGAAAAGTAGACAAGAGTGAACATGATGGGCAAGAAAACAATAGCTCCTACCTGGACTGTTTAGACTGAAATGTCAGCATTCAGGAATGTCCTATAGTTCCCTGTTCTGCCCATATCACTTTCACCAGCAATAAGTTTATGCGTAAGTGCAGGGCAAGAAGTTTACTTGTGAACAAACTATATTGATGAGGACTATATAGAATATCCTGTAACAATGACAATGGAATATTTCAAAAGAAAACCATTGTGATGGGAAGCCAAAGGAGATGCTACTATAAAGCCACATAGCACCAGAAGTACAGACAATGAAAGATGATTTTATTTATGGAGAAAAGAAGAGAAGAAAACAGTTGACTCAAACCCAAGGATGTGTATTTGTTTAAACACAGCACAGCTATTCTTTTAGTGAAATATTTCCCTTTTTGGCTATTTAGGAAGAGAATGTCTTAAGACTGTCATCTACGAAAGCAGAAATACCTTTTCTACACAAGCAGTTTGTTAGCCCAGTTGTAATGGACTAACTTACAAACAGGAAAGGAAAAGAAAAAATAAGCTTTGAATTTCTCAGTCTAGGACTCAGCACATTGTGTGTGACCCTGAGTAAACATTTCTGTTCCCAAACCAACAACACTGGCATAAAGCACACAAAGTACCAGTACGCTTGATAAGTCTAGCAGAAGTTGTTGCCTATTATCTTCCTCTCAGGAAAGACAAAAAATAAGCTGGGGACTGTTCTTTGGTCCTGAGATCAGGAAACAAGGGCTGCTGCATACAGCTTACACCAGAGCTCAGTTCAGGTCTCCCCTGTGCTCCAAATGTCCCCGAAGTGCTACGACAACAAAACTTCTGCATGTTTATTCCAGGTGTTTTGAAATAAACCCATAGTAACATGTTGAAGTCTGCAAGAGCATTACAGCCTGCAGCATGAAACATGTTTCAAGTCCTAGGGTGCAGCAAAATAGCACAGGGGATACCTGAAGGTTCAAAAACACATTGGAAGAGTTTTGAAAACATATGAGGGGTGGAAAGAGCCAAAGTTGATTCAGACTGAGTTTCTCCTCACCAGAAATGAAGGTGAGAGACACTTGTATCCAATTGTTTGACTGATGTCTCTAGATTGCCTGTTATTTTAAAATTCATACATAAAAGAAATGGACAATATGAACTAGAGATGCGGCTGTATTTCTACAGGCTTCTCCACCACCTGACTTCAAGATCAATTTTGATGATCTTTCTCAGGCTAGGGGAGGGTCTAAGATCCCTCTGTGAATCAAAGGTGACATATAAATTAAATACATCACGCCCAGAGTATAAAGCCCTTTGTTCTGTGGTCTTTCTGATTCCCAGCCTGACTTACAAAACAAAGATGTATAACGCCAGGGACTAGCCTAGAACTTTGGCCTGTTGTGCATTGTCTGTGAAATTCTCCTTTACCTCTTACTATTTCTTAGTGCTGCAGTAAATGAATGAGTGGGTATATTATGTGCCCGTAGATGTGTGTCTGTCATTCTGAGTGAGTGTGTCTGCCTCTGTCCTTGACTTACTTTTTTTCTTTCTTCATGTTTCTTTTTCTTCCTTTTTACAATATCTCAGTTCTAGTCAGACCCTCTCTGTTCAACACTTCTTTTATTCCTAAAACACTCATAATGCTATTCAGAGAATATCTGTACAGTAGGAATAGACAGAATACAGAGTGCTTACCACTGTGTAAATGATGTGCTCCCTGAGATATTTTCATGCACTGCGTGCATGGTTGTCCTTCACTCAAATTATGAAATAAAAAGAAATGTATCTACCTTTCTTTTGAATTCTTGAAATAAGTTTGAGCAATTATCACATATGTTTGTCTTCTTAGGTTGAAACCAATAATAAAAAGGCGAGAAACAACAAAGACTTAGACTCAATAGGATATACCAATGTGTCAGCTTCTTGAGGAACTGACAAAGAAGCATGCTTTTACAGAGAATAGGTTACCAAATAAAAGCCAGAAATCTCCTTCCTTACCAGTGTGAATGTTAAGATTCTTGACAGCATTTCAAGCACATTCAAAAACATTTCAATTTTGGATATTATTATCACGTATTATATATGGTTAATCTACCACTATGAAATCACTCAGGTCACAAATGCCCAGCTCCAGATGAGGCTTTGTCTGAGCCAGTGAAGGAAACAATATCTTTCTTAAGGATTGTCTCTCCTTCTCTGGCTTGAGGACAAATAAAACAGCCTCTGTTGCTGACTGGTTGCAAAGCAACATAAGCATACATCTTGGACAGAAAATCTCTCTCTCTTCCAATTCCTACCAAGATTCAGTTTGGGGATTTACTGACAACACCACAGTAATTTCTTTTTGGGACGGTGATGTTTTTCCCTAGTGGCAGGATTGAATCAGTTGGGATGATCTATTGGATTTCTCCTAGCTATTTTGGAACTTCTTAAACATATTCCATACAGCAGTCTACTACTCTAGTGCACCAAACAGGTATAAATGCATGTTCTCCTATAATTTGATAGATTGCCTGCCCCACTCCCCACTCAAATCCAAGTAAGACGGAGCAAGTTCATTGAATTGTCACTGTGATAGTCAGAGACCAGAGCACATGCTCTGAGGTGAGGCTGGGGGAGCTGGGCTTGCTCAGCCTGGAGAATTCGAGGTGTTGAGGTGGACTGAGACAGCCCTCCAGGTGTACTGGGTGCCAGACAAGAGGCAATAGATATAACTACACTGAAATTAGACACGTTCAAACTGGGTAAAATCCTGACTGGAAAAAGCCCTGAGCAACCTGATCTGACCTTGTAACTGACCCTGCTTCATGCAGGAGGTTTGCCTGGAGACCTCCTGTGGTCCCTCCTGACCTGAGCTATCCAATGACCTGATCTGCAATAGCCTCTCTCCAACAGCAGAGCTAGTCCTCTCACAGACTGGAATAAGACATAGATGAAGCAGTGCTTCTTTTAAAGAATGAGCAAAAATAGCAAAGCAACAACCTAAGTTTTTTCTAAGTCTTTCACTTGCAAGTGGAATGAAGGTATCATCCCAAGACAATCACTGTGGCCAAAAGCTCCTGAAGAAGTCTGCCTGTCTAGTGGAAAGGATTCCAGAAGTGTCCTAGCTCTTCCTGGCTGGGGGTTACACCTAATTCCCAATATATGTTATTTCAATCCATGATAGCCCAGACAGAAGAACTCAGTACAGTATGATTAGTTGCCAAGTTACAGACTGCAGAAAAAGAGTAATAATTTCCCTTAACTGCAAAATTGTTCAAAACGTTTACTGGAAGCACCATTTGGCACCTCAACATAAATGCAGAATGAAGAAGACCACCCTTGTAACAGGATGAGATACTTTTATCTTGAAAACACACTGCATTAAGACAGTACATACTGAAAAGAGATTTTTTTTTTTTAACAGTAATCTGTATGGAACCTCCAGTGCCCTTGAAGAAACTTTCATGAACTGATTTGTGTTCTGTGCAGTTCCCTACCTGGTGAAGGCAAAAGCCTATAAATACTTTTACTCAGACTATGCATTTAAATACTACAGATTAAAAAATATATTGTCAAATTACCTGTTACCATGAACATGAGAAGCACAAAATGCAAAGCTGTAGTGGAGCAAGGTTGGGTCAATGACAGAGCCATTTTCTGAATACTCAATCAGTTCATCGAGATAGCAGAGGTGGCGGTGACAGCCCCTCACGCCGTAGCGAGCGCAGTACTCATCCAACACGAAGACCTGACCTGGGCTAAACCAGCCCTGAAAGGCAAAAAAGGACACGACATTTTGAGATTTACTTTCCCACTCTCAGCTTTAAATCAACCAAAGAATAGAAATATAGATTTTTGTGTCTATGACATAAACTTTTTATATCAGAATCATTTACATCTGACTAATGCTGATGGCACTGGAAGCTAGGTCCTACAATAGCCCTCTTACTGAAAGGATTAAATTTCAGGAAACTATTTGCAGCTATCAGTTACCACTATTATGAAATACACAGTTTACAAAAAACATGCTAATACATCCAAAATCTGGCACAGATTAAGTTATATATCAAAGCCTAATATAAAATAAACTAACACTTTAAAACAATTAATTTTGTTTTAGTAATCAATTGTAAGATACAAACTAACATTTGGGTAATGCTGAGGGACATTTAATATGGACATTAAAACATAGTTGCTGGATGTTCAGTTCTCTGTGGCTGCAAATTTAATATCTGGACCACAATTCAACCCATGCACTTAACATGCATGCACTTTTAACAACTTTTAAACAACTTTTACTAGTAAAGAGATACAAAGCTAGGTAGTTTGTTAAAAGCCACCTGAGTAAGATGAGTAAGATTTGACCTTAAATAGTAATTAGATATTCTCAGGCTTACTTAGAGCTTTCTTGGTCAGAGTCTTTTTTGGACCAGAATGGCTTAACCCTGACACATGAGACATGAGCAAAGTACAGACTCCTTCATACCACAAAAACAGCTCTTGAATGAATCCATAGTGTAAAAAACACAATTGAGTCTTGATGCAGAAATATGATAAATAGTAACACAGTGAGCTTCCAAAATGCAGCATGAAGAAAAATATAAAACTCAGAAAACTACAACTACTGCATATCTATTCTACATAAGCATTTTCCCTTGTTCTTGTTTTGACTGTGGTGATATTTCCCTCTCATCATCTCATCATCTCTCATCATTACATCTCATCAAATGGCAAAGAGAGATCGAGGAATACCTGAACTCAAATACACAAATAACTTGGATAAGCAAAATGATTTTGCCAAGTCATGAATTTATAACATCAATATAGCAGTTGAAGACCAATATTTATCTAATGCTTGTGAATACTTCTGTAAAATCAGATGTTTAATATTTGTACAAAATATCAGCAAAAATACTACTGAACAATACTTAAAAATACATTTATATCAATTTTAAAGAATGTGTTTTAACTTCACTAAAAAACTTGCATTAGACAGGAATTTAAGATTTATATCCTCCCCAAACTCTTCAGTTTAACATATTATCTGCAAACAAGAACACCTCAATGGTATTTCATATTTAATAAATTTGTTTGCTCCTAATTAATTTCTTTGAAGTAAATCTTTCCACTGCCTTTAAGGAGCTTTGCCTGTTTCTAGAGAACACTTAGCTTTATTACAATATGCAGCATTTAATCTAGTATCTGATCATGTTGCAATGCCTCATGTAGCTTACACAGTGTTTGATAGAAAATACGGTATTCTATTGAAAGAAGAAAGAAAAGGGTTTATAACTGTATTTCTGCAATAATATAGGTCCTAGACCTAGATATAATCAACAGTGGTTATTGTGACTGATATCCTCCCAATATGTTGTCATTGTCATGGATCTCTCCCTACATTTTTTATGGAAAACATAACAAAATGTTGCATATCATTTCCTAGCAGTTCAAAAGCGAACTATTGAAATTTCTGCCGGTTCTCATAGGCTGTAATTGTGACAAGAATACAAGATTTTAAAGAACTCATTAATTTAACTTCAGTCTCTCTTAAAAGATCTGTTTCTGTGGTCATTTTTCATATAAATGTGTGCTTTCCTTGCCCTCATTCAATCCCATATCATGCACAAGACTCTCAAACACATAACAACTATATCCTACAAAGTATTGGTGTTAGATAACCACATATTTTTTATTTTATAATTGAAAAAACAACCCAAACACAAAACCCTCAACCTCCTCAATACTCTCCCTATACCAAGAAGAATGTAGAATTAAAGAAATAGAGGTTATATAATAATTTAATACAGAACTTTGCATAATCTCAATTCCTACACTTTAATTTTTTTTTTTACTAATTGTACGTGTGGTTACACTGTATTTGTTGAAATAGAGAGATGAATTGTTAATAACAAACTATAGGAAATGAGCTGTTAGAGAAAAGAAAAATCACACTTGTAGGTCCATGTATTTTACTGTTACCTTGACATTCCCAATTCTTTAAAAATAAAAAAAATATAGTTAAATACACAATTAGAAAAAATTATCACCCATTCCACTTATTAAAAGCTGAATTTAAAAAAGAATGGCAAGAAATACATCTGCTTTATGGTTGCTATAGCACTGTGCATTTCACCTAACCTTTTCTATAAGTTCCTGATTTCAAGGTTATATTAAGTGTCTTACTATATTATTATTATAAAAAAAGATTTTGACCCCAATGCACTGGTAGAAAGCTAACCATTTTCTCTTTGAGTGCCAATTACTTTGTACAGATGTACCTTCAGGCCTCTTTGATTCAGTGTGCAACTCACAGACAGAAAATGAGTCTTTTAACTTTTCCATATGTACAGATCAGGCAGTATTTTAAAAGGGAGACAACTGTCATCAAATAATAATTTTTCCCCTTTTTAACAACTGCAAACAAACCTAAAAATTCCAATTATTGTCTTTGTATTACAAGACTAGTCAGAACAATGGAAAAAAGAAGTATAAATAGAAGTATAAACCCCCATTATCTTTTTTTGTTGCTATTGGGACAATAAAGTGAAAAAAAATTATGTGCTGTGAGGCATTTTAGATCCTTAGTGAGAGATCACTCTTTCAGACATGGTATCAGGTGAAAAATAAAACCTCAGGAAGTTATGAAGTCAGACCTACACAAACCTGTTTAACGAGTGTGTATAATTTGATGAACTTCCACAAGATTGTTGCTGGTTTTCTTCCTTAATGAGAACAAAACCTGAAGCAGCCCCATCCTCAACTAGTTCACAAAGCACAGAATAGAAAACGACTGTAGGAAAAGGAAACTGCAGCCAACATCTTACCTTTTATGATGGTAATGATGGTATTTGACTGTGGAAAACATTCATTTTGATACAGAGATCACATTCTATTTGCTTCTGTTTAACAATTATACTCCCCTTTGCTACTTGCAATTCAGGAAATACATATAAGCCCATATATCTGTATTTCTTACAGATCTGCCTCCCTTCTTTGGTGTTCCTCCTTCACACCAGAGTGGAATGAAGCATTACAAGACAGGTGAAAATGTCTGAGATGAGGCAACTACATTTGGACCTTAAAATGTCTGTACAAGTGTCAGTAAATCCTACCACAGGAGTTCTTACCATTGTCAAAACCTTCTGTTTTTATTCAAACCTCCCCAGAGGACATGATAAATTTCACCTGATAAAATTGAAGACAGTTTGTGTCTCTTTGCTTTCTATTGAGTGGCACAGCAGCCGCTTGCAAGTATATAATTTTCAAATTTAAAACCAATCGATTGGACCTTTATTCCACCTACAACTGCAGCTGTTGAATGAACAAGGAAGAAAGGACTACTTTGTAACAACTATTTCTCACTTTATATCTGTCTTCCAGCCGGTACTCACCAAACAAGAATAGGAGTCATTCAATCTGTGATCCAAGGTCTGTCTCTGAAGCAGTCTAAAGAGGGAAGCATGGTCAAATTTGCAGGGATTAGCAGAAATAAATTCATCCATGCCATGTTTCTGGCCACGGTCTGTATCTGTTGTACAAAGGAAAAATGTGCAGAGCAATACATGTGAGTGTGTGTTCAGGCTTACAAACACTGGTGTACGCATGGCATATAAGTCTCAATATCTAAGCTTTCTTGAAAGTATCTCAAAGAAATAACTCATATAGAGAGATGCTTGCAGGTGAATTACTATAGAATCTTGATCTTTTAATCTGAAAATATTATTACTGAATTATTTTTCTATCATACCAATTTAAAGAGTGTAACAGTGAAAAAAAAAAAATTGCTACCCAATGACAGATAAACCAAAATTTAGAAAGGCTGCCAGAAAACACAACATAGTACATTAAAAAAGTCTTAAAGCATGGTTTTCTAGTGGGCTCTGCAAATGTTTCTATTTAAAAACAGTGTTATAAGTAGAAAAGAAAAATATTCTGAAATTTCCTGGTTTAGTATGGCTCTCTTTCAAATTTTAGCAAAATAACCACAAAATATTAAAAAAAAATAAAAAGAAAAAACTAAAAAAACCAGGAACAGGTTTATGCATTTATTTCTTCAGAAATGAAAGAGCATCTTTACTGCAGTTCAAAGTACCACTTAATAGAAATATTCATCATGGCTTGAAGCCTACTTCTCAAATGGCAAACTGGAGCAGAAATGAACACACTGGCTTGAGCTAGGTCATTTCCAGCCTTCTTTTTGTACTCGGCTTTTAATGAGACAAACCTTAATGTAGTAATGGCAAAAGCTCCTTCAACCTTCCAGCAAAGTGTACTGAAAAAGGGAGCAGCATTTTTGTGTAAATACATTGAGAAAACATACCATCCCAAATGGCACTTCAATCAAAGGCCCAAATTTATTGTTCTTCACAGATTGCATCTTTCAACGCCTTTAAACCCCGCGGGTTTATCAAAAGAGAAGCTCTAGTGATTGCTTTCATTAATGCTATGTTTTGTCAAAGTCTTCAATGTGAATTATCTATCTAGTATGGACAGAAAAAGCCTTACAGTGCCCAAAAGGACTAGTTATGTATTAGCACATTAGCTGTCTTAGATTCTATAGACTGTACTGGGGTGAACAGTCCTATCAACTTAAAAATTGACTTCCCCTTTCAATAGGGTCTTAGCTCTTTGTTCCTTTAAATTCAAACCTAGGTCTTTTTATATTCGTTACCAGAAAAGTATAGACCTAAGTGTATCCTAAATGCAATTTTGAAAACCTGCATAGTAGAAATCTAAAATTTCTAAAGAAAGGAGACAAAAGTTTATTGATTAAACCCAATTATAGAGTCAGGTTCATAATAAAACTCAATATTGATCTGTGGGCATGATGCTAACATAATCAGTCACATTTAGAAATTTAGCCCCAGATCATATTGATCCATGTCAAGTCCAACTTTCAGCTGTATTTGTGGATGGGAGAATTATTTAATTCAAGCTGAAGGATCTGCAACATCAAATCCTAGAAAGATGCAGAAACTAATTCATATCACTTGGCTTTGCACTGTCAAAGCAAGAGTCACATCCATGTGACAGATTTCACCAAGGTGGATGTAGCAAATAAACAGTATGACAAATATGTCGATGGTGTAAGGTATGAGACCATCATCCCAGAGAAACAGCAGCATGTATTTTAAATGGTTGAAAGATCTGCAGCATATGTGATTAGATAGATTAGCAATATTTCAATGAGCATTAGGCCAGCCTATCATTAATGACAAACCTAGCTCATATTTTTGACACAGGTACAGGAAATGCTCTCTCTTAATTAGTGCAATTTAACTGTATTTAAACACATTAATTCAAAGATAAACAACTTATATCAACACAACTACATTACTGAAAGTCCTGAACAACATATGAAGTTATCTATAGCTTCCAAAATGTCCAAACACAGATAAAATTCTTTCAAACCCATTATATTTAATTTACGAGTGACTGATTTCAACATTTCTTGTAAGTTTTCCTTCTTATAAGAATGTCAGGTTTATCATATACTATAAACATTATTTATAGTAAGACAGACAACAAAAAAGCAAAAGTACTAATATTTCCTTTTTGCCATCATGTAGAAAATTATACACAGCTGAATCATTCTTAAACTAATCTTTTGGTTTTTTCTCTGGTTAATCACACCAATATAAAAGATGTCCCTTTTTTAAGAGAGAAGGTATAAATACTGACAAATAATTTAAATATTTTGAAATCAGGAGACTGGATGTTGCAAATGAAACAGATCCAGCATAATGATGATCATAATGATGATATTCAGATGATCATAATGAGTAAGGTGACCTATTGAACACAATACAGCTTATGAAAGAAGAATTTGCTATTACATAATTTGAGCAAAAAAAGCGAAAGTATTGATTTAAATGTATAAACATTTGCTAGATTTGATACAAAAAAAGGATCTATGACTGATCATCTTTTTGAATGAATCAAGTAGTACAAATAACATTGTCAAACAGTAACAGAAGATCTGTTACCAAATATATTTTACCCACAGAAAAACAACTAAAAACTTACCTTTGCCAGCTGTAGGCAAGCAGGAAATAACAGAAAAATAGATCTAGTGTAATACATTACATTTTTGTTTATTGGTATGATACACATACAAGATAACTGATAAATATTTTGAAACGAAAAGGAATTTAAAAAATATAAGAACTTGAGCAAAGATTGTGAGGAATTCCTAAATGTTGTATGACTGTGACTAAAAAGATTACTCTAGACGCTACTTTTATAAATTTTTAGAGTGATTGATTTTTTCAAATTCTTACACAAATGAGCCTTAGCTGTTCTGTTTAAGCAACATGCAGATGCAAAAGGCATATAAGGTGCTATATTGTCATATAGTAAAGAAAAAAATACAAATCCATTTTTCTCTACACTTTCTCAGTCTTGGAAAACATTGGGAAGATATTTGAGGAGAGCTTCAAAACAGTAATATTTCTCTTGCTTTTTCACAGTTAGTTTTTCTTCCCTTCTCAATGGAATTTGTTGCCATGCTTTCCGTGTTGCCTTTAACTCATAATAAATCACTGGCTGCTATTTCCATGTTGCACTGCCTGTTTCAGGTTGTGTATTTCATCTTCTGGAAACTCTTAGCCAAAAAGCTATCCTTTTTTTTTTTTTTTCTTGGATCAAGATAGGACAAATAAATATATTTTCAAATTATGGTAAAAACTAACAAAAGCATATTCTTTGGGTGTTCTTTTAGACTAGATATTATTTTGGCAGAATAGCATTCTAAGTATGCCTTTTGCTGTCTTTGCAAGAAACTTTTGATTTTAGTCCAGCTGCAAAGGCAATAAAAATCATCACATCCTCAGTGACTCAGCAGAGTTGATTGAATTAAGACTAGCAAGAATTTCATGTTTATGGCACATTCTCAAGGGGTTCTAGCATCCCTACACAGCATCTCTGCCCCATTCCAGCCCAGAAGCAAATACACATTTTCTTCATCATCTACTCTGTGCTAGGGTGAACTACAGGTACTGGCCTTGCTGAGTGGTGACCTACTCCTTTTTGTGGCTCTCAGTGACATCTCTGCTTGAGTTTAAGCATCGTGAAAGCAATCTGAACCAGCTCAGGCAAGCAGGAAAGAAGAGCAGGTAGAGGCAAGCAATCTAGTATTGTGGGGATTAAAAAGATTTAAAGACTAGGACTAGTAGGGTAAGAACTATGACTCTGTTACAGAAGGGGCTGGAACTGGTCAGAAAAGACAGTGGCAAGGCATGCATTGCATTCCTTCAAGTGCCACTCCAGACAGATGGTGACAGCTTACATTGGGAACATTTTGACTCCTGATCATTGACCAGGACTCCAAAGTGCTACATACTTAGAAACGCAGGCCAAAGAGACAATCTATGACCCCAGAACTTTATAATTTAGGTACCAGGCCATGAAATAACTTCTGCAGAGAAAGTGGCAGAGGATGAGAAAGCAGCTGGCCCATATGGCCTGACTGTCAGGCTGGGGATACCACACTGACTGATTGCCCGTATTTTGTTGAAGGGCAAATTGGAAGAGGATAGTTGATAGTTGTTACATGTTCCTGACTAGTACAGAAGAGAGCACACAGGTGACTCACTCACTGTCTAAGGTGGTGGAGGCTGGCATAAATATTTTCTTTCTAAAAGGGAGACAGGGGTGGTTGGAGGCAAGCAGGAAATGGACATAAAGGGGAATAGGGAAGCATGAAGGGAGAGTGGAGCTACTCCAGTTGTCCAAATGGCAGAAGGGTATGGTGGACATAAAGCTGCAAAATCTGCTGAGGAAACTATGTCAAGTGAAAAAATACCTTTTACTTGTTTGTTTCTAAAAATGTAATTAATTGAAAGAGATCATCTCAGAAATCATGAGGGTATAGGTTCAGAATGATGTTTAGCTTTGTATTTCTTCACTAAGACACGACAATCCCCTCACGTGCTGCTTTTAACTCCTGTATTCTGAACAAGTTATTATCAGTGGTCAGCACTGCAGCAGCCTTTTCAATTGTATGAATATGTCTCCTAATACATTGCTCATTAAGAAAGGGATCACTTCCTGAACCTTTATGTGATTCAGATTAATCTATTTTTCATTGGTGCTTTCCTTGAAACATTAATGTCCTTGGGAATCATCTGGCTATTCTACAATCATGCATCCTTAAATACTCTGTTCTTTCATTCAACATGCTTATGCAGAACAGTGGAACTGAAGGTCAGTCTCCTTTTCTTGATTATTGCTGACATTAGCCTGTGTTCACTTTTGTTTTGGAGTCACCTAATACCACAAAACTGCAATACCAAGTTACTTAGAGATGAAAAAATTGGCTAGTATACATTTTAGAAGTTGGACAGGTACAACAGTATTTTGATTCATTTAAATGACCACTTTCAGATACTTCTGATTACTATCAAGAAAAGTTCAGGATGAAAGAAGATATTTTATAAACACAATGCAGAAAAACATTGAAGCGTTTCTCCTCAAGTTGACTTTTTTCTACATCCTGAAGTTTAAAGATATTTAATTTTCTCCAAGTTAATGAAAATTCTTTTTGACCATTTTATCAGGGTGAGTTGATTTTTCATCTTAGGGGATAAAGAAGATGGGGACAGACAGGTTTGAATGCCATTAGCTGACATTTATTTTGCAAAGCCCAAGCTGGTTTTCTGCTTTCTGCATGTGGAGATGGCATTGTATGATATACTGTAGAAACGAAAAAAAATGAAATCTTCTATTGTCTGGAAATGCTTAAATTATGTATTAACAGGAAAATAAAAATCACAAAAATAGTAATTGACAAATTATCTGGTCAAAACTGTATTTCCTAACAGTAAAAATGTATCATAGTAAAGAAGAAAAATCTGGAAATTAATTTCATTTAATATATATGCCAGCTATCAAGTACTTGGTGTTATATCTTGATTAAATATAAAAGACACTTAGCTTAATGCAAACGTATTTCTAGGGGAAAAGAAAATTAGCTTCTCATGAAGCTGAATCTATTTTAATGTGACAAAAGGTCACCTATAAATTCTTATGAGTAAAACTATGCCTCAAGAGATTCAGCACAGGAAGTAGGAGTCTCACAAAATTATTTAAGGTTATATCTGAAAACCCTTGTTCTTGAAGTTTCTTAAAAACTAAATAATTTGATTATGACCATTTCTACCTCAAGTGCAAGAGACAGAATTAAAAAAAAAATTTCCTCATGTAGAGAGAATTGCGGTATTATAGAAATCAGTCAAACAATGGTTCTGTATCTCATATTAAATTAAATTCCACAAGTTACTCTATTGCAAAAAAGTCTATGAATTATAATTTATGAATGATTTTGTGAATTATTACATAATATAAACATTGAAGTACATTAAACCCAAAGGCAAATAACAATTTAAACATGGATTTTTGATGTATATACAGTTCAGTCATATGAGTTGGTGTAAGTAGATACATAAGCATGACAGAAAAATACATGATATTTGACGCTTTTAAGCTTCCCTTAAAATGTCTTTAAAATAATCCTCACTTTTTCTATGGTTTCCACCTAGGAACTCTAGTCCCTCTAAAATAATGTCTAGAATAATATCAAGATGTGACAATCTTGCTGTTTAATTCTTTAACATTATCAGTAATTTTATCTCTGAAAACATATTTTCAGTATATCCAAGCTTGTTACTGCTTTTTGTACCTTTATCTTTCTATAACTTTCACTGCCCTGTGGTCAGAGTTTTCTAGTTGCTTTCACTTCCAGGTAAACACCGTGTCAAAAACCAGGAGCAATTCCTTGGCTACTGCTGACAGTGGTCACTTCCTTTGTACTTTCTAATCAATGCACACAAAGTAGAGACATTAGTGAGACAGTAGACAGTGAGATTAGTGAGACAGTAGACAAAGTGAGACATTAGAGACAGTAGACACAGTGAACTCTCACCACCCTGCACAAATCCAGGGAACTGGGAGGAGAAGAGCAGAAGCACTCCTCGGCTGTTGCCCCAGCTTTGCTTTTGCAACATTACTTTTATCCTACTTCACCTTAATGGCCCCAAAATGAAAGATTACTTCACGAAGTATTTCAGATTAATTCCCTTCCAAATTGTTTCAGATGAAAAACAGATGTCAGTGCTTTTGTGAGACTAAATTTTTTCAATGATCTTGACATTGAAAAGTTCAATGACATTGACAGCACAGTCAGGATTTTAGATAAATATTACTAAGTTTAACGAGCACATTTTACTGTTTTCTGAAAGCAAACTGTTATAAGATTACGGGATGAATAACAGGACTGAGGGAGGAGAATGGGTTTGGGTCAACCTGCTACAGACTTCAAACACTAAACCACGTTTAGTCTAAAACATACATCTCCCTTCTATCACTGTACATGTATGGTTATATGATAATGAAGAAGGATTATTGTATAATAATCATATGATGTTCCATAAATTTGATGGCTACTACACAGATCCTCTGATTGCACTCAGCCTCTTAATAACATAAAGGAAATCTTACATATGCTTCCTTCATGCAGATATCTACATGACAGAATACTTTCAAAAAGATAAGATGAAGACTTAAAGATATGTTTAATAGATGTTATCTACCGTGATTTCTCTGAAACCATGCTTTCCTCAAAGAAAGGTGATGAAAATTTAAACCTGAATAATTTTAAGAACTTTTTATATGCAATTTAATATTATATGATGTGCCAAAAAAATCCAGGAGCCCATCTGCTACCTTTAAACTCACAAAGTACTGTCTACATAGAAATTTTTTGGTAACTCATGCATACAGTGTATGATACAGCTGGCCTAAATCTATAAAAATTCTGAGAATAGATTGACGCTTTTCTATTCAACACTACACTGGCTGGCTAATGAAAAATATAATGCAAACCAAACACCGTCTCCATGGTAATATGTGGGTCAATTGTAAGGAGTATGAAGCTAATTGCTGTATTTTCATGGATTATAATAAAAATAATGACCTGCAAGTCAGGATTTCCCTTGTTGTTAATAACAATCTGACTTAGAGAGCTTCTGGCTAACAATGAACTGCTAGACACATTTGCCTAGTGAATAAGTTCTGCTTAATTAAACTTCATTGAGGGAGCTGCTACATATTTTACCAGCTAAAACCAAAACCAAAGCCACAAAAGAAAACAAAAGCCAACTTACAAAGTGGGGATATATCTGTGTTGGCATTGCCTCCTTTAAGATTCATCTTCTGAGCTTGACTTGCAGGAACAGGCTTGTAAGATTGACCTGTGGCTCTGTACATAGCTTGAACCCAGAGTATTCTATCCTGCTCATCATCACTGGCAAATATCACGGTATCGCCTTCTTTAACAGCATTGAAAAACATTCGACCACCCTGAAGACCTGAAGCAGTAAATAAGAAGGTAATCTTGATAAATGCAAGTTACTTCTAAATCACCACCAATGTTTATTACATTATTGGTTTTACTCTGTGTATGTGTGTGTGGAGGGGTGTGTTAAAACATTTTATAGGTATTTATGAGCTAGAAATAAGATAAATCTACATCTATAAGGATCAAATGGTAATACATGGAAGTAACATAAGTATAATAAATATAGAAGTCACAGGAGAAAATATTTACATGACTCCCCTTTCAATTCAGCTCCAATTTATTTCTTATTCATCTTCTCTGTGCCATATGATATTTTGCATCTTTTTAACATATTCTCCTTTCTGGTATTATTTTTTAGCTGAAACTTCCTGTCAACTTTATCTCTTATTGAGCAGAGACAGCTCCATAGCCTTTATCAGTGATGCTCTTCCTTCCTTAGTCCTTTTTCTCATTCCAGTTTTTTTTTTTCTGAGAGCATGTAATGAGAACAGCACACAACAGTCATCATGGCTGTGCTGGTGATTTCTTTATGACAGAATTGTTTTGGTTTTCCAAACACCTTCTGAGCATTGTTTACCTTCTCAGCTGTTCTGAACATTGACCCAACATTTTCAAAGATTAATCTTCAATGTCTCAGAAGTCTCTTAATTTTATAGCCCTCCACTGACACAGGTAGAATTGTTTTCCTCTGCATGAGATTTCCCTCTGCCATTTTAATATTAACTTGTGGAGATTTTTCTGATATCTCCAAATTTCCTTTTGATTATTATGAGTAATTTGTCTTTCACAAGCATTGGCATCATTCACCTTCTTTTCTAAATTATTTATGAATATACTTCACATTATACTGCCACTTGCCACCACCATTAAAAAGAGGAAAGGGGAAGACTGACTAGAATTCACAATTTTTCCCTTGTATAATATGTGGTCTTACAATGTTTCAGGAAACTTTAGTGTAAAGTTTATTTTTCATTAGCCATACAACAAGCTTCTTTCTAAAAGCATGATTTTTCACACCAGAATGTCCTAGGGCAGTAACTGCCAAAGAACCTTGGGATTTTTGGCTGCCAAAGAACCTTGGGATTTTTGCTGCTAGATCAAAACGAGCAGATTGAATCAGCTATTTTACACAAATATATTGTGCTTCAGTATCCTACTTCAAAATCATGAAAAGTACCTGTGTGAGGAGCTGTGTAATCCACAGTGTATCCTTCCAGTTGCATCAGTTCCTGAGGCTCAGACTTCTTTTCTCTGTAACTGCACATTGCAAATGTGTATTGGCTAACCTGAATAAGAAAGGACTTCTTAATTATTGAATTGCATTTCAGAACTGTATAACAAATGTTCCACGGTTTAAATTAGCTTTCATTTGCACTGAATAAATCAATCTCCCTTTTTTTTCCCCCCAGAAGTATTTACAGTGTAAAACTTCTATTTCTTTCTGTTTTTTCTGCCAAAATGAAGGAAAAAATCTCCAAACAAAATAACTCATAAACACATCTCTCTGCAGTTTCCTGAAATACACTTCGGGCTGTTGCTCTATGAAAAGATGAAGGGAAGCCATTTAGATTCTGGTAGGGAAAATACATAGTACTGTGGTACTGACCAAATTGCTCAGTATACTGTAAGAGAAAAAAAGAACTATATTCCAAGAAACTGAGAAAACAAGGACGTTTATGTATAAAAGTACTGTTTGCAGAAGGAGTGGCACAATTATAATGAAACTGGAAAAAGGAACATACAATCGGGCCAATTCTAGCTAATGATGGCAAGCATCAGAACCTTCAGTTTGATTTTATAGTCTAATTTCTGTACCTTTTGCATCTGTGTTCTCACCCACCCCTGGGTTGCTTGGCTCACTAGATAAAGTACTGTGTAGGCCAAGCTGCTTGCAGCTGGCATGAAAAACATTAGTTACTTGCCATCAAGTACAATTATCAAAAAAATAATAAAGCAATAAGAAGAGAATCTTTCCTCAGCTCTCCTTATAATTTCTATTCTGTCTACAGAGTCAAAAACCTCAGGGGTTTTTGACTCTGTAGACAGAATAGAAATTATAAGGAGAGCTGAGGAAAAACTGACTGGAAAGACAAAGAATGATAAAAAAAGAAATGTAGTATCTGGGAGGGAAAAGGAATCACTGAAACAAAACCGAGGTGTTCCCAGCCTTACATGAAGAGCTGGGAAGATTATAAAAGATGACCAGAAGAAAGAGCACGTGAATCTGTGAACATTTGAAACTTAAGGGAACTGAATGTATATGCACCTCTGAAACTCTAATCTCCAAGGACTGTCGGATACCTGGCCAACAGACTTGTTTTGAACTTAATACAGTTTCTTAGATCTGTAAAATTATGCAAGGATTTACAGTTAAGGTAAGGAGCTCATCCTATATCATAGGATATAGGATATCCTATATCATAGGATGGATCATCTTTATTTTGACTGCTAACTGCTCAGCTAACTTAGCTAAATTTATCATTTTGGCTACAGCTTCAGGAATGATCCTTTTTGAAACTGATTTCAGCTTCATTCATATATTTGCTGGCGCTGTACCTTTACCCTTTGTAAAAGAAGTTTTTTGAAAATAAGGATGGAATGTGCGATTATTATCTGGGTAATGGTCTAAAAATATTTCATTATTTTATATACTGGGGCTGTTTTGAAACAGGACTGTGCTATCTGTGTGTATGCAGCACATGGTGACTGAACGTCCCCTGGCACAGCCTGTACAAGCAAAAGCAGCAGGTGTAACAGCTCTCTCTGCAAAATGGCCAGCGGGCCTCAAATGCCAAACTGATGTCTCCAGAACCACAGCAGGAGTCTACAGGGGAGGGAGACCAAACATAGCTCTTCTAGTTTAATTATTTCATTAGTTAAGCAGAGGCAGTTTTACAGGAGATAAGAATTTGAGAGACACTGTTACGTGACTGAAACAGTGTTAGCTTTCCACATCAGATTTGGTACAATCGCTTAAACGGGCACACCAAGACCAGCTTAAATACACATAAACACAAGAGACAATCTAGTCCACCCAGAAATTCAGATTTCCAGGCCAGAAAGGGACTATTACAAGCAGCCAGCCCATCCTCCATCATGACAGGCACAGCAGAATTTCACCGCACTGTTTGTGCATTGAGCCCAGAGTTTTGCTTTCATTCACAGTGTATGTTTTAGAAAATTACCATAGTTTGGTTTAAATATTTTAAGCTATCCCTGGGTTGACAGGGCCTTGCAGACAGGGTCCAGCTGGGAGCAGGGCAACCAGCCCCATCCCCAGCCCTGGGCACAGGCCAAGGATGGCCTGGCATGTGGGGAACTGGACACTAGCGCAGCCGTGGCATCTCTGGGGCTGGGGGTGATGGCCCCAGGAAGCTGAAATGGGGGTCTGGGCTGTGGGCAGGGACAGCCAGGGCTGGTGGTCCCCTTTGGGAGGGGACCCTGACATGGGGCTCATCCCTACGATGTACCCTCTGCTCTAGGCATGGCAGCACTGTCACCTCTGTCACTGCTTGGTATTTCCCTGCTTATAGCCCCAAAACCACATTTGCACTCATGCCCAAGCATGGAGGGAGCTGTTGGTTAGTCACACAACTCAAAATCCTTTGCAATTAGCATGGTATTTCATGACAGCTTCCTCCTTTTCTTTTCCTTGTAAATTGGACCTACAGTTTTAATTTTTGGTAATGTGCAGTGTTGTAAAAACATTTTTCAGTTTATTCCATTTGGTTCAGATAAATAACCTGGCAAGGACCCACATTCATCTCTCACATTTTCATGTCAACAATTCCACATAACCACACTGTATAGGCAGTCTGAGCCATCAGAAGGGAAGCTAGCAGACACTAATCATGGAAATGCATAGGATGTCCATATTTTTCAGATTTCTTCAGCCACTGAATGTTTTTGATGATAAACTTGTGGAAGATCTGGGCTATGTATCTTCATCAATTTTTAACCTTACCTCTATAACAAGACAGCCATTATAATGCTGCTGTTTTTACTTTATTGAACATATTGAAAATGAGTTCTCTTATTTTAAAGAAACAATGAGTCACAATCAGTGACTTCATCTTTTTGTTGAAAATGAGACATTTTAAAGTTTCTTTACCAAAGAAACAGGTAAAAAAACAACTCCAGAAAACTTTGTTGGGGAATAAAATCTCAACAAAAGAATGAAATACAGAACTTGCCTCATTTATTTACACTTGCAGTCTCTCAAACCCTTTTCCTTATGGTCATCGGTGGCTGCTATCACTTGCAACAGAGAGAATCACCAGCAGAGTCTGAAATAACACTTTTAATACAGATCTATGACTGGGTTTGAGTGTATTATTAGTAGTTAATGGAGCTGTAATTAGCTTTGCCTAAGAATTCAACAAATTAGCATAAATACTTCATAGACTAATGGGTACTCAAAAGTCAGGAATATGCACAACACATTCTCAGACAAAAACAGAATCAAGCCATCCTCTTGAATGGTAATCTTGACAGAATAAAAGGCAAACCTCTTCCTACAACTGCATTCACTTGAATTCTGTTATTTTCCAGATGTCCAAACACGTGACTACCAGCTGTTCTACCTATTTTGTAACAAGGTGGAAAACCAACAACCTGATATGACAGAGAGATAGGTGCAGAAATGTGAATGTGACTTATGAGGAGTGTCACTAAGGGAAGTCCCCATGGGGCACACAGACCCTGTTCAATGTGCTGGGAGGAAGTGCTGGGGCACACCTGGCAGCTGATCCTGTCTGCTGCAGGCTGTCCCTGGGCAGCCCACTCCAGGAGCTCAGCAGCAAGAATTAGCCAGTGTGGTTGGTGTGTTTAGAAAAAAATTATCCATTAAACAAATGGCTGACTTTTAAAACATTACACCAGGTGAAATTCAAATGACAGAAGTGGATCTGCATTCCGATTACTGGAGGAAGACATCAGACAGTAAAGGAAGTAAAACATATCAGGTCCAGGTAGGCTTTTTACTAAATATGTTAAATCCCTGTCATTTTCTGGTTTTAAATTAATAACCTTTTAGAGAAGTGATTGGATAGTAAAGGATAAAAAACAAATATCCTGAAGAGGTTAAAATTTCCAGATACTGTAACCTTTCTGTAATGTTGATATGTTCTTTCAGAAACCATTAACAACTTGTAATATGTGCAGCAATAATAAAGGTGCACATTATTCACATCACTGTGAAAAAATCAACATTATTTATCTAATGTCACAACTGAGTTAAATTTTCAAAGTCTTTGTAAATCATTCTGATAGCCTCTGTCTTAGCACTGAATTTCATGTCCTTGATATTTTACCACTGTAAGATAAAAGTTAATCTATAGAGGAAGATTTGTCAATATGTCAATAATAAATCAATACAACAGACTGGTTCATTACTGAATGCTTATTTCACATGTATTGACTTCAGCTTATTGCCAGTGAGTGTATCACAGCAGGACTACATAAATGAGCCAGAGCTGTCTGGACAGTAAATATTGATTTAACATTGTATTTTTTATATAGCTTTATTGAATTGATAGCTGTTTTAGAATGAAATAGATTACTAAATCCCATCACAGTAGGAAAATTCCTGCAATATTCTCCTCCAGTATTTCAATTTCAATAGAGAGCACAAAAAAGTTAAATTTAACTTGACTGGAATAAACCGGTCTCCCAGATGGTGGCTCCATGTTGCACACACATAAAGACCATGTATCTCTTAGATGTAAAATTTAAAAATCAGATGACACCTGTGGCTTAGAGGAAAAGAACAAATTCATTCTTTTTGTGAAAGGACCGATAAGTAGGATGAGTGTTAAAGAAAAGCATGAAGGACAAGGGAGCATGTAGTCTTATTGGTTTTCTTTGCAACTTGAAGTTTTTTTCTGTTAACACCCATGCCTTGACAGCTATCCTATATAGAGGTCTTCCCAACAAATGTTAATAGTCACAAAACGTTCTCGTTTCGTCACAAAGGACCTTGGTAGATTCAGAACCTAAATGAATTCTGTAGACTTTCCAAAATCTCCTTCAAAAACTCTTGGCTTTTAACATTAATAAGGAACTTGTTCAGTAATTTTTTTTTTACAACCTTACATTTTTAATCACTTAGGAGTAGAAGGAGCCCTGTGTGACTGACAGAGTGATAAAGAAATCAGGCTTTCTGTAAAGTAGTTTTAGAAGTTTTTATTCTTAAAAAAACCTCATTAATAGGCTTCAGCTTTTGTATGATACTTATGGAGACTCAGACTTTAAGAGTTTTCTGTCAATAAAACAAAGGAGACAGAACAGCATTTTCTGAACTGACCGTGAAGAATATTAAATGCAATCTGAAGATAAACACAAACAGAAAACAATGATTTTTTTCCCAGACTCCCTAAAATCATTAACTTCTCTGTTTTGACTACTCAAAATCTACTATTGTATTAATCTCAATATCTTAAGTCAATATCACCATTCACTAGCATGTGAAAATACTAACAGTTCCACGTTTGGACAAAAAGTTATAAAATACGAGCCTAGCACATTTTTGTGGCCAAGAAAAATTGCTACACCATATTTTCTGTAACAATTATATAACTTTACCCAATTTAATGTTGTGAGGTAGAAAAAACAATGGCATTGTTAAAAAAGTCAGACAAAGTTTTTGATAGTAACTATTTTTGCATTAATTTCAAAGGCAGGAAATATTTGTTGAGATAGAACAAATTACAGAGTAAGCACAATTCATTTTGTGAAATATGACTTTATTTTAAATTGAATGCTGGTAAAAGGCGAGGCACAAAAATTTCATTCAGAAATTTCTAGGTTTCAGTTGAAACATTGCTTAGTGTAGGGACCCATTTACATATATATCTGTAAAACTTGGTAACATTTCTGTTTAGTAGGTACATAAATTACAAAAAAAATAAGCTGGATGTCTCTGTGCTGCAAGAAGCTTGGAGTAGTACTGCACATGTTGCCTGAAGATACTGATATACAAATGGCTGTAGAAATCATACATAATTTATAGTCCAAGAACTACTTTACTGAAATTTCATGGCTGGCTACTAACCTGAACAAGCACAAAGTAGCGTTTTTTCCACCGCTTCCAAACCTTCTGTCCTAGAGCATACAAATATCTGCAATAGAAATAATAAAGGGAGTGGTTTTCCATTAATAAGAACCATGACATTAGGAGGACCAAACAAATTTGGGTATTAATTTACTCTGCCTACTGAGCTGCTTCTTCAGTGTTGTCATATGTAAAAAGTGATTTTTCTATTTACTCATACCATAAAAATGCAAAGAGACATTCCTTTTCACTCAAAATAAGACAAAATCCAGAAACAAAATGACTTCATGTTTGGGAAGATTAACCTGTTTATAATTTTTTATTTCACCAATTTAATCTGAAAAATCTAAAAAGTAGCTTAAAGTAGAATACTTTTGACTATCGAATGTTAGGAATATTAAAGTCCCCATCAGTTCTTATTCCGTTTGGTTTCCACACATGTGCTAGTGTTTATTTAGTCTGTGAGAAGTCAGTCCCAGTGATAATGTGATGTAATGCTCACATAACACAATATCAGCAGACACACAGGATTAATTTTTTTTTCAGAGTAAACTAGAATTTAATTTCCCAAACAGAAGCACTTCAGTATAAAGACTCTTAAATTACAAAAAATCCTTGTCACTTTCACAATTTCAAGGCTTTGAATCAGAGGATATAATCAGGAGTATCAACCAGTAAGATGAGAAACCCACAGATGCTGATACTGTTTGGTGGTAGAGACAGCACACTCATTACTCAAGAATTTGCAGTGAGTTTTCTGGCATTATAGTGACATTTTTTCTGCCACTGTGGTCATGTTGTACTGTTGTTAACAAAGACAGCAAGAAGAAAAGAATGAGCTGTGAGATTGTAAGCAAGAGCCTATGAGTGGTAAGGATCTGCTGCTTAAACCTGACAGGACAGCAAAATATTGGGCATGAGGTGTCCCTTCTGGCTGGCCAGCTTCTGTCAAGGACATCTGGTAGAGCCAGGCTGGCCAGGGGCAGAGCAATGTTCAGCCCAGGGAACGCTGGCTGCACGGGGCACTCTCCGGAGCACGCTGGCACCTGGGTTGTGAAGTAGCTGTAATAACCAGAAGGGGAGATGGCTGCTCAGATGACTGACAATGAACATGGGCCTCTCCGGTAAGAGAACATGGTCTGCTGCCCTCTCCTCACTTCTGTGGCTTTACTGCCCAGTAGTTTGCAACTCAGTCAAAAAACAGAGCAATGAGCCAACATCTTATGTGAAATGAGTAAGCAAGATACAGGCAAAACCTTTTTTATACCTGTCCTGGGTGTACTCTTAAGCACGTTTTTTATCGTATTAGGCATCACAAAGGACAAATTTGTGTCTAAAATAAATGTTCAGCATACTGCTTATTAATTGTTGTTTGTCAGATTATGAAGTGGCTCCCTTATTATTATGACACCAGTGTTTGTCCTTCTTCAACGCCTGCTCCACCTGTATTGAAGCTCTACCTTACTTGGTTACTCTGCTTTTTATTTGTATGAGAGGGAAGAAAATTGGCTCTGTGTACACAATTACCAGTTGATGTGGCCTTCTTTGAATAGTCCAGATCTTGCCACAGTCTTTTGAACTTCTTAATTCTGTGACTATTACAAATTCCATGAAAAGAAAGAAGTAAGGGTTATTTCAGAAAGGGTACAAAAAAAAAGAACCTACTAGGGTTTATTCAAATATTTACAATATTTTGCAACTAAGGGCGTATTTACCTCACAGTCTGATGGTCATACACTCCCCCACAAAATATGAACTGTTTTCCTTTTCATACATGTTTCAGAGCATTCACTTTCCCCAAAGCACACAACATTGCTATTGCCATAGTAATCTCTTTACTATTTTCATAGGGTGGAAGGGAAATGAGTTATAAATTTCACATAGCCTTGAAGCTTAATGGCCTGAGGGAGAAAGGCAGAAAAGTCCACAGGTAGCCTTTGGTCTCTCTCAGTCCTAAGATTGCCCTGTTCTTCATGGTGATTCCACCACTGCATTCCCCTGCACCCCTTGGAGTATCGTGAAGGTTTTTGTGATATGTGTCAGCAGGCAACTGCCCCACAGACTGTTGAAAATACAGTTGAAAATACACAGTACTCCAAAGCTACAGTACAAAGATATCCTGACCATGTTCTGGCCTTCTTGGCATGTCTTAAATGACTATAAAGAAGCCATAGATTAACAAAGGCTTCTTGCTTCTTGTACATCAGAAAATGTAGAAACTTAGAAACCTTAGAAACTCTATGCTAGTTCTTTTTCATTATTAACTGAGCCTGCTGTAGAAATGTGTTTGTAAAATAAGAGGTCATAAAAGAACATTTGTTATCAGAGAAAAGGTGATCTTTTCATATTACTTGGCTGCCTTTTAAATTACTTTTCATGTAAGATATACCACCTATAGTTCCGGAGTACAGGCAGAAATAATATGAGATACAGTAAATTCAAAAGTATAAAATAAGAAAGCATACAAAAAGAAATTAAATAGCAATGTGCACTTTTATCCCTCCTAAAAATCACTTCCAACTAAGGTGCTAAAAAGAGCTTCCTTGGGAAACAAAGGAGCAGAACATTAACTACCTAACTATAAAATTCACAGGTCTTACATAAGACTAGGTAACAAAGAAAATAATATTAATGACACAAAGCTGGGATTTAGTATAGAAATACAAAGACTTATGTGTCTGGTTTTATAAATCACTATAAACACACGGTTATAGTCTTATGTTATTAATCCCTCTTCCAGTGCCAACTCTAATGATACCATTTGTTTTCTAATGTACAAAGTTGCAGCCATTTACAAGGGGTATAGCCTGTGCTTATCTTAAGTGTGCCTGCTCCTAAAAGATAGATATTAATTCTTACTCAGGAGTCTAACATTTATAGGTGGAAGGACCCGACCCAAACTTCGTAGGCTTCTAGAGTCTTCTTTGAGCTTTCTCATTCACTTTCTATTCGGGGGAAAAAAAAAAAAAAGCAGCAAAGTACCTAAGAACATTCTTATATTTAGACAGTAATATCTAGGATCTGTATAAACTGCAGTTGATGTCTAGAACAGAAAAAATCTACAAGAGCCAGTTTTCACAATTAAATGACACTTGGGTTTCACAACTGGAGCAGAAAATTAATAGGTTAACAGATTCAGAAGTGAGCTAAGTAATAGAGATAAGTTGAAGAATGTTTTATTTTTAAGATGGGCAATTGCATCATTTTTCATGAGTCTCAGGTAAATGCCTGTGCTGCAAACCAGAACAGAACCCTGCAGTCACGCACTCACAGAGCTGCAGCCTGCTATTTCTCTGCCCATAAGTGCATCTGTATTCACCCAGAAGCCACGGTCACTCTCTCCATCCAAAATAATGTACACAAAATGCACAGCATCAGTTGTTCAGACTATTTTAAACATCCTCAGCAGCCACAATAAACACAGAACAGCCATTCATTCAACCACTGTACCTTTCTTTAGGTAAAAGATTTTGTGCAATACTAACAAGAAACTGATATTCAGAAGTAGCCAGTTCCATATTTCTAACCATACCATTTGCTTCACTTTTTCTTGCTCTAATTTGGATTCCAAAGTTGGGATAATCTAAAATAATTCTTGAATTATTAAAGTTCAGCCATATACAGGGAAGGAAGACACTGAAATACTTCTCCTGTATCTAAACACTATAATAGTAACTGCCTAGATTTATTTGACTTCTCTTTAAGATCATGTTTTGAGAATGCTTAATAAATATTCTGACAAGAAGAAAAGATTTCATGTACAAGTTTTCATGTACATTGAAGCATATATAGATGACAGACTTTTATTCTGCAAAAATATATAATATAATAAATGAGATATGTACACGTAACATTTATGTCTGTACAAATGCACATTAAAAAGTGTATTTATAGTTAGTATGTACGTGTGGTTGCCTTCTTCAGTTTTCTTATATTACTCACATAATTTCCACTAACTTAAGACTAATACACCTGCTTTATTCAGCACACAGAAAATGATCAAATACTAGTCTAGTCATTAAATGTGACCTCAATGTGAAGATTTTCTAACACGTTTTGTAGTAATATGAAAATGGAGCCAAATGTAAAAACCATGCAATCACTTTTCTGAGACTTTTTGTTTTAAAAAAAGTTCTGCAATCTTCTTTTCTTCAACATTATTTGATACTGCTTTCTTTCTCTTCACTCACTCCCAAATGAAAAAATAAAAATCACAGGAAAAAAGTAACAGAATTACATGATTATACCTCACAATGCTTACAATATGGTACAAAAAACTCCCATTTAATATTTATAGTTAATTTTCCTGAAAAACAAATTAAATCACAGGAAACTATATTTCCACTACAAAACACAGAAACACCTGGATAAAAACATTTTATATGTCATCTCATCTCAGTCAGCATAATCTGCCTCCCCAGAAATACAACAAATAAAAAGAGCAACCATTTTCTTTAAAAAGTCTGGGCATAACCATGTTGCAATTACATAAAGTTTGAATATCTCTCAAAATGCATTTTCTTGTGCTATCAAAATGCAAAACCATATTGCTAAATATTATAGTTCTGCATCAGTTCTCTGATGACACACACAAGGAAGGAAGACAGCAGCTTATTTGCTCTAAGTCCTCGCCTCACTGCGAGAGTGCAGGGTTCTACTTTTTGACGAAAAAAATCAGCACTAATGAATAGCTGAAAAACATAATTGTGTGTAGAATACCGGAGCTATTCACTGAGGGAGAAATGAGAATGGACTTACTCCTTCTACAGAGATCATTTTTAGACCAGCCTTTTTATTCTAAGGAATGAAGCAATCTATCTACATCTTGAATGATAAATTCTCTACTTGTAAAAGGCTTCATTTATCACAAACAATGAAAAAATATAGAAAGAAAAATCAATACGTGTAGCAGTTTAGTCCAGCAAAGGCCTTTCTTAAAGAGAAACCTCAGTCAAGGTTGAAAGAGCAATTAATGCAGTCTCAAAAATCTGGGCCACTCTGATAGAGTTCGGTTAACATGTGGCAGAAGTAATCATCCACTTGTGAAAATGATTTTCAGTTCATTCTCAAACACCTTTCAGACACTCATGATCCCATTTAACTGACAACAATACAGGCTATCCGTGGGCATCATTGCATTCGCTGAGAGAGCCAATGGGGACCAAATGCCCACAGGCACTTTCAGTCATCCCTGTGCCTTGCATAAAAGGAATCTTCCTTGCACTGCATTCCTCCTTTTATTTAACCTTGCAAGATTAAGAAATTTTTTTGTTTTCAGTTGAGGATGAGAGAGAAAACTGATTCAAGACAACAATATGACCTGGGTCATAAGAAACCTAGCTGTAAACATTCTCAGATTCATTTTAGTACTTTCTGTGCTCTTGAGAAAGAGAACTAAATAAGCCTTCAACAGATGGAATGAAAAAAAATCAGCCTAAACTACTGTAATTATGCCTGCTAAGGATAAAGAAATGTTGAAGAATGTCAAGTAAAAAAACCATCACAGCCCCAGAAAACAGTTCCATTTATTCCAATAAGAAAGACACTCATTGTATGAACAGGAAAACGTGTGGCTTTTTTACCTGCTAAACACTTTTCACTTACAGTATAAATGGTTATAAGAATGCTGGACAATCTGATATCCCTAGATTCTTTAACAGTGATATCTTACTACACTCTAGAGCGCTTCAACATTTGTGAATATGCATGCCAGTACTTAGGGAACCTGTGAAGTAACTACAATGGCTACTTGAGAATTATTAATCTAATTTATGCCATATCACGAAACCTATTTGGCACGTAAGTGTGAGTGTTTGTCAAGACAGAAAAACATCCTTTAGCCTTGAGAGAATTCCAGGCAATAAAAGAATGAAATCCTTAATCCAACAAAAATGTAGAAGGCACTGTGATTCTAATGTAATCTAATTGCAATGTAAACAGGTAATGCAGCAAAACTGCAAAACAGCCGGTGCTGAGGAGCTGATATCTACCCTCTGTGTTTTTTGATGCAGCTTACTTTGGACTAGCTCTAAACTGAACCCATGGACAAAACAGCTACTTGTGTTTTGCAGCATAAATGGGTACACCCCTGAAGGTCATCTCTTGGTTTAATCTAATCTAAAAGGATAACAGTCTGTGATCCCAAAAGCACAGAATGCAGGAGCTAAGAGACTGGTTTTCAAAGTGAAAATATAAATTTAAATTCTGATGTTGAAGTAGTAGAAAAAATTTAAATTGCACTGCTCTCCCTTGAGTATTCACTTTGGCTGTGGAAACAGTTCTTAAGACTGACAGACCTCAAATAACTTGCAAGCACCTCGAGCACCCAGAAGCAGCCAGGCATGCAGCCTAGATATCTCTCCATGTCACTGGAAGCCCATGGCACTACAATTCAGATAAAAAAAAACCTGATAACCTTTTTTTCCAGCCAAGCAGTGATATTATTTGTAATCTAGAAAGCCTAAATGGCTGGGAACCTGTTTGCATGAAAAATTTACCGTGTTTCTAAGTTATACACATCCACTGATGGAAGTAGTCAATAGGTGTTAAAAACTTTGGTGGTAGAGGCCAGTAAGAGAAGTAAGCTCTTTCAGGCATGATACTTGGCTTTGATTATCTCTGATTGGTTTTGTACTTCTTTTGTACTTCTTTTCAACTGCCATTTTTGTATTGACATAATTTTAGTTTCATAAAGAATATAGACCTCAACAGAGCTTTTTTTTTGTAATAAAACATATTAAAAGCACGAGATAAATGCATTTTCATTCTAAAGACTAAGTATTTTCATAACATTTGTTGTCATTATCATGAGTAGGTATTTTAAAGTACTTATGAATTAGTATAAAGTGGTATGTTTAAACTAGCAAAGGAATGAGGAGGGATGTTTCACTTGGTATCCCTATTTGTGATTTGAAATGAAGGACAGAAATTATGATAATGAATTAGTCTAGCACTTTCCTTTAATTTGTGCACACAGAAGATGTTTATTCAGAATTATATGATGTTTTAAAACTATTTTTAAAAATTATTGACAGATGGATTTTTAAAAAAACCCTTTAAGAATTAAATTAAAACCGTCACATAAAACATCCCCAAAGCTTTGAAACAAATCAGTTTTACAAGTCCTCACTTACATAGCATTGTTCTCTTAATAGGAGCATTACTTGACACTTGAGTAGTGCTTTATAAACCAAGCAATTACTCCTCACAACATGTCCAGTGCAGGAGGTTAGTATTTCCACATTAATTTCTTTGGGAGAGAAATCGAAGTGGAAAAGAGCAAGACTGTTCAGAACTTGAGGTCCTAGTGCACCAGAAGAAACACTCAGGAAAGCCTTACAACAGCCCTTATCTTCCAGAAGTTGGAAAATGCATTTCAGAAGCTTGTAAAGCTGTTCAGCCTTTTAACTGTGTCAAAACATGCAACACACTTACGATTTATAAAAAAGTGAAAAGAAAATGTTCCAAAGGGAAACAGCAAATTAAGTATGTTTGTCTTTGCAACCCCACTCTACCACTTTCAGTGATCATATTTCCCTTGTATTTTGTATGGATCCAGTGTAAAGTGCTTGGGGTATATTTCCTCTTCAGAACTTTGCAGATTACCCTTTGGAAGCACCTTCTGTTTCCCGGGACTCTACCAGACCCCTGCAGTGCAAAGACTCCTAACTTAGCTGTTGTAATTAGTTGCCTGAAAAGAGATCATAGGAAGGAGATTTTCTGTACCTAGCAATCATGAAAAGTCAACAATGTGACATTCATGGAAAATGTCTGTTATTTGCAGTCTGACAAAATTATTCATTCTAAAGCACAATTCAGAATAATAAACCTGTTTGTTCTTTTCAGCCAATGCTATGAGGCAAAACTTCTGTGGATGCAATGGCTGAACTTGGCTAATAATGAACAGAGATTTTTCAGAGACATTGACTGTAGAGATTTCAAAATGTTTGGCACACTTGGCAGTAAACAATTCTTTTTAGTTATGCTACTACAGAACTGTCCCAGAATGAAATTGTACTAGAGTACAATTTAAGCAGCAGTGGCAAAAATGCAACTACCTTTTTGGAATTCATACACTGTTGCGGACCAATACACAATCTTTGAAATAGCAGTCTCTCCCCATGTTGCAGAAATGAAAAGCTTTTTATTGGGAGCTATATGATTTTCTTCTGGCTTAAATGTTTTTCACTTCATGTTCTCATACATTGGAGAAGTCCCTTTTAATCTAGCAGACTTCATGTTAACATTGGATCCCATAAACACCACTTTTCTTTCCACTCAACATACAACAGGAAGAAAACACAATGCTGCCTGTGTATCAGAGGTGTGGACTGTCTACATCATGTCTTGAGCACCTCTAAGGAAGGTAGGAACAGTGCCAGACATTAATTTCCACTCTTACACAGCACTGCAACTGTTGAGGCTTGTTTCCATGAAGTCAAATTAGTTACATTTCATTGTGCATTTTAGGCATTCTTGGACAGGCTGCAAGAGAGAAATTTAATTGCAAGGAATGCTTGCATGTGGCAGAGTCGTATCTGGCTCAGAAAGTCCTTCGTCTGCAGATGGGTGGAGTCTGAAAGAATACTCTTTAAGAAGTTTAATAAGAAATACTCTTATAAATTTTCCCAGTCAACTGCTGCTGGCCACAGTGGAAGACAGGTTATATGAACATTTGGTCCAAGACAATAGGGCTAATCTAATATTCTAATAGAGTCATTCTGCCTCAAAAAACCTACTGGTGTAGAATGACACCTGTGGGTGATGCTTTCATCAAAAACTAGATTCAAAAAAGTACTTTTACACTCCTGGCCATCTTTTGATGGCAATACAAGGGTAAAAACAAGGAAGAAAACTTTCATAGTATTAACCCAGCAAATCAGTTTACGATATTAAAAAAATATCCATTTTTAAAAAACTTTCCTATACAGAATACATATAGAATTTTAAAGATGCCAGGGAGACAAATAGACTTCTGAATCCATGTCACTTTGGAAGAAACTTCTCCAAAAGAATGTACAAGTGGCCACTGAAAAGTACTTTCAGCCCTGTGCCTTGTTCTCAACAGGACATGGAGGGAAGCTTGCAGGTATACATCCCCACAGATTCCTCACATACTCATAATACTGTCCCTAAACTTATTTATCTAGAAATGGTGTCTCTGTGTTTATAACTTCTTAATGGATTTTTTCTTCAATTAATTTCCATAATGGTTTTCTCAAACATTTTAAACCTTTAAAATCTACACCCAGTAGCACAGCTCCTCACCTTAAGCAGCTGTGCCTGAAAGCAGCTCACATGCTTCCCACTGAAACTGGCACCCACTCGTATTATTCAGCAATTGACTTGTGGCACTGCAAGAGAGAGCTTTCAGTGTACAGTAATTTGTATCAGAACCATTAATGTGATTATCCTTGGAAATGCCACACAGAAGCAGACAATCTCAAACTGAATTCCGCAGGACTCACACCAGAAAACAACAGAAATGCTACACCAAAAAATATATCCCCTTTGAGAAAGTTCCTTATGTATTTCTTCATGACACTCAGGATTTGTAAAATTCTTAAATGCAATTAGGAAAAAAATTCCTAAGATGGTTTTGGTTTGGGTGGTGGTGGGGAAAAAAAATCTATGCAAGAAAGATATAAGCCTTTAAAAACAGCATGGATTTGCTCTTGAGCAAAGTTCTTTATCATAACAAATATGTAAAAGTAAAACACTCAAATGCTGTTCCCCCACTGGAGTTACTAAACTGGAACTGATTTGCAATTGGAACTGTAGGAGTTTAGGAATACAGAATTTACTAACTGTGAGGGAGCATCAGAGCCATCTACTGGGGTCACTCCATTCCTGCTGCACAGGCTTGTCGGACTAGTAACTGTGTCCCCAAAATTGAAATACTCCCATGATATTCACCTGTAAAAGTGCTGTTAAATAAAAAATTTTTTAAAAAATATATAAAATCTAAGAGAAAATAGAAACTGTATTGCTGATGAATTGGATGTGAGGAGAGGTTTGAGTAGCTTCTGCTTGTTACAAGTTCTAGAAATACCCTTTTTAAAATGGCATTTATCTGTAAATAACACAAAGGAATAAAATGTCTTCTAATGTCTGGGTGATCAATTTAATGTAAATCAATTACAAATCAATTTAATGTAAAAAATTATAATTAATATTTTTAGTATTACTCATTATTATTCTTCAAATCTGAGATTGAGATTTTTTAATCTCTTTCCCCAAAGAGACCTTTACATGTGTGCATACATTTATATATATATATATATATAGACACACATATATAAAAGGACTCATTTCCTGCTATAACTCAGTCAAGCATTAGAGAATAGAGCAGTTCCTGTGTCCTGTAAACATATCAGAATAGCCACCTCCACTCTCCAAATATTTGATTTACCACAGTACTGCAAGAGAATTTATTGGAATTTGCAGAGCTAAATTTTCAACCAGGCTTTAATAACTCTCACATTAAATATCTTAAAACCTTCTTCCAAAATAGATTGTGTATATACAGAGAAAAACTTCCTGTTTATAGGTACTAAGAAGCTACACTTTGAAACTTCTAAAATTAACATGCAGTTCCTTTGCCTGTATTGGTAAGGAAAACATGCACTTTTTTCAATTATAAACACTTTCACAAGACAATATAAACAATCAAAAGTGAGATAAATTTAGCTGCATTACAATCATACTCCCATCTTCTCCCTTAATTTGACCATGCTGCCCTCCTGTGGATGTCAGGACATGTTTAATGCCATGGCCAGGCTTTGAAAATCTGGTTCAAATCGATCCCTGTCACCAGTTTGTGACAGAATTGAGGAGGAAAGAAAAATGCCACCGTGTAATCACAAAAATTGGTTAAATTAAACTTCAGGGAAAGGACTGTGAAACTTATATTTCGAATAATTTTAAAAAGAGTATTTTAAACTAGTAGAATTTCTTATTGTTCCACAAATCATGAATCTGTGGGAGCACAGAGTCATACATATTAATAATACATTTATTCTCAAATTAGGGGGGAACATTCATCGCATAATGATGAGTTACTTCATCTGTTGAAGTGCCAACACAGTTGAACACATTATAAAGATTATCCAACAACTCAAAAAGCATAGAAATAATTTGCATAAGTGTTAGGTAAACCAAATGATGCTAGTAAGTTAAACTGTAATTTTTTTTTGCCTGGTACAGAGATACCACACACACCTTGAGAAATTATTGAGTAAAAAATCTGTTCCCTCTTTAAGGAAAAATAAAAAAGATGGTTTGGAACAGAAGAATCTAAAATTAGGGGGAGGTCTATAATCAATTATTCAAAGAAATTCTCATGCATAAAAAAATTCTTTTTTTATCAATTACATATACTTAAAGTCTCTGTTGTTAGAAGGTGTGCTATTAATCAACTGGAAATTAATATTATGCACTAAAATATTTATATAACTTGAGCTCATCTATACTCAAGAGTTGTCAGATTTGTTAAATCACTGGTTTAAAACAGAACAGGGCAAAACAGATCCCTAAACCCCTAAAGTACAACTGCTGGAGTGGCACAGCACTGTTGGTTTTCTTCCAGACAAAATTTTTAAATGCTGACAAACTGTGCCTAAAGTCTTAATGATAAAAAATGTATTAAATACTTTTCTCTCTGAAGAAAGACTAAAAATTTTAAAAGCTAAAAAATGTAGTGTTATTTTCTGATGCTAAAATATGTTAGGAAGTAAACACTTTTTCGTTAGAATCTTTTTTGTCTTTAACTCAGAAACAAAAATGAAAAGTGAAATGTTAAATTTTAAATCAAGCTGCTCTGTCAAAATATTTTTTATATTGTTGAAAAGACTGTGAAATAAATAAAAAGTCTCAGGAATGCAAAAAAAAGGTACAAAATTCTTTTGGACCAAACTAGACAAGACATTTAGTTCAGTCATATGCCATTTTGTGCCAATCAGCGAAGTTGCTGACATGCCCTATCAATAAAAAAAAAAATGACCTAAGTAGTGGGACTAATTAAATGAAATAGGATAATTAAAAGCTTCTCAATATATAATAAAAAAATATGGTTGAAAGTGTTCTATAATATTGTCTTATTATTTCCCCATTATCTGTCATTCTCTGCTGAGTTTTAATCAGTGTATCTATATGCATAAAACATAGTGTCCAGATGTTAATGTGTTGATGGCAAGAATCAGGTGTTCAATTAAAATATATTGAGTGTGCAAGGAAAAAAACCCAAGTCTTCCATTAAGGAGACTATATACAGCACAATTAAAAATGAATGTAACATTTGTGATTAAGTTGAACACCCACATTCTATAATGACAGTAAAATTTTACATTACATGAATACTTTATTAACTTACTCTTCCAACTCTAATCTAAGGATCACAGTTATTTTCTGCATGAAAATGGATCCATTGCTTCTCAATACACAAAACAATGGTAAAGCTGCATTTACAGAAACAGTTGGTTTTCCTCCTCTGAAGCTTTTTATATTTTCATCAGTAGTGAATGAAAAAAACCCAATCTGTACAATTTGTAGAGATCTTAGCCTAGCAAGTATTCTCAGCTTCTGGCAATATTTGTCATATTTAATACCTGTCCCAGATGTGTTGCTTGCCTAACTCCAATTTCATTTGAATGTATTCATTAGTCAGAATGTGTTTCTAAATGGCTTGACTAAAAGATCTGTAAAATAACATCCCACGCCCAGTCTATTGTCCTTAATCTAAAAAGAATCATTCTGTACTCTTAAATCTTTAGACCTTTGCTTCAGATCTTACCTTGCCAAAAAGTCAAAACGAAGACTTTAAACCAGATGAAAAAGGTTAGAGAGCTACAAACATTCAGTTTTAGAAAAGAGAATTGCTGTCAGCTGTCCAATTGTGAGGGGAGTACATTTTTAGGCACACTTTTCCACACCAGCACTACTAAAAACTGAGCCAAGTTTCTTACTCTCTTTTACTTGGTCTATGACATGGTGCATTCTAGTTAAGACTTTGAACTTAAAATGATCTCAAAATTTAAATCGGCAGTTAAAATCACAAATGCAGTAACCCATGATAAAAATAGTAACTTCTAAGCCACTGATTTACTGAGCAAGGTAAGTAGTCGTGTATTTAGGATTAGCTACACTTCTCTGATCACAACCATATTGATTTTCATCTCTGGAAAAAATTATGAAGAAAAGCAGACAGCAGTTTTGGGCTGGCAATCTAACATTATCAGAGAAGCTCTCCGTGTGGTAAGGAAAGGGAAGCTGGTCTGACCCTGATGGAGACTTAGTGGTGGAACTCAAACCTATCCCTACCAGAACACTTCCCCTGCCTACTTGTCCCCAGATTACTCCATACAAACAGCAGCGTGAAAGGCAATCTTAGAGGTCTTTGCTGTCTTTTGCTACAGAGACAAACCATGCACAGGATTTAACACACATGTGCAGGAATTAACATACATGCATTTTTCTTGAGACCCCACCCAGAGCACTGCATCCAGCCCTGGGGCCACTGACATAAGGACAAGGACCTGCTGGAGTCCAGAGGAGGGTCACAAAGATGCTCAGAGGTATGGGGCACCTCTCCTGTCAAGAAAGGCTGAGAGAGTTGGGATTGTTCAGCCAGGAGAAGAGAAGGCTTTGAGAAGACCTTAAAACAACTTTCCAGAACCTAAAGGGAACCTACAAGAAAGCTGGAGAGGGACTTTTTGCAAGGACATGTAGTGATGGCTTTAAGCTAAAGGAGGGTAGGTTTAGATTAGATATTAAGAAGAAATTCTTTCCTAGTGGGATGGTGAAACCTGGAAAAGGTTGCCCAGAAAAGTTGTGGATGCCCCATCCCTGGAAGTGTTCAAGGCCAGGTTAGAGGGGGCTTTGAGCCACCTTGCTGAATAGGCACAAAGTTAATTTAAGATGGGATTAAATTAAAAGAGGTTTGTGACAGTAAGCACACAAAAAAGACCATTTGTTGTGCAGGATGAGCTCTTCTTTACAGTGTTTATTTAAAGAAAAAGACAGAGTGAGCTAATAATGCAGAACTCTGTATGAAAGCATCACCACACTGATGACATTGCAGAAACTGCCAGCCTACCAAGGTGGTGCCTGTGTGGGGATGAGATACACTCAAGGCCCCCAACAAAACAGTACAGTATTGATCTGCCAACACACTTGTGTTGACATTTAACAGGACATGTCCTATTTAAAGGGAGCTAGCTATGACAAACATACTATTTGAACAAAACAAGAGTAGTGCAGAACCATGGGGCTCTGCTATTATGTCAGAATTAAATGCAATACTTTAATAACTGAAATTATACTATGGTGGAGAAAAAACAAAACAAACAAAACACTTAATTGAATTTATAAAAAGTTACCTCTGCCTTTACATTCTGTATTGTGTTAGAATTGTTTTTGCCCATAAAGATTAGTGTATTATGAATTGAAATCCACCCTCAAACCCACAATAGCACAACTGACCCTACAGTTTCTGAGGCAGTATTCTGACACACAGGGTGGATCAGATTGGTTACAAACTTTTAGTTTCTAAAAATAATTTTGCTGCTGTAAGTACCTTTGATTTTGTAAAGGTTTATATTCCAAAAGACAAAAATTAGGTGAATTTTACCTTCCTACAAGTAACAGATGGACAGCACAAGAGACAAATTATTCTAAAAATAATTTTGCTGCTGTAAGTACCTTTGATTTTGTAAAGGTTTATATTCCAAAAGACAAAAATTAGGTGAATTTTACCTTCCTACAAGTAACAGATGGACAGCACAAGAGACAGAAGGACATAAGAGGTAGGTGGCACGCCCCCATCCTTGCAGTTAATAGGACTGGCACTCTCGGTATAGAAATAATGCCAGGCCAGGCCAGACCATATGCAGTGTCAACGTACATCAGATGAAAATAACTCTCTCAAATTTGATGCCACAGATTAGTGTATGGTATCAAGAAACCACTCAGATCACCTGAGGAGAAAGGCTAATAAATAAACTGCATCTTTCACCTGCATTATATGTGTGCTATGCTTATTTGTAGTAGAATAAAGCAATATAAACAAAATCTAAAACAATTGCTTAAATGATGTTTGGTCCTGCAGTCTGGGAAAATAAGAATATTGCTTAGGTGACTATGTACAGCATAACCTTATGAATATCATAATCAGCTATATCTTTATTACTACAGACTCATGCATGTAAGGGAAGTTTCTGGACAACTTTCAAAAGAAACTTTGATGGCAAGAAGTTAAACATTTTAATCTGAAATAAATAAAAATATAATAAAAAAATAACACATAGAGTCTACCATATGTAATTCTGGAATAGTTTAAGAAGCAGGAATAGTTGTGTGCAATTTCATTCTATTGATACTGTCAGCATATTTTGGGTGCATTTACAGAGCAGCAAATTCAAGCAAAACTAAAAGTCAGATTTTGCTCGGAGTGCTATTTTTCCAAAGCTATGGGAACTGTGCAACAATAGCATGAAGAAATTTCAGGAGAAGCCAACCTGAACTTTCCAGTCAAACCAGAGTCTCCTCAACTACACAGCAGAGTTACTGTGAAGTTCCCAATACTCCGAACTTACTACTGCAAATTTTAGAACACTTCTGATAACATCAATTTCTTCATCATTTATTGTATCAAAATAAGCAACCTAACTTATGCTTTCATTTTAGTAAGACGAATGATGCATAGTCAAAAAAAAAGTCCTGCCTGTATTTCACCTCACGTCCATGAAATTACTCAGATCATGATCTTCCCTAATAAGGCAAGCATTTTGCTACAGCATGACAACATTTAATTTCTTAATACTACCTTCCATCCACATTGCACTGACTGGTCAGCCCATCTCTCTACTTACTGGGTAGAAAAAACACATGCAAATGAAACTTAGAAGTCACTACTTGGTGTTTTAGAAAAGAATACCAGTTATAGATCAAAGTATTTTCTCAATTCCTCCCCTAAAATGCAATGAAATTAAAGTGTATTTTCAGTAAAATATTAGTGCATCATTTCACCTTCTAAGTTGCCACCAGCTTTTCTCTTTTTAATGAAAATACAGAAAAAAAATTTTTTGTGTAATAATAACTTTCCAAATTTCTCATTTGAGCATTTCCAATAACAGGGAAGACTGTTTATACTGTATTCTTTAAATTTTTTAAAAATCTAATGAAGCAAATGCAAGATTTTACACGACATGTATTTAATGTATTTTCAGGATTGAAGCCTTAATGGAACCCTTGACATGAGCATCAATAGAAGACATGGCCCAGTTTGGCCCAACTACTTTCAGATACTTAAATCAAGTACCTAAAGAAAAAAGGGTTTATCTACATTGGTAAATTAGTCTGAGTAAGTAGTGTGCTTTTGAAGAAAATCCCTTCATTGCCCCTAAGTTGCAGCACTTGATGCACGCTGCAGAATTGATCCAGAGCAGGTGAAGTAGACTCCTCTTGCATTAAATGAAATCAGCTGTGGAGCTCAGCTAGTGTACCTCACATATTCCAGCCACTAGGGTGCTGTAAGTCTAGGACAAGACACGAGAGAGACTGAACTAAATCTCCAGAAATGCATTTGAAGAAGTGATTACCAGGTCCTCAGCAATCTCTGAGTCTCTGCACAGATCTGTTTGGGCATACTTCACACTTGGCTCCCTTTGTAGTCAAGGAGACAAATGCCAAACAGAGTTCAGGTCTTCCAAATTACCATCTCTTTGTATTGGGTAATGCAATTCTGGCAGCCATCAGTGGCTAAAAATCCTCCATAGGTGCCTCAGACAAGTCCAGTTTACTGCTCTTAGAACCTTTCATTCTTTAATCTCTCTCCACGCTAGGATTATCACATGCAATCTATTTTCTTGGTACATGGCTGAATCTCATCCCACTGTTGCAACAAGTGGCTGTTGCTAGAAGGTGCTCAGTCAGCCAGGCTCTCTCAGCAGGGATGCTGCATTCAAATTTGCCCAAGTGGAGAGGACATGAATTAGGAGTCAGTCACATAAACTATGATGACAACTCCTAAGTGATGCTGCAGCACAGCTCATCACCATCTTTATAGCCTCTTCTCTAATGTGATGAGGTTTTTTCACTTATTTTTTTCCTCACACATGCACACAAAGACCAGGAAGTTGAGATGGGAAGAGATTTAAAATTAAGAATTTAAAGAGCTTTAAAGTTAAGTTAATTGATAGCACAGACTAGAAAAGTCTACCTAGCTGTTCTATGGGTCACTGAGATGTCTGGTCATAGGTTCTGTTATATTACATGAGAAGAACAAAAGGAATTTGCATATGAATGCAAGGCACCGTTAAGGCAAACCATAAGGGATAATCCATGCCAAAAACAGAGTTAGGACATGGTGAGACTGTGAGTAACTGCATTAAAGAAGGCTGAGAAGAGAACAAGGTACAAAACCCAGTAGGCAGGAAATGGACAGGTACAAGCACGACCACTCACTCCAACTGCTTATTTTGTGAGGTTGAGTAAGGACTTTAGCAAAGACAAACCAAAGAAGGATTTGACACATATGCAGTATTGATTACGGGGATTTTCTATACCTAATCAATTATGCATACTCCATCCTAGGGAAGGCAAGAAGATATTGAACAAGTGTTGCTACAGTTATGATCTAAAGACAGTACATATACAACTGAACCTGCATCAGTCTGCCCATCACAGAGCTGAAGAAAACCCCTCTTAACATTTCAGAAGCATGAGCTTTAAGGTGAAATATAAAAAAAGAAACACCCTGCATAAACAGTTGTAATGATTTTTTAATGTGAGACTAGAATCACGATTTAAATACAAATTACATATTAATAAAACCAGTCTTAAATCTATTTTAAATTCCTTTATTTTTAAAAAAGTTATGAGCAAAAGCAAGCCAAAATTTTTCATAGGAAAATAAATATTTTAAGTTTTACTATCAACCTTGCCTAACCCATAGATGTTTTTTCACATGAAGTCTGTTGTGATTAAGCTAAGTGAGTTTGGATCTAAATTTATATCTCAGCTTTTACAAATATTTCAGATTAATTACTATGGAATAAATGAAGAATGACACCTTAATTAGTAATGCTTCTCTTAGCAATTAGGATTCTCTTGGCTTCTTTTAGCAATTAAAGTGGCAGTGGCATATCATTAAGGTCTTCAAAGATTCCCTGTGACTCCTCAAAAGCAATTACTGTGCAAAGCACTGAAAATCAGGCTCATAGCTGTAATCTGTTCTCTAAGGATCTAGCAACAGGATAAACACTTGTGATTCTTCCTTCCACAGTAATTCTGCATTAATCCATTATCATGATCCAATCAATCATTAATGTAATTTTAATGTGTCATTTTTCATGAAGTTCAATTTCATTTAAAAAAAAAAACTGATTATAGTAAATTGGTTTTTCAAAGTGTGTAACAGTAAAATCATTTAAATGAAGACAGTTATCACATTAGCACTTTTCTCCATGGCAAGATGCTAACATTCATTTAGCACAATGAAATAACAGCATTAAGCAGAAAGTAGCTTAACAGAAAATACTCACATGACACACCTTGGTATAATAATAGTAACACCTTCATGCATCACTAAAAGTGCAGCTTGTAACGTACATAGGAAATTTTGACTTTAATATGTACAAGTGCATGTTCCTCTATGAATGTAAAAATGAGGACAGGTTTCTCAGAATTTAGCAAGATAAGATAGTCAGAGACACATGAATGATATTTTTGACCCTCTGAGAAAATAAACAAAAAATATACACCATTGCTTTTGAATCCAATTTAAAATAGTTTAATTATGGCCCAAATTTTTACCAATATTTCTGCAGAAATATAAATCTACTGTTTCAGTTTTAAATTTTCTGTTATTTTCTCAGTAGTCTCATTCCATGTGTTGGAAGTTCTTGAAATACTTGGGTTTACTCTGTGCTGGGATTCATGAGTTTTATCTTGCAGAAAGGGATACCCATGTGCTTGTCTTCAGGGTCTCAGGGTCTTGGATCTTAAACTCCAGCAACTGTCTGAGACTTACTCTTGAAAATAAAGATAGTCTCCTCTTTGTAAATTTTATTGAAAGGTTCTTATGGTTTCAAAGGAATCATGTAAACCTCATGCAGTAGTTAACTTGCAGATCAGCCATGCCAGTCCTTTCCAGTACAAGGTGTTCAGCAGTGACTACATTTAACAAAGTATTCTGAAATTTGCAGCCAGGATACTTCTCATAGCAATTTGTGACATATCCTTCTTCAGGAATTTTCACTGAGCAGAAGAAATTCTCTACACATACAGATTTGTGGTGCTGGATATTAGATGACACTTTGGCACACCTTGATGTAAAGGAGGGAGCAGGCATTCCTGACTATGCAGTGGTATTTGCTGTGCTGTATACTTCAGGTGCTGATGATGGTTTTTTACCAACCCCCCTTTTTTTCTTCAACAGTCCACTGTGTTTGAAATTCAAACAAAGCCTATTTCATCATCCACACAACATATCTTCCATGAGTGGTAAAGACCTGGGACTAATACAATTTGCTTCAGCACTACAGAACCACCTACAGCTACCGTGCTTGTCTTGATCAAACCTGAGATTGTCAGGCAAGGTCTGGACTGAACATGGATTGGGAAATGAAACTTCATAGTTCACACCTCTTTTGTCTCTGAAGTCAAATAAACTCAGCTGAAACTCTGGTATTTCTTTACACCTTTTAAAAAGAAATTACAATGAAATCTTCCACGCAGTGTGTCAAAAGTGTATGGCAAGCAAATACAAGGTCACATTGTCCATGCATTGAGTCTGAACATCAGTCAACTCTAATTCAAAAGTGTTGTGAACATGTCAGTGACCCCAACAGTTCTGTAGTGCAGGTGCTGGCATAACAGTGTCAATTTTTGGGTTTTGTGTTGGGTTTTGGCCAAAGATTATGTCTCCCTCTCTCTGCTACCAAGCCCCATGACCTCTTCAATTACAGTAAAAGAAATCTCCGACTCCCTTTTGCTTCATAAATAAGTTTCTTTATGAGATAATTCCGTTCAGAGATATATGCTTTTGCTCATTTTCTATATTCCAGACATCCCCATTAGCTTATATGGTACTCTTTGGAAAAGAGTTCCCTCTGTGTGGGTAGATGAGAATGGGGTTCTTTGGACACCTTGGACACTGCAGAGACCAGCTAGACCGAGCAAACATTGTTGCATCCCATTTGCCAATAACAGGACAGACAAGAAAATCTGTGCAAAATATAAAATCATAGTGAGAGGGAGTGACTAAGTTTTACTTAGACCCAGTTGAGATGAATACACACAATTCCTGTGATAGGATCATGCAGCAGACTGCTGCATCCCACAGTGTTTTAACATGTAGCAAGATTTCACAAGGCAACAACCATGGCAGAGAGGAATCAGAAGAATTTTTGTTATCTGGTTAGTGAATCAAGAACAAATCTTTACTTTGTGGTAGGCATCCCTTTCCCACACATGAGGAAGAGTGGCTGAGGATTATCTTTTCACAGAGTAGTTTCAAATGGCACAAAGCTAGTTGAAAAATCTGTCATTTGTATATGGATTGCTGGTCATCTCAAAAAAACTGGAAGGCCTGATGCTAGCAGTGGGCAATGTCTCATGCATTTTTAGAAAGATTTACCTTCTAAACGTATTCGAGACTAATTAGGAGTAATTGTAGTAGAAGTGACAAAGATATGAACTACTGTTCTTAGGATAAAAAATTTTTTTGAACAAAACCGGAGGTATTAAAAATACAAATGGAGCATGTCTGCTGCCAAATAGAACAAGTTGTATGTGTTAGAGGACAACACAAATCCTAAACTGTCACCAGTGTAGACACAAAATTCTCACAGGAATTAATTTAATTATTTAAAATAAATCAATTAATTTATTTAATATAAAATATTTATTGAATTTCATAAGTTTTGAATTTATTCATCTTCATAACTATATAAATAGAAACTACTTTATAAAGATTAATATAGTAGGAAACCCAAGAAATGTCAGTAGAAATGAAGACATTTCTCCTTACTGTATTGTTACTTGTAGCAAAATTGCCTTACTAACTATCAAATTAGCCTGAGTTTAATTTAAAATAAAAGGAGACCAGGTTTTTAATAAAATCACTTAGGCAGCTATGCAGTTTATCTCTTATCTGAATTTAGATTTGAGATACTGTGAATTAGGCAGAAGAAAAAGATGACATGCCTGAAGCAGAACACTTGTTCTGGTAATTCACCTTTTCAAAGCTTTGCATCTGGTCACTGGGAATTTATTTTAATTAGGAGATAACCTGTACTTCTTATGAGTGCAATGTATATCTAGAGAAAAGTTTACCTTACTACCTCCAGTGTACCTGTTCTGTTTTTCAATAGCCAGTGCCTTAGGCCAACCACATAGATAAACCAACGTGTCAAGGTAGCCCACCCTACCCAGTAGTTGCTTTGAGAAAACTCAGAGAACTCCTACAAAGTCTAAATACCTAAATTTTTTGCCTGCTATAGTGAGGCCATATGATTAAATGATCAGAAAGAATTCCAAACTCTCTGATGTTATGTAAAGCTTGCAAAATTTAAAGTTTCTTCCATCTAACTTCTATGCTTCCTGGTCTTGACATTCACAAGGCATTCTACCAAGGGACAGGGAGAACTTTGCTCTTCAAGGCAGTAGCTGAAGTGATGGCTCTGCTACCCTTTTCTAAGAAGAAATGCAATAGCAGCAAACAGAAAGCTAGATGGTGCTACTATGCTGACTTTATGGTTACAACCAGATAGGCAGCACACACACTTGAAAAGACAAATCAAATACTATAAAGGCATACAGGAGAGTAGATGAAGAAATGCAGTAGTTAGGTAAGTATTTGAGTATTTTAATATTTGGTTCAGGAAATTATGCTATGTTGATAAGAAATGAAAGAGCAACATGAATCTCTTAGATAATCTGCTCTTGCTTATGAAAGAGAAAAACATTAAGGAGAAACATAATTTCAGTAACTGTCGAAAAGTAATATAGAAAGTTTTATCTCATAGAAAGATGTACTAATTGAAGTAGTCTATGCTTCATATGAACATATAATAACAAACATTAGTAAAGATTTTCTAAGATGTTGCAAACATCTTAGGTATTATTGTAGGTTTCCAACACTTCCCTTCACTTTGAAGCAATTCTACACCTATTCATTTAAGAAAAATTAAACTGGAAGTTTAAAGTAGCCAAAAATTTCTTTCTATTTCATTTTTTTACTGTTGGTAAAACAAATTTTTTAGAGTTATATTTAGTTTAGACATATCTGTGTGTTTTGGCTCAGAGACTAAGGACGGACACATTTCAAATTACGAAGGCTTATCTGTGACAGGGAGCTTGCAGTGCTTGCTAAGAGAAGTGTGATTGTATTCCTGACACCTTACTTTCTAAGTAACCCAGACTTGCAATTAAGTAATTTCAATGCATTCACCTTGAATATTTTTCTGAAATAATGATCGTGTGAGCAGATCTCACCTTCAGATCAAACCCAGCTTACACATCTTCAGGTTGTAAAGGTAATTCTGTTTCTTTCCTGCTCTTCTTTGCCAGGTGAGCACGGACAGACAGCCCATAAGGGCTGGCACCGGCCCCGTTCTGGCTGCCTGCAGTGCCCCCGTGGCTCCCCCAGCCGAGCTATGAGCTCAGGAGCAGCAGTGCCTGTGGTTTATCCAGGAACGGGCACGCATGGCAGCGCTGCCGCTGAGAAGGCGCAGACCCCGCTGCTGTCCTCGGCTCTCACCACATCGCCCGTGACCTTGGGTGATCTCTGCTTATTCCTCTGCTTCATTTCACTCAGCTGCAAACCAGATTATGCTCATCTTCCTCTCTAAGGATGGGTGACAAGTGTCATAAAAATGAGAGGAAAAAATTACTTATCCCATAATTCTGCATCTTAGAATACTGCTAACCAAAGCATTTGTCTCACAGGTTTCCTTCAGCTCTGAAACTACAGCAGCAGGAGGAGAAACGTGATTCTTCAGTCCCATTCAGGAACCAGTAGCTATATTTACTGTTTATAAATGCTCTCCTAAGAACACTTCAGCCAAATTCAAGTGCAAAAGAGAAAAAAACTTTAAATCTTAGCAAATTAATGGTGATCTTTATATTCTCAAAATACAACCATAAAAGAAGAAAAAAACCAAACAAAAAGAGAGCAAAACCGAAAACATCAAGTTTTGAGAGAAAAATGATTTCACGCAGATTCCTTACTATTATGGAGATCACGAATTTAAAGAAGTCACAAAAATACTTTCTTTATAGATGAGAGACAAAGAGAAAATTTTAAGTGCTTGTAGAATGTTTATTCCAAATGCAAATTTAAGAATTCAAAGATATATTATTTATATATGAAACATGTCATAGCAGAAAGCAGAACAGAATATAAAAGAATGAATTCTGCCCTTCAAATATTGGAAAAAGTTCAGGACAAGAGCTAGGCTGAAATGTTTTACTTTGGAAGTCAAACACAAATAATACCACTTCTTAATACTGTCCTGTTCAGGCTGTTCAATTTGTAAGAATTTAATTTAATTTTATTATTTATTTTCCCTTTTTTTTTTTTTTTGTAAGACCACTGAGCATTACTAATCCTTTTAAAGCAAGCTTTTAAAAAAAAAACCAAACTCAGTATTCCCTTTTTATTTCTAGATTGGAAGCAATAGAATAATACCCTTTAGTAACCACTAGGCTATGCTAAGATACAACTAAGCAGGCACACAATCTACTTTTTAAAATAATGCATGATTTAAATGCACACAGATGTGCAAAGGCACATCATAAAACCCCCATGCATTAGAGAAAGTATTTAGAGTAACCCACATATCTTGAGTCAATTAACTGGTCCTGCTGAGGTTTTCAACTCTAATATAATTAGGAATTAAGAAGATCCAATTGAGCCTTCCTGAAGCAAACAGTACCTCCCTAATGCTGCTATTCTAACTCAACATAAAAAACCAGGTTTTTAGCATTTCATGAAGTTTTTACCTCAAATTTTACTCCTTTCCTTTGATGATTTGTTTTAGATTCAAGATTGCAACAGAAAAAAATATTAGAAAAGTTAAAAAACCTCCTTTTGTATGGATGTTTGCTTTACTAAATACAGGAGATTTAAAAAATATCTTATATGTGCTCTTCACTTTAGATAAGGGAAAGGTTACCATAATCTATGAGAAGACAAATGCAATACAAACTGTGAGAAAGGAATCTGAAATATCATGAATTGTCAATAACTGGAACTGTTCTATAAATCCCCCTTAATGAGTGATATTTACCTTGTCACTACTCAGATGTGTATGCTTTGCCTTGTAAAATACTGACAGGATTCAGATACGAAAGGACGGTTACATATCATTCAGGTTAATTCCTACTTTGAGAGCCTTTCATGCAAGAATAAAAATGTAAAATAAGTAATAGGATTATGTTTACTGTAAGATGCATAATAGTATTCTTTTTTTTTTTTTAATAGCATGTAACAGAATACATTGAAAAAACTTGAATTGTTTACTTGATCAGGTGTTCTTCAGAAATCATATTAGTGGAGTAACACTAGATTAACTATATGAATGTGTCAACAACATAAACATAAACCTCCTTCTTGGAGAAGTACAAATGAACTGCAACTGAGATTCACAGTAGTGTTGAATCACGAAGATTTTTATTTCTTGCTCTTAGAAAGGTTACAATTCATAATTAAAATCCCAAGTTTATAATCTAATTTAAAATATAATTTTTGGTTCTGACTGTGGAAATCAAAGAGAGAACATGATATGAAGGTGCTGCAGTCCAGAATACTATTTTTGACTGAAGTACAAGGCAGTATTATTTGTAGCATTGAATATTCTTGAAGCATAAATGCAAGACAAGTTTTGAAGTCTTCCAGCATATCCCCTATGTCAGTAAGTAAAGTCAGTCTTAAAAAGGAGATACTTTTCTGATTAGATAAAATTGAAAACCCACCATTTGACTGGGCCTGTGGGTTGTGCCAACCCTGCAGAACCTGAAATATTTGGCAGAGTTCCCATATCTAAAAAAACTGTCTCTTACTGTAATTAGATAGAGTATTAATCTACTAAAACCCATATTTCTGCAGTTGGCTGTGGGATAAAATTTGAATTCAACTCCAAATCACTTTTGAGACTCTCAACTGAAAATAATTACGTAATACCAACGGATTGCCTTCTTTTGCTATGAGACATTAGAGTCTTGTACATTAGTTTGTCAGCTCAGACTGACACACAGAAAACGTAAGTTGTCTAATTCAAACATTGGTTAAGGATAAAGCATGAGATGTTTCTGAAAAACACAATGAAGAATTAGAACTTTGCTGGGTTGAACACACTAAGTACACTAGAGGTCTGTTATAAAGGTTGTAAAATTCAACTTGCTGACACGATGAAATTCCAGGAGAAAGGATGATTACATTCTGTCATCCTTTTATATCCCTTCCTTTTGTATACTCTATCACACTGTACTTAAATATACGACCACGTTCTAACAATAAAATAAAATAAAATAAAATATAAAATAAATAGCATAGACAAAAATCTCCCAGTCATTTTCACTATTTGGGATAGCAGCAAATGCCTTTGAGCTCTTCAGCACTAGATTTTGTCCTATGGCCTCCTTAATTATGTTTTAAGCAAACACTGCTTTACAGAGAGACTTGAATTATTTGCATTTCCACATGGTGCAGGTTTTCCAGGGAATTGCAGAGCCTGGCACTGTTATAACCCTGCCCAGCAGAGCACAATCCTTTGGCTGAGCAAAGTGATGATGCTTCCACACCCCCAGCTCCTCTGGAGTTTGGGAACCTTTTCTACTGCATGCTTCCCAAGAATACCTTCATATGTGTATGATCCTGGGAGGTGGTACTATTGTCCCTTGATAACAGGACAACTGAAATACTAAAAATTTTAGGCTTTAGATATAAATTTTTAGGATGGACTTGTAAAGCACAATGAGTATTTAAAGCCCCATTTCCACTGACTTCAGCTAACAGTTCTGAGTGTCAAGCACCTCTATGAAATCAGATTCCAGTTTATCAAACTGGACACAGGAAACAAGTAACATCAGTTACTGTAAGTGGAAACATTTCAGTCTCTTATAGGGAACTTCTGTGCAGCACAAATGGGGATAAAAGCCAGTTTATTTCAAGCAACCCTCAACTATTTTAACTGAAAAATATTCCTTTGCCTTTCTGATTATACTGCCCATCACCCATCACGTTTCCAGTCTCTTCACAAATGCAGATTTCCCTGATAACACACTATCAGTTGAGAACCAGAGCAGCTTTAATATGTGTATTGAAGCAGGTGGGAATTGCTCTTGAAAAAACAGCAAATGACCACTTAATACTTATACTCACCCAGGAAATCAAGAGAAGGCTGCAGAGTGTGCCTGGATGATGGCTCTTCATAACATTAATAGTTCCTGACTCTCTACACACTAACAATTCAACAAGCAGGTGTTCTTTTACCTCCAAACAAATACCCTCTTCCTTCCTCTCACTGCAACTCCAGTGTTTCCTACAGTACTTCATCAATCTCTCCAATGGTTATTGAAGGAATTATTAAGTTTTTATTTCATTTCACACATATTAATGGTAGAGAATTCCATACATCCCTTGCTGCCCTAACTTTTCTTAACAAGTGTGTAGGTAATAATCATTACAGCTAACAGCTATAAAGAAATGGAAATGATGACTGACCTAGAGCATTTTGGGTGGGAAGAACTACAATATCTGCCTGGAGAATAGTGACAGCAGTGACCCTGAAATAAAATGTTGAAGTAAACAACTGTGCCAGGAGATTTAGTATTCAAAATCAATCAGAGGAAGTAACCATCAGCAGCAGATGAAAGGATAACAATTGAACTAAATTATTGACAACAATATTTGATTAGGTTCTTTAATGGTCAGACAAGACTACTGATATAAACCAGCATGGAAAACTGAATTGGGGGTGCTAAGGAGACTCTCTGAAGACCCCAGAAGAATATCTCCTTGCCAAGACAGTCTCTGGGGAAACAGAGGAACATGATGAGAGGAAGCACTGGAGCCTTCTCCTTGTTGCTGGATCCAGTTGCATGTTACACTCCAATTGGGGGTGCAGAGAGCATGACCCTAACATTATCAGTGACCTGATCAAAAATGGGAACTTCTCCTGGTCATTGCTTAGGATAGGGGCATGGCAGCACAACACCCCTGATGTGTGTAGGGTGAAGTTTGCAATTGAACCAGGTCACGTGGAGATGAATCTGCTGCACGTCTCTTTGCTGATGTGGTTCAAGCCAGCCTGCCTCCACGGTGCCTTTAGACAAGCCTGCTGAAGAGGGCAGGCAGCACCACGCCTCCCTGCATCCTGCACTACTGCCAACGGGCTGACAACCCTCAGCAGCAGGAAACCGAACCAATGCTGGTGGGCTGGATCCAGACAAAGATGTGCCACCATCACCAAACCCTTTCAGACGTGTTTGGTGAGTGCAAATGAATGGGACAGGCGGTGGGCCTCGCAGGAGAGCATCATGCTTTAGTACAAACACTTTTCTCTCCTCTCCAGCTCCTCTCTACTCCAACTTATTCATGTCAGCAGAATCGTACTCCTCTCTCCTGCTACATTATTCCATTTCCCTTATGTATTTGCTCCCCTGCTTTGAAGTTTTCTCATCTCAGTTCCAGTCTCCAAGCACAGTAGCTCCAGTTCCCCTGCTGACTCTATGACTAGTTTCCCTCTCTTTCCTCACATCTCCTGGTCACCAGCCACAGGTCTCCATCCAGCAAGTCTCATTGTTAAAGTCCTAACCATTTGTGTCTAAGTTTCACAAAACCAAAATGAAGGATAAGATTGACACCTGGGAAATCTGAGCCCAACTAATTAACACTTTGACAAAACTTTAGTCAGTTTGGTAGTTTTTTTAAAGGAAGTATCATATATAGGAAATTTTGGCACTTACTGCCTCTATACAAGGAGCATAATACAAACAGGAGGAGACTAAAAAGATATCTAAATAGCATGGACAGTACATTGATTCTTTGTGATTGCTTTATAACAAAAGATACAGACTTGCTTTAGCAATACTACCTGTTTTTGCAGCTGGGCTGAGGAATAGTGATGACAGTCGATTAAAGGAGCTGTCTTTATGAATAATCTATTCCATGTAGTATCAGTGTTAGACAGAAAAACATCCTTAAACTGGCATTCATACATAAAATTTTTTCCAAGAGAAAGACCATACAGCAGACAGAGAAAGAAAGGGGAGACTATGTGGCAAATACCACTCCATGCAGGTATATGATTAATCCTATTTTAATGGAAAAACATTTTTCTCCTAAATATTTTTTTAACAAAGTTCCATAAATTGTAACATTCAAAACCAGTATCTAAATGAGACTGTTCTCTTAGTTCTGCATTTCAGACTTATCTTGTCATCTGCCCTTATGCATCACTTAACATCTGAAATAAATGTTATTCCTGACTAGTCCAAACTTTATGTATAAAATGAAGATATAACACAATACCATACTATAGGAAATGTTTTACACATTTATAAGGTTTTACAAACTTTATGGTTTTAGATACACTTTGCTAAAACACAGGTGCAGTGAGACAACACAATAAAATAGAGAGAGCCAGGAAATGGACACTTACCCACAGTGCTTCATGTGAGGTGGTTTATCCATTCTCACGGCCAGCTTAATTTTCAGGTCACTGTCCTGGCTGTTTTTGGGAACTATCATTTTATGCAGATCAGGGGACTTTGGGCTATTGGACGTTGGATATAACACTACCTGCAAGTCATGAGAAGAAAAACTTCAGCAAGGTAATAAAAAAAATCCCTGGTACTTTTTAACAGAAACATCTAAGCAGTGAAGATTCTTGTTGCATCTCCTCCAATGATTAAGATGATTAAAAAAGATGTCATTAATCTAATAAACCAGCTAACTCAATCTTATTGTAACAGACAAATTTCAAAAATTAACTCCTTCCTTATCTTATAAATGGGAATTTTCATATTATGAGTTAATAAAATTTCCCCCTGTTAGTACATTCTGAATCAACGGCGTTTTTTAAAAAAAAGAACAGTTGGCATTTCAAAAGGGTCATGTACAATTAAATAGGAAACTAAACTTTTACATTATTCAATGCTCTCCTGGAAACACCCTTTTGAAGCAATTTGCTGTAGCATTATGCAACAGATCAGGCCTCAATAGTGGAATTGCTTGAGGGAAGATAACCAAAGTATATGTCTTGTTACAGTCTCCAATTTTTGATCAATAGCATTAGTAAAAGTAAATGTTAGTAAAAAACCACAGAAATTGTAGATGAATTCCAAAGCATCTTTGCTGTAAATGGAATATAATAAATGTAAGATACTATGTCCAATTCACATGTGATATGACACAAACCTTTTGTTTAATCTACAGTGATAGACATAAAAAATCCCAAACCATTGAATTTTAAATATTTAATTTCTAAAAAATTTATATAAATTTCTTGAATGTTTTAGTAACAATTAATTTTACATTAGTGTTAGTCACAAGTGGTTAAATATTTATTTACCATCAAAAAAGTTTATCCATTTATAGCCAGTACAATTTAAAATTACTGCTTCATCAAATCCTTACCCACAGCAACATGTTCAGCAGTTAAATGCTGCTGGAACATAATTTCCTTTTATTCTTATTATAGGTACTTTTTTTGAATCATTTTAGACTCTAAAGTATTAACATAATACTTGGGAGACTTTCATAACATTCAGTGAGTTCTGAATTACCATTATCATGAATTACCATTATCATTTCAAAAGTAACAATGCTCTAAAAAACATTGTTCTTCACATCTTTCATTTCTAGAAAAATAAAATTAATCATAATGTTAACAATCAAGTTAATTTCTTACACATAGTACTTGTGTCTTGTGTCATATATGTAAAACACAATATATTATCCTCTGTGTTACTATGAAGGTTAAATCAAGGATTTGAGCAAAACTGTCCAAACAAGTATAAATCTAACAGATGTCATTAAGCCAAAAATATTACAACACTGTCATTCAGATGTAATAATCTGAAAGATGGTGTAAGTGGAAGGCCTTCAGCTTCTCATCTCAATATTTTGCAGAAGCACATTCCTGCATCCTGTTAATATCAGGAGTTCCAGTCAAGCAGAGAAATGTGATGCATCACTTCTAATCAAATATGCAACCTTTGTAAAACCAGTGGAAGAATTAACCTGTCAGATCTATTGAGTACATTCAGTACCTTTTAAAGAGAGAGCAGAAGAATCAGAATATTCTAATTTTAACAAACCAGGAGGTTTTTTTTTGCAAGTGCACAGAAACCACTATTTATAACAGAGCTTATTCCTTCTCTCTGATTTTCATTCTGAGTGAAAGGCACTCCTTAAAAAACATGTAAAAACATTATGAGCATGGCAACTTTTGCGTTCTGATATATCAAAGGCAAAATTATTTTTAGTTTGTTTATCCCTTTAACTGCAAGATTATATAAACAGAATTATTATAAATTCCTTGCATTTATTCACTAGGCATTCACATAGGACTGTAGGTGATACCAAGAATTTTTCCTTTTCTACAGGCTGCAGTTCCTCTTATCCTGTAACAGCTTAATACTGCTCATGCATCTCAAGTGACATCTTTCTCCTGTCAACTTCCTGAGTTTTAGAACCCTGATGAAAATAAAAGCAGACAAGAGTATAATTAATTTATATCTGCAGTACTGGCAATTCCTTTTCTGAATTTTTAAAGAAGTATTACGGAGCTTCAATTTCAAACCTCTCTCTAAGAATAAGTATCTGTCAGACTATTTAAGTATGCACTGTGTTGGGTTACACTTTGTCATGCCTTCCAGCTTTAAACAATGAGAGCTTGAAAGAACTTTGTAATCAAACTTTTTGTTACACACAAACACGTGTATGCACATGCACACAAAGCACTTGTCAGGTATTAATTATCTTCACAATAACCTTCATACTAATATTGCCCTTAAGGGCAATGAAAACTTCTGCACCATCAGGAGGCACAACCCATAAGCTCCCACCAAATCACTGAAACCAAAACACTTGGCAATGGCTGCTTGATAACAAAATTTAAAAACTGCTGAAATTTCTATTAAAAGCATTCTCTCCACTATGGAACGCTGTAATGTGAGGACATTACTGCTGTTTATTGAGAAACTTTCAAAGGTTATTCTTACTCAGATTTCCTTTCAGCACTGCTTAACGGGTTTTAATCTTCTGGGTGTTTCATAATCTACTTTAAAAAAATGAAACGGTATTAACTCACGTGTCTTCTCTGGCAGATATAATAGTCACCTAGAGGATACCCTCATGTGCCTAAAACTTTTATAAATTTCATAAAATTTCTACTGCATCATATATTTCTGTACTACATCATGTATTTCTGAACTTTTACTTTAGTTTATTTTGATTTATTTTATTGTTCCTGTGGATATCACCATGGTACGTTATTCAGCAGCAGCACAGAGATTCATGAGTCTGCACAGTGCTTACCATAATTATACTAACAGGTAATCCACATTAAAAAGTACTATGAGCTATTAATGACCAGAAAGCTACACAGCAAACATAGTTGCTGTGCATTGCATTGCTTCAACTCATTTAAGGCAAATGAATAGTATCAGGACAGTGTGGATTGAGATAATTCAGTAAATTCAATCATCTCAAAATCATTAAAAAATACTTGACCATGTATCCTAATTATATCTAGCATGACATTTCCTCAGACCACACTGTAACTGAAAGAGTGTCAAGTTCACTTTATGCCTCTCCTCGTCTGGATGTAATAAACACAGAAATCTTAAATATTATTTTAACATTGTAGGCATTTGTGCAAAGTGATCTTCTCAAAATACTGCTTCTTAGTTGTGAATGACTGAAATGTTTCTCTCTTGGGCTTAAAAGATGACAGGTTGAAAGACGTTGAAGCTAATATAATTTGACAACTTAACTAACCATCATTTTCATGATTCCATTGCGTATTTAGGTCCCCAGCAGGATCACAATAGAAGAAGTTAATTTAAGTACACCTGAGCCAAACAGTCAGTCCAGACAAGCAACTATTAATTCTATTTTTGGCCCATTGATCATATCTTCTTTTAAAGGTATGAAAGAAACGTTGAGTTGCCCAAAGTACTCTAAAAGCTTAAACAAACCAAACTGGGGGCAGTCTTGCTTTCTCAGAGAAGATAATTGAGCAAAAGGTTCAGAGTGAACAGACTGTGCAGAAATATCTCCTACAGGTACTCCCACGTTGAGATAATACTTCAGGCTAACCATTCCTGGCTGTAGTTGTCCTGTTGTCATAAGAATATGCAGCCTTCAAAAGGGACTAATGAAGTCAAGCAGATTGACAAGTTGTAAGCACCTCAAAAAAAATCAAGAGTCAAGATATTCTCTACTTTTTCCCCCCTCTGACACTTGTGGCTGAGTTTCAGCCAACTTGTGTCCTCACGTGCTGGGTGCTCTCCATCCCCTACTTCCACCAAACCCCATGATATTCAAGAGCTGAACCCGAGTGATGGATTTACCCACTCTTTTGACCCAAGTATTTGAGATGAGAGAGATTTTACAAGTTGGGATGATCTAAGACACATTTTGAAATCTCAGACCCTGGGCACCAGACCTTGGTAATCATGGTAATTCTGAGCCGACTATGCTGAATTTTGGCTCATTGTCACAAGCAAAAAAGATGAAAGTGAAGAAGATCTGCATCTTAGCTCCCTGGCTGAAGAGGCAGGTGATGTTTAGAATGATATTACAGAAAATCATTATCTGGCCTTCAGTACAGACCATACCACACAACCTTAAAAAAAAAGAAAGATGCAGCCTATCCACAGTCTTCTCTTCGTAACACAGCCTGGGTCATCTTCAGAAAGCAAACCAAACCTCAGCCTAACCCCATCCCCAGGGAGGCTCCCAATGCACGGGGCTGCCCTGGTGTCTCCCAATCCTGCCCCATGCCCTGATACCCCAGGGAGTTGCTCCTGCTTCTGGCATCCAGCTTCCTATCCTTTCTTCAAACTCTATGGTCTCCAACAGGAAAGCTAGAAAATTTTATGAGACAAAAGTTCTCATGCCTGATGTGCTCTTTCAGAATACAAATGGTGTTACAAATGCTTGTTTTTGGCTGCTGACCAAAAGGACATTTTCTTTTTTATCTTATACCATACATAGGATGAAAAATTTTAACCTCATATCTTAAGGTCTGGCTAAGTTACACACAGTTGAGAACTCAATATACATCACATGGCCTTAATCATAAGCACCTTTGTGAGGTCTGTTCAGAATAAACAACACACTCCTAGTCATGCAACAAATCCCACAATGAACTAGAGAAAACAAGCTCTTTAACTCCCATGCTCTACCAGAGACATTTCTAACTCAATTTGTGATTATTTAAAGCTATGAAAAACAGCCAGTGCCTGACACATAAGATCACACAGTCCCTCAACTGCATTTGTTGAAGCTTTCATCATGCCACAGGACTAATTAATACAATATAAGGATTTTCTTTCATGTTTTAAAGTGCAGTGATTTGAAAAGATGCCAGTGCAAGCAGAGAGGACAGGCAAAATTTAAGTTATGAAACAAGTACCCATTATTAGTAGGCACATGTAAATTTATGCTGCTGGTCATCCTCTGAACAGATATCATAGAAAAATCTCCTAGTTAAATATGCTCTGTTTCACTGATCTGAAAATAGTTATAGACCAAAAATTATTAAAGCTGGTTTGGGATATGAAATAGATGACTAGAGAAACCATTTAAGATTATGCTGTTTGTGTAACTCTGGCCCCAGCCTCACTTAAGGGACACCTGGTTTTGATAGAAATGTCTACTGACTCCTCTGAGATACCTTCTACCCTAACTTGAAAGTTTGGAGCTGTTCTGTGTTATGTCAGCCCCTTGCCCAAAGACTGGCTAATGTCAGAAAGCCAGAAGCTGCAGTCAGTGTGACACGAAGTCCCTAAGCCCTAGCATAGTGTCCTAGTCTGAGTGCCTTAGCAGCAGCCTGCCAAGCACAGCTCTGCACTGGCTTTCCCTGAGCATTAAGTCATGACACCCTGCTGCCAGGGGGATGCAGAAAAAGAAGCTCAAGAAGAGGCTTAAAATTGGAGGTAGAAAGTGGAAAAGGAGATGTCTCTCTTGAGAGTAATTCCCTTAGAAAATTACTTAGAAACCCTTGGAAAAGCTATCACCTTGGGAACCCCTAAAGAATGGGTTAATAAGAGCTTGATCACCAAGGGAGTTGATGAATTTTCTATGCAAGCTCCATTATCCCACCTATTGAGTCCTCTCTTACTTTTTGGCTATGATTGGGTTACAGCTGAAACACCGAGACAAGGCTTTGGGTAACAGGTGGTTAAAAAGAAACAAAAAACAACTGAAAAACTGAATAGGCACATGGTGAGAGACCTATCTAGAATACTGCTGATGAAAAGAACTGGGAAGACTTCACAATTTACACAATCAAGCTCTGTTGATTGTGCTGGCTGAACACTTACCCAGGTAGGTCTTAGCAATTGATGAAAGTAGTCTTTGAGTCCTTCCTAAAGAGCCTCTCTCCCATATCTAATAGAGAGAATACCTGCATGCAAAATATCTCAAGCATTTCCAATGAGAGGCACTCTCAAAGAAGCTACTGAGAACCCCCCTGTTAGAATGGAAACAGTAACACTCAGACAGACATCACAGAGAGCTGACAGGCAGACTTCTTGGGGGCCAAGAGACAAAGGGGGAGTGGAAGCAATCTTTAATTTTTTTCCAAACTTAAGAAAGGAAGACAGAATAACTCAGACCTGAGAAACCTCAGTAATTTCAAAGTGCAACGGAGAAACACAATCCCCAGGATGGCAGGCTTTAAATTAACAGTCACAGAATGAAACTGTCTCTGCTCAGGGGCTCTTTGAATGTGGCACAGAAGGTAAACAACATGCCCAGTGCAGTCGACGTTCAGAAACCTAGCAATCCTGTGAGTATAGGTACCTAGCCAATACTGCTATTTTATAATTTAAAATCAAACACAGAGTAACAGCATTAAAGGAAAAAAAAAACCCAAAAAGCATAGCTGCACAACTAATTATTGTTGACTGCAGCTGACTGTGACAAGCAAACTGCGAGACAATAGTTCTCTTTTAATCAAATAGTCTGAATGACAAGGCTGAAATATTCTTATATTCAAAAAGTATCAGCAATCAAACACCACCTGCTGCTCTCACATTGTATCCACATGTGTGCTAAGCACGCACAATGGCTGTCACTTTGAATTACTAGATGTTTGAACATCTTTATACACAAAGTACTGAACAAGCAAAAGCGGTGTCAGATCCCCGTGTTTCAGAAACCACAGGGCTGATTTTTCAGAAGTGTTTACACCAAACTCTGAAGGCTTCTTCAGACTTTCTCAATTGTTGCATGTACAAATGCAAACATCAATTCTGTCTTCTGTATGCACATCCAAATATTATTCAAGTGGCCAGATCAGTATCAGTCACATAAAATCTGTACCACAAAATTTAAAGATATTTGACTAAAGTAAGTTCGTAACATTTCCTCATTAGAATAAGTTTAGCTTCAAAGATGCAGCCTGCCTCACTTTCTAGAAGTTAAAGTCAGGGATTCAAGTCACTGTACGTAGAGGTCTGTGCAAACACAGACACAGACCATTCCAAAAGCTCATGTTCTGCAGAACCCAAATCCAAATAACATCCTTTCCCCTTCTGTGCAGCACACATCTCTGTTTTTAATTTCAGTGGAAAACTGAATTTGTACAATTCTTCTTCAGTTTGTGTAGAACAGAGAATAAAGGTTAGATTTATTTTCATTTGAAAGCGGTCAGCAGGAAGCCAGAAGAATATCCTGCAGCAAACAAAATCTTCTCTTGGGATTCACAACTGGATTTACAGGTATTTTTGTAGGAAGACAGCCATATCAGACATGTGACATAGGACGGATTACTTCCTTTCAGTTAACCACATCTTAAATGCCTTGAAGGGAGAAAATGTTAAGTAAGACATCAGCCCTTCTATCACTAGGTGCTGACCTGGTGACTTCTGCAGCAGAGGTTGTGAGGCCCCAGCCTGAGCTTCCAAACAGGGAACATATAAAGCTGTAAGTATGATCTGTCCTCCCTACTGAAAGCAGAGGCCTGCATCCCTTCTGCTCCCCAATTAAATGGTTACTCCTGGAAATAAGCGGTATCTTCTCCGGAAATGAGGGACCTGCTGATATCAGGGTCTACACCTGAAGTTCATAAGTGAGAGAAATCACCATGCATGTATGGGCTTAATGGAAATACCTTCTCCACTATAGCTCTGGGGAAACCTTTGCTGGCTCCATATTTCTCTTTTCCTAAAAATCTGACCCCTTGGTGGCAGAAGAAACCTTTTGGTATGTGACAGAAGTTCAAAATTCAAATCATGTCGCTTGATGCTGCCTTCTATTTCTAATTATAGATTAAACAGAACAAAACCTTCAGAATAACTGCAAGGTATTGGAAATACAAGCTTCAGTAATGTAGAAAAGTGGTATCAGGTCTTGACACACACTGTCAAGAAAGTTCTTGACAGATGAGAATTAACGTCCACAGTAAGTGTACCTCAGAAGGGGTAGGTTTGAGCTGAATTTTTAACTACAGGAAAAATAGCAGTAGGAAGTATCTTCAGAGCTTTTCCAAGGTTAAGAAATCCAGCTTGATCAGATGAACTCCTGCAAGTCACTCCATTGTAATGACCCAGCATAAAGTTGCCAAACTTTATAAAAATTAAGCTTATCCAGTGGGCTCTGGAATCTTTCCAAATGTTATTTGAATTTAAATCTCTCAGACCTGAAAACAAAGACATCACCAACAAAAGAAGACTTTGAAAGCTAAAATGTGTACTGTAAGAGTACATAGTACTGAAAATTATTTTGTAAAAATTCTGTCAGATCTTCTCCCAGTCTCCCCTGAAGCTAGCAACCACCACTCACAAGTACTCTGGTTAAACCAGAGAAGTAAGCTGGAAGATTCCTTCTTCTCCTGAACTAAGTACCTACCCCCACGAGCTGGAAGGTGTCTGTCAGCAACCCCAGGTTTTACCAGACCTGGGAGGTGCAGAACAGACACCCAAACAGCCTAATGCACAGCCAACATGCCCTTTAATTGTTATTTTCCACTGCTAAGGACCATGTGCACTAAACAGGGTCATTGTGGGAGGTTTATCTTTTACTGACTTATCTTTCTCAGAAGGTGTTCTTTGGCGAGGATGTGCACTGGACATTTTTGGTAAATCAGAAGTGGATTTTAAAATGGAAAAGCAGTATCCAGGTGTCTCTTGGGTACTCCTGCTTGCTATTCCCAATTTCAGCACAAGCTTTAATGAAAGGGAGAAAAAAGGTGATGGCCTTTATCCCTTTTCACAAGGGAAAAAAAAACAGCAAAAAGAAATTATTTTAATAGGCTTATTCTGGTAGAAACTGCCAAATCTCAGAGCATCTGATAAAAGCAAGCAGACTCTCTGCCAAAGAATACCAGGAGAATAAGAATCAACAACAGAAACAGAAGATTGCTCTTCTCTACCTCATCTTTATTATAGCTTGCTTTGCCTCTGGGAAAGCTGGGTCAGATTCCATCAACTCAGGGCACTGAGCTCACTGTCCCCTCTCAATTAACTATTTTCTTCTCTTTACCCTCACCCCTCCCAACCAAGAAACTTTCTTCAAACTGGTTTGACCAGCTGACAAACACAGATGTGTCGGAAGGCAGCCAGGAGTGTGCAGGGAGAGGAAGCAGTAAAAAACCCACAAAACAATCACCTGTCACCCCAGGACACAAGTAAAGCAAAAGCTATATTCAATATTTTACATTTGAAATGTTGTCATTCTTTAAAATTAAATTTTAAGTGTTTTTAACCTCCTGTCTGAGAAACTCACACAAGCTGCAGCATAAGAAAGCAGACCAAGGCTGGTACCTGAACTTTGCCTATTTGAGGTTGCAGACACAGAGGATCCTGCTAAAACCTGTGACTCTTAGCCTCTTTATATTAATGATGCTTCTTTTCTTCTCTGTCTCCTTGGCAATGAGTATGCTGGCTACTGTTCACAATGGCCACATAGTCCCTCCTCCACTGTCCTTCACCTTGGCACCAACTTACCTTTTCCTTCTTTGAAAGGACAGAGCAAGGACGGACTGAGATGAAACTTCTCTGTTTTTACTAATACCATGCAGTTCCTGCAAGTTCACTCTTTCAGTGTCTCTTTCATTGTTCTGAATCCAGATATTGGTGACTCTGATTTGCTCAATTGCACGCCTGTGGTTCCTTTGTCACATTGCCTGCCTGGCTCTTGCCAGGGTGTACCCCCATGGGAACCTTCCCCATGCAGACCCCACCTACACCTTGACCAAGTGACCTTGGAAGCCCCTTAGAAGGATATGAGATGAGGCAAGAAGAAGTAATCCTGCAGATACAGTCCTGACCTTAACAAGTGTCACAATGAATGGGAGAACGTGTCTTTGCATTACCACCTGTGCTCAGAGGACACAAAGTGGAGAAGAGCCCTGCTCTTTCCAACAAGTTGTGCTTGCTTGAATGAGAAACAGCCAGGACTCTGATGGTAGAACTGAGCATTAAAATATGAGCTATTTTCCATGTGCTACATGTCAGAGGGGAAAATTTCAACAGGAGAGGAGGGGGAGATTTGCAGACCCTCTCCACCTCATTCACCCTACCCTCTTCTTTCTATGATACATTGCACTCTCTAGCTCTTGATTTTGGCCTAAGAAGGATAAATTTACAGAATTTTCAGAACAGTCTGAGTTGGAAGGGACCCAGAAGGCTCATCGAGTCCAGCTATTAAGTGGATGGCCCATATGGCGATCGAACCCACGACCTTGGCATTATTAGCACTGTCCTCTCACTAACTCAGCCAGTCTCAGATTACCCTGTCAAGATAGGGAGAACATGAAAATGGAGGAGAAGCTCATGGAGTGCAACAATAAGCTCTTGTTCTACTCTGACATCTTATTTTACTTAAGATTTATTTTACTCTTTACTCTGATTATCTCCCTCACTCCTCTCCCATTCCACTTCATCCTTCTACCACCAAGTACTTCCTTTCCTTTCCCCAATTGCTTGCTACATTTATGACATGCCAAGTCTTACCTCTCTCCCTTTCACACCTAAATTGAGTAGTACAAAGCACTGATACGTCATGTAGAAATGGATGTTTTAAACAAGACAAAGAGAACCACCATGGATGCCTGATGTCAGTTTCTGAAAGGTAATTGAAGTCATCCTATCACGTTTTGAACACTGGGAAAAATCACCTTTATATAAAAAAAGCACTTTTTGGTAGAGCCACAGCAGAGCAGGCTGGTACTGAAGGCCTTATACCATTTTATGGTATGTTTTATCAGTATTCACACTTCTACCCATCATTTCTCACATATTTCTCTTGTCTACACATAATACTCACTCTTCCCAGTTCTTTATCTTCAAGTGCCAGCACCCCGGTGCTTTCTGTAAAGAGTTTTACTTTGACAACAGGCCGAGGGTGAGTAGTGGTGAAATCCCCTTGGGTTCCCCATCTGCAATAAACAAAACAACAGAATTTAGCTGGGGCTGAGCACAGGCCTGAGAGTGATAGGACTGTAATCTTTTCTGCAGAATATTTATCAATGCACTCCTAGAACTTAATTTTAAACATTTTAGAGGAGGAATGGGGGAAAGATAATTGAGGTACAATTTTGAACATCTAACATCAAATATCGACATAGAAAAAATGGCTTTTCTCTGTGATAAAACAAACCAGGGTTTTTCTGTATGAATTTTGTCATAAAATAACATTAAAAAAATTTTAATGGCAAAACTCAAAGAACTGAAATTTTATCTTCATAGAGAAAAAAGAACCAAGCAAGAAAGCACATAGAGATCTATTTTCTAAGAAATATATTCACTATCTTCTGCATACAAGTCAAATTAATTTAGCAAAGAATCATGTCTCAATTCACTTCAGGCAACCACACTATGAATAAATTATGAGTCTTACGCAGAGAAAATCTTATATTTTATGAGATGTTACAACTTAATATGAGAATGTAGGAAAAACATAAACACAAATGCAAATAATAGGAAAAAAATATTATCAGAGTGACTATAGCTCTGCAAGATAATTACTGCCACAAGGCTCCATGCTTTTAGAGAACTTTAATTAGGCAGACAGACTTCTAGTTGTTAATCTCTTATCTCAGTTAAGACACTTGGTTTGTCAGCCTTCCCCCCCCTCCTCCCTGTGTGCCAGTGGTACAAAAAAAAAAAGTTAAAGAAATTAGATTGCAATTTCCTTCAATGATCTATTCCATGTTTCTGAACAACCCCATGCAGCTCATTGCATAATTAAATTGATTGTGGTTATGCTACTAGGCACAAACAAAATGCAAAAAGTAAGCACACCTCCAGTTTCTCTTGATTTTGTCCACTGTGTGAGGTATTCAAATTATCAGAAACTAATAAAATAAAGAAAACAGATGACCTTAAGAGTATGCTCTATAAAAGGATGCATTACACAAGCCAAAATCTTAGGTCCTCATTTAGAAAAAGCAGTAATTTTCATTTACATTCAAGAATACACAATCTCTCCAGTATTGCAACGTGAACATAGAGTAGCAATTTTCAGGCAAAGGGATCTATTAGGCAAAAGGAAATGCTTCAACTAGCATGAGTTACAGACTTCAAGACCAAGTCTAGAAAGTAATATGCAATCAAAACCAAGAAGCTTTAAGGAAGCAGCAGTTCTGTATAAACCAGTCCTACAGGTGGCTGAACATGCCTGACTCTGAAAGTGAGGTTCACCACAAATTAATTGAATCTTGCATTAAATTCTGTCTTCTTTGCTTTGTCTAGGTTAGATAGATGCTGTCAGGCTGGTTTGTCCCTGAGCTTCCAAAAGCATTAAACTGTGCATGTCATAATGGACAGGACCACACAAAAAACCCAAGAGAAACTCCCATTAAAATAACAAAACAAACCCAAAAACTCTCTACAAAGGTCTTGTGCCAGCATCAATTCATACAAAAGAGAAGAGAAATAAGATGTCTCGCTGACTGAAGGGAAGAGACCCAGCCTGTTCAATGAAGAGAATATCACCTGCAGCAACTCAGCTTCTGCAAGCTGAGCAGCAGGTGTGTGCTTCAGCATTTGCTGGGGTTCGAGAACCCTAGCACCAAGTTCAAAGAACTTCCTGGAAAGTGGTGCAGCTTTCTTTGGAAACCCAGACTCCACCTCTGCAGGACACAGCAGGCAGGGATGGGGCACACATGAGCCTTGCCCAGGGAGCCTGAGAGAATTTGCTCCTTCTCCAATTTATTTGCACAGTGAGGTAGCGATAAGAATGGGAGTAAAATGGGGTCATCCATCTCTTGTTGGCACTCACATAGTACTAAAAATCACCTTTAACATTGAATCTGGCCACCAGCCTTGACTGACATCTTTCTCCCATCCCTTGCTCCATCTGCAGCAGTAAGTGAAAATCCTGGGCTGAAAAAGAATGGTCTGAACCAATTCCTAAAGCTTAATGTTCATGGCAGAAATATTTCATGCACTGATCTGCATGCTCCAGGATGATCAGGACTTCAGCTGACTCTCATAGCCTCTTAGGAACAATTCTTTGAAAGTGAATTATCTGTAAGAGCAGATGATCACAGATTTTAGCATCATTCCTCATGAAAGAGCTCATGAGAAATCATGTTCTGTTAGAAAAGGCAAATCCAAGATTCTATCCTTTACCACCACACCTACTTGTGGGCATCTGATGTTCCTATCAGCTGCCAATGTAACAGCAAAGTACACACAGCTCATCTTTTTGTTCCTTGTGTACTACTAGAACACAAGTCCTGTTTCTTTGAAGCTTTTTGTTGTTGCAGAGATATCAATTCACATCATTTGAAATCAGCAGCCAAAATACTGGTATCATGTTCATTTTAGTTTGCTCCTTCCAAGAAAGAACATAAGAGACCAAATGATCCAGACAAATTGAGTTTATCCAGATAGATTGAGTTCACCTATATGCTGTATATTTAAAAGCACATTATGATGTTATCATGCACACTATTAATACATCAGGCAACAACTGAAGCAGAAGTCAGAAGTGACAGCCTAATCAAAACACCCACCTGTAGTCTAACCCATATGAATGTTCATGCTAATAACAATTTGCAATTTGCATTTTTTTGTTTTGTCAGTATGAAATGAGGTGTAAAAATGGCCTTTCTTGCTGTAGTCTGCACTGTCAACAACTCCTAATAAACATCAGCTCTGTGAGAAATAAAATTCTGACCTGTAAAGATAGTGCCATGAATATAACACGGTATCAGGAACTCAGTATTTATTAAGGATGACCCAAAACAAGGGATAGAATGAGTAAAGCATGCAGGTGTACATAAGCCAGCCTATTTTGAAATACTCTTTACTGTTCTGAAATTATAGAGGTTCTCAAGATCTGACAGATTTCAACTTTATTTTCCCCCCTGGCTATTTCTTTTATGACACCTGGTCAGACTCCAGTCAACAAATAAACAATTTGTTTATTCTTCCTGTTTAAGAATAATACTTCATTTCAACCAAATTCCATTTAAACGGATATCACACTTTCAGCTTCTGTATCTGAGAGGATAAAAAATGATACCAGATTTTCAGCATACAGATCAATTTAAAATTTATTACAACATACATGCAAACAATAACTTTGAATAAGGTACTGTCCCATCATCATCTGTGACTAAGAACAGTGTAATTAAATTGCATCCATCTTACCTATAATGCCAAGACTGTAAATATAGCCTTCCTATCAAATAAATAAGATTTTACTGAATCACTTGTTATTTCCACTGTAAAATTCCATCATTTTTTTCCATACTTTCGGGTGTTTATTCTAGATCCATATACCTGTTCAAAGAGCTGGTGAGTTTAATGGTGAAAATAGGTTAGGAGCATACCTAGTAATTCATGGAATCAATACTGTAATTATCATGATGCAAATCTTGATCACCATTACTGTAATTTATTTTTTCAACATATAGATTTTATGTGCTAGTATAATTACATCCACTTTGTTTCTCAAAATTTTTTTTCTTCCAAAAAAGATTTGCTGTCTCTCAAACGCATTTTTTGACACCTATAAAGCACTAATATTTCTGGTTCTCACATTTGCTTAATCTCATTGGAGTGTATATTTTAGCAGAACATCTCCTTTAAATTTAGAAGCAAAGCTGCTAGGTATAGGTCAGACAAACAGATGTTTTTCTTTTAAGTCTGGGGTTGTACCCTGATATTTTTCCTGGAGAAAATACAGTACTTCCCAGAAATGTTTTTGTTTCTGAACCACAGACATGGAAGTCAACCAACATACAAAAGATTGTTCGTATTATTTGTAAGACAAAAACTTGTAAATTGTTTAATTGAGCTACTTTCTGTTTTAAATAGCAAGCAACAATGTGGCCTTCAGAATTTGAATGCTGAATAAAGGGAAGTTGCTTTTCTTTATATTTTAACTTTCAACATCAATAACTGAAATATTTTCTGCATGAAAATAAATCTTAGAGCTGACTTTTATTTTTCATACAGGCAAACGTTAGGTTGAAACCTAGCTTTCTGTGAAAATAGAAGCAATTCCTTTGTGCCATTTTGATATTGAGTCCAAGTATATTGCAGATAATTTATTTAAAGCTTGCTTTGCTACAGAGCTCCTGAAGGAAGGATGGAAGGAAGGATGAGAAAGAAGAACAAGCAAAATAATTCATTTATCTTCTGAGATTGTTATTTACAAACAGTGTATTTTTAGTAAATCTTAACTACAAAGACAAATGCAATGCTTCATACTTGCAATAGCAAATGTTTTAACTATCAAATGTATGCAAGCAATGGAAACAAAAAATCAACCACCTCCACACCTCTGGAGGAGCCATTGATTTTTGAGTATTGGTCCAATGATTTTTGTTAATGGGAACAATTTTGGTGCTGAAAGTGTCCAGATGGGAAGTGTAAAATTTTAGACAAAACAAGTACGGATCTCATGCAATATTTACATTAAGTTAAAGAACTACCATTATAGTATGGTTGCTTGTGTGTCTGTTTTTTTAAATCTTTCTAGAAAAAGTAACAATAATTTCAGCACTAACTGCTCGCAGCACTGTCAGCTGCAGCCCATGTAGCATACTGGACACCTTTAAAACTACCAGCTTTAAGTCTGAAAAAAAACCCCTAATTCTGCCTCTTCAGGCTCTCATTTTGCCATATAATTTTCCTTTGTTTACATGTTTTTTTCTGCTTTTACCTACTCATTCTCTTTACTATAGAAACTGCAATGATTTGATGTTTGTTCATCTTTAACCATAAGCCACAGTCTTCTCACCGTATTTCTCTGCTGCTGTCAGAGCTATGTGGGCTGATATAGTAATTAGTGACAAAGTCTTTTGCCAAAGTTTATTTCCCTTCACTGCAAAATTACCTACTGCCAGCAAGAAGGTGAATGTGTATTTCAGCTAAAGATTTATCACTGTGTCACAGAAACCCCTCTAAGCAAATTTACTTTTCTATTTCAGTTTGGAACACATTTCATACACTGGAAACAGCAGAAAATTTCTCTCTCAGGTTCCATTTAACTCATGGTATCTGTTAGTCAACACTTTTTTTACACGATCATGGGAGTGAATGTAATAAAATTTACTATTCTAAGCAAAGATCTAGAAATTTTATTTTAGCCCTTATTATTGGAATACTTTATTTCTGATAAAATACCAACTCTACAGAATTTTTACACCATTTTTTGTCCTCAGCAATATGGAAATCTCGTTTCTGAAACCAGTACCAGAATGCATTGGTCTCCTTGGTTCCATCTTTTGCATCTTTCTGGGTTTGATTCTTAAGTCTTCTGCATAACCTCAACCTGTTTTCTAACTATTAATTAAATTAAATTACGAGGCCTTCTGGAAGAGTTTTCTCATTTGCTATCCAAACAGGGATGTGGACAGAGCTGGAATGAGCAGGAAGACTCATCCAAGCCAGTTTTTTAGACATCTTAACTGCTCCACAGGAGTAGGAGATTTACCAGCACTTCCTCTTTGCACATCTTGGAGATGGACTGGAAATACATTGTTGAGGTCTCTGGAATATCTTTGTGCTTCAACCGTTTCAAGAACCTATATCAACTCTGCTGTTTCTACTTTGTTCAGAAACAAACTTTAACTGTATAAAAGCAGGTATCTATAACCCTCAGAGTAGAAACCATACTCACAGTGCAGGTTGTGAGATGAAAGGCCAGGAAACTACAGGACAGGGGAGGCTCAGCACCTCGTGACACATCCAACTACACTGATACACTACAGCACTTCAAATCCAGGCCTGACAAACCTTCTGTTGTTAGTGAAGGATTGTGTGAGTGTGGAATTTATGAGGTGTTGTATATTACTACATCCAGCTGCATGGATACAGACAGAGAGAAAATGTGAGACCACGAGCCAGGCACTGTACGTGCAGTGCAAGTCACCCCACAGCAAGCTGACAATAAATCTATAATATGATGAGGAGGATCCACTCAGCCAAATAGAAATAGAGTTAAATCCATACTTATCTGATTTTGGTGTTTTTACTGAGACTCCTAAAGAGAGTATTAGTTGGTGCTAATTGGTACTAGTTATTCCCTGCTGATACTTGGAAAAATATCATAAGCATTTCCTTTTCTCTTACGAGCACAAAAATATCCATCCATTTGTTAATGATGGACACCAGGATGCTACATTAGAAATCACAGATTTAACTCTAACAGCCATCTCATACAGCTCAAAAGCATGTTTATTTTTTCTTTTGACCACCATACAAAATAATATGAACATTGCAGCTTCTCCCTTTGAAAAGGGATGTTGAAAGTCCTGCACATGCAACAGAAGTTTATTATGCAGCACTAAGGATTTAACAGGCTAAAGATTATTCCGTATATGCAACATTACAGACACTATTTATATATTTATATAGTTATTTATTTATTTATTCATGTATGCATTCTCCAGTACATCAGTGAGATCTGGAACTAATGTTTAGAACCACAAGGGAAAGAACTTGTATGCTTGTACCTTTCTGTAATGCTTATAATGGGATTTACATCATAAATGTTTTCCCTGGAAAATATTTTTTTATTTCTTTATTTTAAAATTACTCATTTATTTTAATGGAAGAATGAGGAGCATAATTTCCTCGCTCAGAGCAAGCACATTAAACTGCAGCTGAAAAGCAAGGCATAAAGCAGTTTCTAAACAAATACTACAACCCGTTCACAGTAGAAGCACAGACAAGTCCCATGCTCAGGCAAACTGAACCATGAGGTTGGCTTTGTGTCTTGGCCTTTCATTACTGACCTCAGCTAATATTTTTTGACTCTGTTCTTCCCTTTGCTACTGTGATTCCACCATTTTATGGGCAAATCTTGAGAACTACAAATTCATTGTTCCACAATCCCTATTGAAGAAACACTGATACTTTGCATAAATACTTTCTCTATACAACCACTATCTTGTGGGCTGTCAGCTGTTGAAGGAGCATGACAATGGTAATGGTTTTAACCCTGAGGTTCCCATCAAAATGTTCCTAAAGCTACAAAATATAGATAGGAGAAAAATAACTTGTTCTACAGAGATGAGTGACAGGGGGAAGGGAAAGTAGAGAAGAAAGGTAAGTCTTGGTATGAGCATGGAAAGTCATGCAATTACCTTTAAGGTCACCTTTGATTCCACCTAAGCGGAGTCTACGCTATTTTCTTTTACCATTTATGATTTATTTCTGTCTATATGGGAACTTTTGACCTGGAACACTAACGGTTTGAAATGCAGACTAACAAACTATCTCTCCAGCACTTCTCTTACAGAAAATTTGTGTTCAGCACCTGTAGCCGCACACACTAAGCAGTCCATCATTGAATTTCTGAACACATTGTTAAGTCACTATCTAGTACAGTAATTCAAAAAAAGTAAATGTTAGGGTAATTTTTTATTTTTCTGTAGATTCAGTAACAAAATTAACGGGTTTTAGGGTGACTGTTACAAAACAATGGGAATCTCTTCTTGGAATCTTTTTCTCAAGGAACAGAAAGCTCAAAATTGTATCCTTACTTTGGCAACAGCAAGGATGCAGTGTTTTGATAGATATGCTATATTGTAAAGTTCCTTTTTTACAACTAGACTAATATGAAAGGAAAAAAGAATAATCTGATAATATGCACTTTTTTTTCAGGATTTGCATTTGGTAAAATAATAACTGTTTTAAGTAAAGGAATTAACAGAGCTCAAAATTACTGTTTATCTCAGAACTAACAATGATCTACACACAATAATGTATTTCTTTTTAAGCATAAAGAATTATTAATATATGAAAAAAATACTTGTAAAAAACCACAACAAAACTGTGACTAGTTTTTCTTTAAAACAAAAAAGTATCTAATAGAAACCAGAAAGGCAAACCAGAAGAGGGGTTCAGTGCATAATAAGTAACTAAGTAAAAACACTCATTTAGGCTTCCTACACTGAAAAGGAGAAAAGTGCACTCTAACAGTACAGAACGCTATTATGACAAGTATTGTCATTACAAGCATAAAACAGTATGAATAAATTATTATTCTTGCTTTCACATCTCATTTTCAATACAGGCAACCAAGACAAGCTAGGGTGAAAATTTTCATGGGTATGTATCTAGACTGACACACTACCAGGCACTGGCAACCACTGATAATATATTAAGTGAACAATTCATGAGAGGCATTACCTTCTGTTTCCCACCAAGATTCAAACCCACCTAGAGACTGGTGATGGACACAAAGGCAAGACATGGTCATTTATGCTCTCGAAATTTTTATATGCATTTTTATTTCACTTTTTCCTTGAAAATGATAATTACGAATCCATCACAACGCTGTTAAAAGTTCCAACTCCTATTTTTTAATGTTACTTTGTATTTCTCTGACACTTTTAACCTTCAAAATGTTGTACAAACATTGATAAACTCACAGTGCTTTGAAGAAGCAGGTAGATGCTGTCATGTCAGTCTAAAGATGGGGGAAAACAAATCACAAAACACTGACCTACCTGAGCCTGCAGAGCCTATCTAGGAAGAGCCAGGAATCAAATCAGAAAACGTCAGTATTCCAGCTGGTGTAAGACCAGTTGGTGTCTTTTATTCTGAAACCCCTTTTACTGCTCTGAGTCCTACTGCTCTATCAGCTGTCCACACTACCCTGCCTTTGTTTTTGCTGTCCTCCTACTCTCAACCTGCTGGTATTGCTTTCTAATAGGCACATTAACCTGTAGACTCACACCTTAAATGATGTGTAGTTATTAAGACATTTCAGGATCTCTAAATAGATTTTCTTCATCTGTTCAGTGGACTATTCTGTATTCTAAAAGTACTGGACCTCTTGACACCTCTGAGGATCAATGCACATACTAACAAAGTGACAGCAAAGAAGAGTCTGCCCATAATGGGGTGAAAAACAGTTTTCTGAATGTCATGAGCATTTGGGATGTATAAAGTATTGTTAGCCTGAACAGATTCAAAAGTAGAAACTTTTTTCTTTCAAATCCTTTTTCTCAAGATTTCTCTTTACCCAAAACAGCAACCCTAAACTAAATTAGGCTGTAAAATTTGTTCCAAGATAAACACTATATCTAGTAAACTGTTTAGCAATTAATTTGAATTTACCTGTGTCATATTGCTTAAAAGACATATAATAAGCAAATTTTTGAAAGGTCTTTTCAAACCAAGATACAGGAATAGGGTATTTTTAAAATGCAAAACAGGACATTTAGGTAGTATCAAAATTTAAGAAGAATCCAAAGTAATTGTTTTCATGTCAACTATTGCCCAAAAAACAATAATTAAACTTTTCAAAGATGAGACAAGTGTAGACCACTCTGAAACACAAATTTCAAATTCACTCTACCGAAGTATTCCAGAAGGATATTGGGGTAAAATTTGAGGTATTCCTTCGCAACCCCACCTTTTTTTTGACAGAGAGACCACATCCCTCTAGGTGATACTTTACAAGATGCCTTTGCCTTCAGTTTGACCCAGCCAGAGTCAAACTGATGCAGATAGCTGCATTAGAATAAGGCTTAGCCTGATCAAAACCATTTTTCTTCTAAGCAAGATTTAATTAGCTTTGGCTCCACCATGTTATTCCTGGCCAAACGCCTTCCAGTTTTAAGCTGGATCACACGTCTGTATATGCTTTAGCACAGTGTTATATCTGTCTCCAAGATATTAGTTGCCTTTGTTGTGGACCAGGTGGGAATAAGAATGGAAACAGACACAACTTGTGCATTAAGCAGTGTGTAACCAGTCTTCCTCCAAGCTCTGATTGCTACAGTGAAAGGCATGGGTGGGACATGCATCTTCAAATATAAAGATTTCCAAAATGCACTGGGTGTGACATGCATCTTCAAACCCAAAGATTTCCAAAACGTACTGTGAAATAAAACTGGTATCAGTCTTGCAAGAGACATGTAATGTGATATTACATTTTAAAAGAAGACAGATACACAGCTGTTCTTTCCAGGGGTGCCACTAGATGAGCAGGGTTAATACTCTCTCTGTAAGTATTATATAGGGTATATATATTTTATACCCTAATATATGCTTTGGTAACATAAAGATTATGTTTATTCTTAACTATCCAAATAGAGCAGAGAATACAACCAAACTTAATTATCTCCTTTCATCTCAATTTCTTCCACACTACCCTTCTTTATCTGAAAACCGAATATTCCCTTCTAACAGTAGTGGCTTTCACAAGTGCCTTAGATAGACAGACTTAGAATATTTTGGGAGTTAATCATAGAATCACCATAAAATTTAGGTTGAAAGGAACCTCTGGAGGTCATCTAGTTCAAACCCTGTGCACAGCAAGAACAGTTAAAATTAGGCTGCTCAGGTTATTATCCAGTGGGGCTTCAAATGTCTTTTAATATTAAGAGTCGGTATGAAATTCATATTTCTCTGCAATAAGAGAGATGAAAAATTTCTTAGACAATATAAAATAGTAATCAAGGACAGAACATAGCACCAAGGCACCAAGTGAATAAAATTATAAAATAAGTGTATTTTCAGCTGAATCCATATTTCTTTTGTGAAACTCTTCCATCATTAATCCAGAACATAGGCTGGGAAAAATGTGTATTCTTTTCCTTCTCCATCGTTTCCTTTGCAGAACCAAGGAAACATCAGATAATTTCCTATGGTTAATTTCTTTTTTTCTCTCTTAACAGCTGGATAACCAACATATATGGTATTTAATCACAGCACCCACTTTTTTGAAAGATAGTTTCTTCCACCCAATTTTTTGAATTGCTCCAAAAAGAAACACACTAACATATGACAAGATGAACACAGTGATGGAATTTATCCTTTAGAGATAGAAAAATGAATCTTAGAGAAAATGATAACAATCCTTACACAATTCAGTCAAGCCTAGTTTATGAAAGCAAACACACTTCATTTCCTGTCATGATCCCCACTCGTCTCCCTAAAATTCCAAAATACTATTAAAGGATCATGCTCATCTTCACCAAGTTTTCAGCGTTGTATACATCAACATAATTATGTCTCTCAAGCTTTAGCCTGTGAAACGTTATCAGTAAAAATTCACAAAGGATCTCTAACACAGAACATTGCTTTTGTAAATGTTGTCTAAAACGTATTTATGTCTTAAAGAAAATAACTGTATGCCAAAAGCAGGATGAACTACTTTGCTATCCTCTGTGAGATCAACACTAGATTTTGCTGCACCTAGCTGCAAGTAAAAATCTTTCAAATGTAACAGTCAAAAAGACAGGTGAAAGTAAAAGATCCCGATCAAGAAGCTAAATCCTAAAGAGAATTTATCCTCAGAAGATTCAATAGGAAGCACATGAACAGCAAGCTAAGCACAGTTAGATCAGGCACTATGAAAATACAGTCTTATTACACCTATATGAACTGTCCCATGTGCAAGTATTTCAATAAAAAGGCACCCAGACAAAGAACAAAAAAACCCCACACTGTAAGGAGCGTTACTCAGCTTGCCAGCAATGGAAGAGTTTGATTACTGCCTCTCTGATCAGCCAAAACTGAAGTTTCTGTCCCTCCTTTCTTCCTATGTATATTCTCTCCTTTTCTATTTACGAATCAAAGCAATATCAGGCAGGTAAAACTTGTTCATTCTACCTTTTCCCTTGTGTTAAGGCAAGAACATTAATTCCTACACATGGAAACAGTATGAGGAATGACTGCAGAAAACCAGCAGTATAATAAAGTATTACTGAATGAAACAAACTTCATTTATGCAGATGTATCAGACAGAGAGCAGCAGCATGTGGGAAAAGAAGAGTAGGTGTGCTTTCTCTTTCCTGACACACTGTACACCTTGTCAACCACAAGTTAGATGACAGCTTTAAGTGTTATTATCCCCTTGTTTCCCTTAATTAAAAATAAAAAAATTAGACAGTTGCAGGAACTACAATGAAGATGAAGAAAGGAAACTTTCTGATGTTTAGAACACACTGTCACATATTATAAATGTTGTCATCCTTTTTTCCTTCAGAAATGTCATCTTAGGCCACATCCTCAAAACATCCTATTAAAGAAGTTCTATTTTTTTCATGAGCGAAAATGTCATTTATGAAAGTTTTAAATTTTAGAAATAAGGCCCATTTCCCCCTATTTTTTAAAATCTGCTCTATGGAAATTTTGCTATGTAATCTTTAGTTAATGTATCTACAAGTTCTCATACTTCAAATACTTTATGGAATTAATGATGGTAGAATATGGCATAAAAGTAATGTGAGCAGCATTTACTCCATTTGTGTAGCACTGACCGAGGTTCCCTGCCCCTTCTAGTCACATTTAATCATGCATTCTTCACATACTTCTAACACATAATAACACTTTTAATAAGACTTTGCAATCACTGGCACTAAAATATGATCATCTAATTTGTCTTGTTTACATGAATCCTGTCTCTATTAAAGTTCTCTCATCATCATCAAGATATGATCTTTTCCTATTGTATAAGTATGTGACAAGAGAATGTCACGTGTATTACTAAATGATAGCATGTTCCCATTTTTTATTTTTAGGCATGATTATACATGCCTAAAACATGACACTTTCAAGAAACCACATTATTTAATATTAAGAATGAATAAGAATCAAGGATATGAAAAAACTGTGGATACCAGACTTCACAAAACTAAAACCAAAGTCACTTCAGTAATGTTTGAAAAATGAAATTAGCATTGGATTTTTGCAGATGACCCCCTGTGGCCATCACAGCAACAAAGTTATGCAAAGCTTCACGCAACTAAAAGGGCTCTCTGAGGGCTCTGCTTACTGATCTCTGGTAGAAAAGGTCACAGGCTGTGTTGGAGGGATTTTCAGCAGGGCTAAAAGGCAGGAAACAGTTGGGAGGAATGAAGAAGTATTTCACAGGCAGTTATAAAAATTTTATAGGGTTTGCATGTGAAGCTGTGTGACTGATCTGTTTGTAAAACCGTCCAAGACATAAGATCAGTAAAACTGCATTATTCTAGAGCATTTGCATTTTAGAATGACTATTACTTACTCAGTAAGATAAGAAGTACTGAATTTAGCTTGCTAAAGAAGAAAATGAAGCACTTAAACATAAACTCAAAAAGTTATTATTCAATGAGAGAGAAAGCAGGGGTTAAATGCATTAACGAACCAGAAAATATTTAATACTGATGAAAATATTTATTACTGATGAAAACTATGCTCTCCTTCCAGGGACTTTATTCATAAATCTTCCCTTTAAGAAAGAATATTGCTTCTAATTTTCTTATTACTCTTACGGTGGCACTTAGGGATTTAGATGAATACTTCTATACTTTTTAAAAAATAATTAAGAAAATATTCAGCATTTTGGAATAGTGGATAAATTTTGAATTAAGTGTTCACTTGGTCTGTGTTTCCATTAATCTCTCCTCTAAGACCACACTGGCTTGCAGTTGCATTTTGAAACATTGATCTGAGTATCTAATTTTCTCCTTTTTCCCGTCGAAGCTTTTGAATTTTCTGAGTAGTAGCATTGCACTGCATACACTGATGTTTCACAGATGAAAAAAAGAGGCATAAATAATTCTTTATACTGTTTTTTTCCCACAAAAGTAGCTACAAGCTCAAAACGATAAACTGACTAAAGAAAAATGTGTGTGACAAGCACATGATTTGGAGCTCCTGCCAGCAGTCTCCCACAGCAGCCTGGCAGTAATCATTCACTTTTCATCACTGTCTCATTCTATGCTTAGTATGAGAGCTTTGGTACCCTTTTCTAGCTGCACATCCTACATAAAATCTGAAGTTATGAACTCCTCCAGCCTCACTGATACTTTTCCTTCGTATCAGAAAGACAGTACCAAAAATCATACCAGTAAGAAGACAGCTCCAGCAGCAGGCAAAGCAGGCAGGCAGTAGCCCTGGGCATCTGACAACTGTTTTTTCTGTATCAGGAAAGAGATGGTCTGGCTGTGCTTGCCCACCAGCGCTCTTCCACCAGTGTAATTTCTGATAAAACTCTGCTAAGCCCTCTTAGTTGCCTCTGCTACCAATCAATAAAAGCAATATTGCTACTGCCAAGAAAACCTGATTTGCCTCTAACAGAAAAACTAAACTATGGAAGAAAGCATGTCCCATTCCATAGGCAGCTTCCTCCATCTTCTTACTGTTTGCTCGTAATTTGCTAATTTCATGCTTGTCTAATTTAATATCCTCCCCCATTGCCTCAAATGACATCTCTATCTGTGCTCAAAGGCGGCGTCTCTAAATGCTCGTAATCATACTGCATGCCCATGTCTCCTAATCACTCCTGCCATAAATGGAAAACAGTACAGCTCAGAGGAACACAAACTAGATACTTTTCAGAGCACTATAATCCTTGCCCCTTTAAGTTACACTGTTCTACAGGACAGCAGGTCAACAGCACCAGTAACTCCCATTCCTGTTCTTCCAGAGTACAGTTCAGGGCATCTCTCAAAAATCCACCTCCTAACAACGCATAATTTTTTTCCAAACAAATTAATAAAATTTTGGTTTGTACAACATCACTTAGATGGAATATCCCGTAATCTGTCTTTCTCCTATATTCAGTCAACTCATACCTTTTGAGCCTGAAGTTCATTGTATCAGTTTACAAGCTTGGAGCAGGTCCTAACATTACACCTTTTCCTAGAAACACTTCAGTTGTTTTTGTACTGACTCCATCTTTCCTGGAATTTCCTTTTCCCAAAGCTTCTACTTTTACAAGTAGGAAAATCAATTTATCTGTTAGTAACTTTTACTTTACGCATCTATACACTTCTGATTGATTTTACAACCTTTACCTTAACCTGCAGTATGAAATCACTAAGCCATGAACTGATCATGAACCATCCCTATCGTGCTTTGTTCACCATATCTGAAATAGCTAGAGAAAACAAAACCCTTAACATCCACACACTGTTCTCTGAAAGGAAGATAAACATGCCCAAAATTCAAAAACTTGTGTGTTCTAGGTAATTTAAATACTCATACCAATGATATCAGAGGTTAACCAAGTGTTGAAAACAGACCCTAACAAGTTCAAGGGTGAGGAAGAAGAGCAATACACCATCAGAAGAAACAAGAACCTTGGCTGTGTCAGCACACAAAGGCTGTAGGCACTTGTTGCAGGGAACAGAATGAGAGCAACTCTGAGTTTGAAGACAAAGGGCAGTTTGGAGATGTGCCCTCTGTGAATAAGCCTTGTGGGACCCTGAGCCACCAGAAAACACCCCAAAAGGTCAAAAAATAAGCAGGATGTTGAACACCCACTTTGACCTTGTTTCCATGTGTACATCTGTGTGTCTTTTGCATAAGCGTTCCTTTTAGAAGGCCCTCACGTAGTACATGGAAATGATAGGAGTAAGTATTCCCATATCCTGGAGAAGGAACACAGCCAGGGACCATGACAAATGAATTTTACATCTTGTCCCATATACTTAGTGTTCTGCAAAGCTGTTGGAATATGCTGCTAGCCTACTTGCCAAGGAAATTTGCTGCAGCTAGAAGAAAGTCCACCAAATTAGATCTTCTACTCCCAACTGTAGAAGAGACAGATAAAATTGTGCTTCTAATTCTGCCTAAAAAAATTCAGCCCTTGTGGTCCAAATGGAATAGAAACTACCATCCCAATTCCATACAAGATATTTTATCAAATATTGTAACAACTGCAATTTTTAAATTGTCTTTCACAAGGCACACTATGGTGCCAGTAAAACCCCAACATTCTGTCTGGAAAGTTATCTACAAAAGATTCCAAATGACATTTTAACAGAGTGAAAACTGTCTGAAAACAGTGTGTAGGTCAAACAAATCAACCAATTTAATTTCTTACTCTCTGCTACACTAACTGGTTCAACTACAGACGGCATGATGCTATCCCCCTCCAAGTCAGTTTGCTGACTGCCTCCATCAAAAATTAATTGAAAAAGTGGATCCTATAATTTAAAATGAAATAGGCTCAGCAGGTGAGCAAGCTTTCTCAAGGTTGATTACTGAGTATTGATTTCTCTCCAATTCTACAAGTTACACTCCACAAGGCCACCTGCACATTAACCTAGAATACATAAAATCACCTCAGGCTAACATCTATCAAGAGGTTTTTATTTTTGGAGGATGCAGTCTCTAGTTCTTTTCCTCACCCATACACTCAATGGCTTTCATTTGGACAGCATCCACACTTTGTATTTACTTTATCCTCAATAACTATTATTTGTATTTTAACTTTTCAGAAAGAATTCAAGATAACTACTCAGCAAAAATTCCCATAATGAAGCACTAAGCTAATTGTAAAAATTGTAAAGAAAATCAGACAAGTTCTCCCATGACAGATACGAGATACTGGTGCAGCAAGAGCAGAGTGGCTTACTGTGGCCTGGAAGCTTCTGCTTGGTCCGTCTGAAGCTTCTGGCCGCCCTCCACTTCCATGGTGCAGTAGACAATCCGATTGGGAGCGACTGACTTCAAACCTTGCACCTCCATTATAACAATCTGAGGAAAAGAAGCAAATAGTTTATCCTTCAGAAAAAACTACACAGCACAGTTACTGCAGTACTAAGCTCTGCAAAGGTTAAAAAAAAGAAAAAAAAAGGAAAAATCCCCAAAGCCTCAAACTCCACTCACTCAAATCTTAACTAACAGAGGAGAATTTTGACTTTTTCTTCTTTTTCCACTTTCAACAACATCTGGAAGGAATTGAAATTTTTGCTTTGTTTTTACTTGGACAATGACCAAAAATTCATTCCAATCATAATTTAAATGCTAATAGTAGAATTTGAGGCTAATGTCTGAATATAATTCTAAATCTTTATACATGAGAAACTGTATTTTTTAATCAGTCATCTAAGTGAATATTTATAGAACAAATAAGTTACTAAGTCTGATGGTAAACAAGTAAGTTTACTGATCATATTTAGAAAGGTAAATTATGGTGCTGTGTCACTGGAGGTTGAAACCCTTGAACCTCAGAAGGGATTTAGTGTTGAGCTGAGCAAGAGGCAGGTCAGAGCACTGGTATCAGCTCCTGCAATTTTTTTCCCCACTATGCACATCTTTTCCTTCTCCCAGTGCAGGACTTGCAGTCAGGTTCAGTATGCATATGAGGAAGGGGAAGAAGAGAAACAGAAAAAGCCTCTGCTACCAGCTGTGCCCCAAAAGTTTTCCTCACTGGGGAAATTACGAGCTCGGCAGATCCTATAGATTTTCACCTCCTCTAGACTACCCTACACTAGCTCAGAAAAGCCAAATGCAGCTCTACTTTAAACGCTCTCTGCCTTTTATAAATCTTGTCACAGTGTGAACTTACTGGAATTTTTGAATTTAAGATGTTTCTAATTCAGAAGACTTGAGATGACAGTCAGGTTCCCCTGCCTTCTCTGGAAAAGCTGCTTTTCTTGCCAGTTCCATTTGGGGCCATGCAAAGAAACTGGGAAAAATGTACTCTATCAGAAAGAGACGCTGTCCTCAACTGAACCTTACATGTAAACCAACATCTGTTTAATTTGTTTTAAAAGTCCAGTGACTACTTTTGGTCTCATTAGAGACAATTGGTTTCTTAGGTCAGAAAGCAACTACTAAAATATGTTGCTATTAAACTTCTTTGCACGTGTGCCACTTTGTTCCACGTCAAGTAAATTAAAACAGACTTCACCCCCAGCTGTAAAATCCTTTGTACTTTAAAACTCCCAGAACCTCAATAATAGTTATATGTCTTGTAAAATTGCTAGTTTGTAAATATTACAGTGAGAGGACAGCCACTGATCATTTAGACCATTTTTATATTACCCATAAATAATCAACACTGCCCATTATGCTTTATAAATAATAATGGCAATTCAGGGAGAATGATCAAGTCATCCCTCTTTTCCATCTATTGTTTCCATCTATACCTATTCCTGTTCCATCAGGAATTGAAGTAGTTAGATTGCTGAGAGACAACATTAAAGATCCTTCTGGGTAATACTGCCCACATGGTATTTCCACATACAAAATGTATGACCTTGCTGAATAGTGACTTCATTTTTATGTTCATACACCTTTTCCTGAGTTTCCAACTTAATTGCACAGTACATTTTTCTTTGGTAGCAATTCTGGATTCCAGCAATGGAAAAAAGTTGCATTTCATTCCTTCCAAAGGAAACTGTCACTAGTGGATGTACTAGCTCATTAGCTGATAAACAGCTTCCTAAATGCTTGTCTATTTTTGAAACTGTCTAACAGCTGAAGACTATGAATAAGTCTTCTCCCACTACTATGGTTTTTATTTTTTTTCTAAATTTCTACAAACAGGATATTTAAGGAAACATCCAACTTGTAAAAACAGTGACTGTTGCTTGCAGTGATGCTCAGGGATGTCTCTGACCTTAGTCAGCAAAGTCCACTCCCACTAGAACACTGTTAATATTACTAGCAAGTTTTACTGTTTATAGTAACAATGTGAAGTGACAGCAAGTCACTGTCCTGGCCACTTTACCCCCCTCTAGAAATTTTGTGGTTCTTCCACTCTGTCGTACATGATGTAGATTTCCTATTCATTCTTGTGCCAGTTCAGCAGCCCTCAGCGGGGATTTTGGTGGTTACCCTACGATTGAGTCCCCACACAAGATGTGACATAGATATGTTTATGAGTTTCTCAAAAAATGTGAAATTGTGTACATTTGACCTCATGTTTTCAAAAAAGAAAGTACTCTGTCTTCAAGGAAATGCGACAGCATTTCTTATTTGGCCATTTTCATAGACAAAGATCACATCTTTCATATTTCAATCTTCATTAATATCAATTCACCAGTTTCCTTTTGCCCTTATATCTTCTGAGATTTTGCTTCCCAAGAGCAAAATATGCACATACTGTTTGACAAGAGAGTCAACTTATGTGGTTACTATCATGTTTAAAATGAAAATCTGCCCTACTAAAAACTATCACATGTAGAGTAATACTTTAATTCTTTGCCTTGTACAAGATGAACTTTAGATTACATATCTTGCAGTAAAACTCTTTATTGCTAATGGGGAAAAATGAAAAAAACTTAGCTCACCAGACCTAAGAGTCAATGTTTCTGGTGGAAGAGTGGAGGGACTATAAACAAAGCAAAGCTGCTATAAATTTACCAGGATTTATATCTCCCATCATTTTTCATTTCATGATTGTTCCAAACTTTCACTGTGCTTTTCCCCTAAATATCACATCATTTTTAGTACATAGTAGTTCTCTCTAGAGGGACAGAGAAGCCTCTTCTTCCTCTTACATCTATTACCAAGCACACTCTCTTGAAGACCAGAAATATTATTGCCAAACTTTTTAAGGCACTTTTTAGATTCTTCTGAACTACTCTTGTAAATGCTATTTATGGACCATTTCAAGCTTCATATTCCCCTTGAGGCAGACATGACACATGTGATGGAGATATACAAGATTCATCACAGGAGTTATAAATACTTCATCTTCTGATGTACTTTGATGCTAAGGCCTGCACTCCTGTTTTACATGCTTGATGAACTAATACTTTTTGGCATACAGAATGATGGACCTTACCATTCTTTGAAAGCTGATGTTGGTCTCTTACATTATTAGTTAGCAATATTAAAATTGCCTATAGTGGGATAAGTAATTTCTCTGTTATACAAAGAATTGAAACTTTTTCATTGTCCATATTTGATGTTTTAATTCTACATCTTTAATGATGACATGGGAAAAAATTATCTGACTTTTCAACACATAAAAAACCCCAGGTGCTCATTTCACTTAAGAAAAAAAACAATATTTAAAAGATACGTGATTTTTATTTATTTTAAACTCTTTAACAATTGAGATGTTTATCTTGTAACATTATCTGCTGTCTTAAACAAGCTAAAGCCACTTCAAGGGCATAACCAAGTGTGGCACCTTCTGACCAACACATACACAATGCACACTGTGATAATGTTCTGATTCTATTATTACTGAAAGAGAGATGAGCATTTCTTGGTATGCACGTTTGCAGAATTGAACCTGAGTTATGATGCTGGACGTCTTCAAGGCAAGGCTGGAGGGGGCTTTAAGCAATCATGTCTAGTGGAAGGTGCCCATGGCAGGGGGTTGGAACTTGATGATCTTTAACGTCCCTTCCAACCCAAACCATTCTATGATTCTGTATTGTCATCAGAGTTGTTTAAATAACTAAATGTATTTTTGGCTTCCTCTTGAAGTCAGTTGAGGTCTGTACGGATTAGGACTGCATTCCTACAGGCCAGACTTCCTGCATAATCCCAGAAAACACAAGATCTTTTCTTGAGGAAAATGCAGAGATCTATAAAAAACTGCTATGATCATCAGTAAAGAAAAATCGCTGAGTGTTCTCTAAATGCTTCCAGTGAGAAAATGCTATTTGTTTATAAAATTCTATAAATGTGTTCCTGATAACAACAGTGTTTCATTATTACATTTAAAATTATACTTTCCTATTTAATGAACTGGAATTCATTTAAAGTTACATTTGTGTGGGAGATTCAACTTCCTACACTGCTGTGTGGGCCCAAATACAACTACTGCTGCAAGATGAAAATGCATCATACAGCTGTATTCTAAATCCTAACTACCAAAGATACAAAGCATAATTTACTTCTTTAACATAACATTTTAAAATTACCAAGAAAGGACTAATAACAAAAAAGTATTAAGGCAGATATTCTAAACCATCAATTTATGTTTAAACCATCAACAAGTTTTCTGTGAAATTTGTGATTACCTCTAACGTGAAGGAGAGAACCACATCAGACTTTGACAGCTGAACTTCATTTTCATCTCCTATGTCCAAGAATGCAGAATTTTGTGATCTCTTTAACTTCTGCAGTTTGAATTCTGGCCCACCTTTAGACACCGGCAGACTTTCCAAATTTGCCATCAGCAAATTCACTGAAGACCGCAACTCTTCTATGTACATGTTCTCCATTTCCCTTGTTACAAATTTTGGGAATTTTCTTTCCTTGGAAAATATATTTTAAAAGTTAGAGAGGAAAAAAATTTCCCACATTATACATCATGTTAATTTACCAACTTGCTTTCAGTTAAGAGACAATAAATAAAAATAAAAGTCATAATTTCAGTGTCTATCTATTTTTATGTCTTCAGAACAGTAATGGAAAGGCTAATCCTGACCCATAAATACAGATAATTTTTAAAAGAAGAAATTAAGTACGACTGGAACCTTGCCCACCTCCCTGAATCACTTAACCATAAACCCAAGTTGAAGAACCCCATATTAAGTATTTCTAATTACAGGTGTTTCAACCATACTAACCAATAATACACCTTTAATTTTACCTTCAATACTTTATAAACTGACATTTATAAAATGACCTGCCACTAAGAGTTTTCTTACTTCTTCTATTTCCCATGCTACCAAAAATAAGTCATAGTCACACTTCTAATATAAAGCTAATAAACTACAAACATGACAAGAAATTCCTATCATTGTTTACCTTTATTTTTAATAGTAGGTCATTCATTTTGAAAGTAATGTTTAATTACCATGCACTGGTTTATTTTAAATAATAATCTCTCTCTTAAATATTAGAGATAACATAAAAATCAATTTTTTTGCTCTGTAGAAGCTAGACAATATTATTTAAATATTGTATTTATTACAATAAACACAAAGAAGAAACATATGTACATGTATAGTGCATATATGAACAAATACAGAGCCAATTTTATGCACAGGTCCTCCAAATATTGAATACTGGATGCCTGGGAGAGTGTCATTCAAGATTAAACAAAAATTCAAATTATTCTAAAAGATATTTTTTACATATAAATGAGAAACAAACACCGCTCCCAATGCATTGTCTGCAAAGACAGGCACCTTGCTCCTAAACCAGACAGTTTTTATCATTATGTGTTATAAGGCCTATCATAAGATGTTTTATGTTAAAACCTTTACAGTTCATTTTGTTTTGATAAGAAAGACCAAGCAAGTTGACTGTGACCAAAAATTCTTGCAGCAAGTCATGTGGACTGGCTCATTACAGCATGACAGAGCCAGTAAATTACATATTAAGAAAACCATAAAAATAAAACCAAGTAATTTATAGTTAGAGACTAAAATCACAGGCGGAGATTCAGGGCTGTCTAGCAAAAAACCTCAAACCCTTAGTAGTGTTTTTCAAACAGTACTATATCCCCTAAGGATCATTCAAATAATAATATGCTGACACAGAAAAAATAAATAAAACAAATAAAACAGACTGTTGCTGTGTTGCTTAAAGATCTTTCCTCTTGTTAAGATGCTTTTTCCATCCAATGTAAAAATTGAGGAAAATTGGACTTGCTATTGAAGGAAATGTAGGATCACACAGCATATGACTTTCCAAAACCAGGTTTTGATTTCTCCCTACCCCATTTGACAGACATTCTTCAGAGCAGAAAGAAATGCACCTGCCAGACTGTTCTCAAACAATCTTCTGCTTAAATTTAGAATCAGAAACAGGAAACACACATTATGGATCACCCTACTCAATCTCAGATGAAGATATGTTTTTGGTACGAGAAAGCAATCACTTACCCTTGCCATTTGTTCTGCCAGTTGTAGTCGTCCATCTAGTTCACGTCTTATCTGGGCTGCTTGCTCATCTCCATTATCCAGCTTGGATAGAGAACAAAAATAAATCCAACTGTGAGAAAGGCACTATATTTTAACTTTATAGCAAGCAATGTAGCTAAAAAACAAGAGAAATGAATTTTCATCTTAAAATCAGTGAAACACTAAGCAAATACACAGCTTTGAGGCTTACCAAGATGAAAGAAATGTAATGGCCACCAGTTAGTCACAGCAGTCAGGGTTTCTGAAAGGTAACCAGTGCTCCCTTGCATTCTCAGGCTATACAGAAGAGGTATTATTTCTCTTTAAAAATAGCAGCTAAAATCATTTCTTCATGAAGCAGAAAAATGAAATGACAGATTGGCTTAGAAAATGTTAGCAAGGAAATTTGCTCTGTGGTGCCATGAGTTCCTGTATAGGCATGTATAGATATAGGGACAGAAAACTGTGGGACTATGCCTTCTGAGAATGGTATTATTTCACTTGCAAAGCTCTTTTCTCCCAGTATTGCCCAACAACTCACATCAAGGCAAATCCAATTTTTGAATTTCCAATATTTTCATACCTACAGAATAGTCAGGACAAAATGTCTAACTTCTGTCAGGGATGTAAATGGGAAGGACATGTGTCTTCACCTCAACAGAACAGCTGGGTCTCAACAGAAATGAGACCCCCCAACCCATTTTTCACTTGTTTAACTTTTTAAGGGCAGTGGAGGGGAGGGGAGGTGAAGTGGGGCTTCACCTCAGTGCATGGACCTCCACAGCTGGTTAATGGGAAAAAAGAGTGACACATCTGGAAAAGATCAGTCACATCTTGCCATCTTACCTGAATAATTGCCAAACAAGGACAGAGTTGCTATGGAGGGCTCTCTCTGTCCCTAGGGCTAAACACAGACATGATGTGACACGTTGAAATGACTCTAGTGCATTTAGTGTATAGCTAAGGTTTCAGGACACCTGAATTTGTCTTGACTAAAAGAGATCTTAAAATTATTAGGGGTGCAAACTGGCAAAAAATGGTTCTTTAATTAAATGAGATCTCCAGCTAATGAATATACAGTTAGTTTGACAAATTATTCATTACATTAAACTAAGGTTTTTTCAGTGTTTTTTCACTAAGACTGCTACTTAGTGCATCTGGCCAAATACGTAATACCACCTGCTTTACAAAGCTCCTCAGTTAAATCTGATACCTCTTAAACTAAAGCACTCATGAAAATTAGGCATTCCAATAAAAAAAAAAAAAAAAAAAGGAAAAAAAAAGAACAATTAAAAATTCATTATCCAGTGCTTACAGGTCAATTAGAGCAATATACTTAATGAAAATCTGACCACATTTAGCAACAGGATGAAAAATGTTTCACTGCTAGTATGGAAGTGATAACAGAACATGGAATCTGCCACCTCTGCAATCTGGCATCTTACAAGATCCTTGCAGAAACTGATCCAGGCTACCAGAAGGAAAGAGAACAAAAGAGGCTCAAGTTTATACCAGAGAGTAGAAGATGGATCATATTCCGGGCTGGAAGGGTACCCCCACTAACCCTGTCAATAAATCTGCTCCTAACTTGACTGTGAGCATAAATGGCAAGACTGTTCTTCATGAAAGCAAATGTTCAAGGTTTTCAGAATACAATTGCAGTACCCCTAATAAATTCCCAGGTTTGTATTCTTCCATTTCCCAAAAGAATAAGAGACTACTTATTGAACTTGTCACCTAGAATATTTCTAATTTCCATTTTCCTTTGTATTATAACCACACACTTCTGTAATTATTTTTGTTTACTCAGTCTGAAAGCCTGTCCAATATGATAAACAATTTTTTTTTCTTTTTTGGCTAAGAGCAGGTCGAAATTATTTTAACAATATATCCCATGACAGGCAATTGCTTGAAAAATATCTGCTTGAAGGTAATTTCAATTACTGAAGTTTGATTTCTGCAAAAAGGAGGGTGTGGGAGAATGGAACAAAGCTGAAACCTTTTCCTGTGTCAAGACACAACTTAAATGACTGCCTACATTATTAACTCATTTGAAGAGGTAAGAGATTTTACTTTAAGACTGATATTTAGCTATTCTTCCATTTTAAAAATATGATCATTTAAGTTAATGAATATGTAACCTAGTTTTGCAAATCTTAGCATTTTTTCCTTAACTCTGCATTGCTTTCCATCACCTCTTTGTACTTGAGTACTTAAAAATGTGATTTCCCTATTTATTTATTTAAAACTTCAGTCTTCTTCCCAAAATACTTATACATTCTAATGGGTTTGCTGTTTGTTTGTAATGATGTTTTGTAAAGTATGGAAAGAAGCTGAAGACGGGAAAAGCAAAGAATGTTGCTTTGCTTACAGAAAAGAGCCAAGGTAATAATGACTGGAAGGTCATTCACATCTGTCCCAGTAAGAAGTAAAGCTGTCAGTATTACTATTTTTGCAGTATGCAAAATGAAGTGATAATCAGAAAAATGGTAACCTTGATAGCTCATTCCATGCAAGGTCATTCTACCTGTTTTTATTCTAAACGCAAAAAAAAAAACCATGAAAAAACAACTTTACAAGTAATGCACTTTGTGATTATGAATGTGTACTCAATCACAATTTATCTATCTACTGAACATGACGTGAAAACAGCAGAAAGATTGAAAAAATTCTGAAAATACAAACAATATTTGGAATTTTTGAGTTGTTTCCACTTTTTTACATAGGGAGACACTTGATAGAACCCATCATGTGAGTAGGGAGAAGTGACAATCATTAACATCAAGTGTACCCTTTTCCTTAATTCCTTATTTGTGGATCAAATCCATATCCAAGACATCTGTGGTTATCAAGTTATGACAACCATTAAAGTAATTTTCAAACTGTTAAATAAAAACTAGAAAAGCATATGACATTGCATAGAAATTAATATAAATGTAACAGTGCAGAACAGCTACTCAGATTCTTCTCAGTATTGAAATTGAAATTTGGTTAAAAGAAACCACTAAGTTGAAAGGACTTAAAATAGAGGCTTTGTAAAAGAGTATTTTTTGTTTTTTAAGAATAATTAACATTCACATGGGCATCACACATAATGATTCCCACTCTTAAATATGAAGTAATGTTTTTTAAAAGTTAAAGCCTTAGAGATTATTGAAAAAGAGGGTACATAGAAATTTCATTTAACAAAAACTTCTCAGATTGCTGCAACAGTAATGGTACCACACCATAGCTATTCAGTGATTGCACCAACTCTAGAGATGCTTCCCATGTCACTTTAACCTCACATAACCAGTTTGTATTTTAGCAGCAGGGGACCTCACTACAGAACGCTCTACAGAGAGCAGAGACCTGTTTTCAGTACATCAGGTACATTAGAAGTCCTGGCCAAACAAACCAATGTTTCCCCTAAATGCCACACCTGCAGCGCCGGCAACTTGTGAAACCTAGACAAAGACATGGACTCCCCTTCTGAGGGCTATTTAATTCAGTAGGAACATTCCCAACTGAGCAAAAGCAAGAGTAAAACCAAAACCACTACAGACGGTTTTTCTTTCTGCAAAGATGATTATGGCTTTTAAAGCTTCTTCAGAAAAATCAGTACTTATGAGCGACTACACTTGGGTGAATAAAAAGTTACTTTATATTTTTTTAAAAAGTGACAGATCATCATCTCTCTTTTTTTACCCCAATGGTGTTACATTAAAACAGCTTTCTAAAATAAATCTACCACCATCAGATATCAAGCTATTTATTTAAAAATGTTTTTACTCCTTAATACTTGAACTCACCTTTATTTTCTCTCTGAAAAGGGCAAACATCTTTGGAGATGGAGTGGGAACATCCTCAAAATACAAGTTGCCCAACAATTCTTATTAAGAGGATTTCAACTGCTTATATAAGTGTCCACTTCTGAAAGACAGACTGAAGTTTTCTACTCCAGATTTCTGCTGTAATGATTTCAGCCAAAACACTCCCTTACTTCTGAAGAGACCAGGGTAGACAATAGACAACACACTGCTTTACCCATAATAAGAAAAGTGGTGACCATCTTGTCAAGGAGTTGAAGCAATATCTTGCTTTGAAGTAAGGATCTGAAATTTAGCAGGACTCCAACTGTGAAAATCAGCTCAACTCTGGTCACAATATGAACCTTTGGAAAACGGCCTTTGCAGTAGTCAAGCTACAAACAGCCACTACCAGGGGCTAAATCTCACTCTGCATTCAGACGCATCTTCAGGTTGTGCCACCCTCTCCTAAATCTGCATGAAGAAAATGCTCCTCAGATTATCTGCTCATTTAAGAAAGACTGTGAACTTACCAGAGTTAAAAATTACTATCCAGAAACATCATGCTATCTTGCTTGACAAACTGTTGTTTAATCTGTATGCCTGAACAGCACGGAACAGAAATACATCTGAATAAATGAATGTTTCTATATTTTAACAGGTTGGAAAAAGATGGCATACTTTGTGATTCCTATTGAAATATTTTTTTTCTGTTTTTAAATTACTTACAAGGCTGTAATGTAGCAGTGTATTTTGTTCCAAAAGAAAAATTGTACACTGGAAAAAAACTGGTTAATATGCAACTCAAGGCAAAAAAGGTACTAATGCTACCAGGAGGTGCTGTGCTAAAGCCCCTGGCACACATCTACATTACTCTACTCACAAACTAAGTCAGATACCCTGCACCCAAGAAATGAGACCAGCTTGTGTATAGATGAATACAGAAATGCTGCAAGTTATTTTTCTTCACATTCACAATGCTCAAAGTGATATTCCTCCATGTGACTATTTTATAAATGCTGTGTTAGCTTCCCTGCAGCTTTCTAATTCACAGTAACATAAACATGAAATCACATATATATGCCTATAGCATTATAAATTTCTCTACATTTAATGACTAAAATGATGGTACACATATCTAAGTACTAGCTCTTCTTTCCGCAACATGGAATCCAAAGTCTTTTTCCACTCTGTGTGACAGCAATGCTTGTTCTTCTTTTATAGCTACCTTTTGCCACACAACCAAGTCTGAGCCCTGCCGAGCTGAAAGGTTGTTTGCAGATTCCCCTGTGAGGTAACCTGCAGGGTCCGTTCCTGACTACTGCCAGACAGCCAAGGCAAAAGCTTTCAACAAAAACCAAATGGATTAAAGGACTTGGATCTAAATTGTCGAGATAATACAATAATGAAAAAAATGGCTTTCTGGAAGCAACTCATAGCATCCAGGAGTAAGGCTGGAAGAGGACAGAGAAGTCCTAGTGCTAAAATTTGATTGTCAGTCAAGTAAGCAGCAGGCAGGTAAAGGGTGTAGTAGATGCAAATACTGGCAGTTTTCAGATCATTGTCCTTTCTCCTCTTATCTCTGACTCTAAAAAAAGGAGTTTTGCTTCAGACAGACCTGGCGCCTCTCAGGCCTGCAGGATTTGTTCCCGTGCTTATCTTTACACAGGCGGAGTTGCTTGGAAGGAGCAGACTGGGAAGAGATTAAAGGTGTCTGCAGCACTAAGGAGCCACTGTGCACTGAACATAGGCTGCGGAGATTCCCCAAGTTTCCCAAGTTTGTGAACCAAGATTAGTAACTAAATACGGGAAAGTGGAAGGATCAACAAATTTCAAGTCAGGCCAAAACCAGAGCACCAAACCCAGTCTACAACTGCAATCACTTTCGGACATGAATTTAACAGGACTTTACTTCTGAAGGACAAAACTGTGATAGAAGCAAATTGCTTCCACTTCACAGAGGAGGTAAAAACCAGATTTAATTAAAGGGCAGGATGTGTGAAGCTTTCTTAAGCTACTGCTGGACCTTTTGATAAACCTCCTGCCTCCTGTTTCACAGCAAGAAAGACACAGCTGTAAAAGCAAAGAAAATGTCATCACTCCTCTATTTCAGAGGAAGCTGTGCCACTTAGCTTTAGTTTTAAGATATTTTCTCTTCCTTGTTTATAGATTATACAGAGGATTAATTAAGATTCATAAAAGAGATCAATAAAATGATATTTTAAAAATCTCTCATATTGTCTGCATGCTGTAAAGTCCCTAGTATGTATCACACAAATGGCTACGCTGACAGATGACCCAGACTGTGATAGCGAAATGCTGTGGATTTCTCACAGAACTCTGCAAACCACAAATTAAAACAATTCATTTCTCAAATCTTGCTCTTCCCAACTCATTCCTTTTCCCAGTCAACACACAAAACACCCCAAAAATCATTAGTTTTGGCAAATAAACATAGAACTGTTTTAGAATATGTTCAACACAAAATCAAGTGAAATGTATGAGAAATTCTGTCAGAGACAGAAAATCTTAACAGTTAAAATAAAGAGGGAGAAAAGGACCATACTTTTGAAATTTTTTCTCTTGTGGAATGCAATAGACATGTTTTCAGCAAATTCTATATCAAAAGATAAACTCAGCAACCACTGAAAACATTTCTACTTTCAATTTGTCTGCAGCAAGTAGACTTATAAAAGCTGCACAGGTCCAAAACCCGTATTAGGTGTTCAAACAAGTTCTCCCAATGCACCATCAGGCCTCACAGGCTTTTTGTATTGATTTTGCTCTAGTAGAGCACAAGATTGCCTCTCAGGCCAAGCTGATCACTCGGTTTTCTGGCAACACAGCGCCCACAACAAAATGCTCAAACATCTGTTAAAATTAGTTTTAGTAAAAAGTCTAACTGACTGCTAATTTTTTTTAATCAGTTTTTGGTGGGGGGAGGGTAAGCAGCAGTTTTATAATCACAGAAATAGTGAAATTAGGAAGGAAGGTATTTAGATGAACAGAGAAAGCAATTAGCATATCACTCTCTGCAGTATGTCAATATTCTTAAAAACAAGTAACAAGGTAGGTAAAGAGCAAGGCCAGTCAACAGTCAAATACTCTACACTGGCTTCAACTGGATAAAAAAACAATCGGATCAAATTAATGTTTTCAAAAACTGTGCCTGAGTCCCTTCAATGTGTCCATTAGATATAGCAGCTTACTCAGAATGTTCTCTGAAATATTTTTATAAAGTCCTGAACCTGCTTATTTGATTTCAATATTAATTTTTAAGATATCCCTTATCGTAATTCCTTGTACTCATTAATTATACCTATTATATACTGATTTGTAAAATATTATTACCATAAAAATACTAAAATCAACCCAAAATTTAGAGTCATGATAACATTAATTAATTAAATGAATTTAAAAAATAATTCAAATTCACCAAAAACAACACTGAAAACTATAACATTTTTAAATACAGACTTTTTTTTTTTTTAAATCAACCATTGGATGGACACTTCGGTAGTTTCCAAAATAATCAAAGCTGAGAATTTAATATGGCCTTTCCTTACATTCAAGCTTGGGAAATAAACTATATGCAGTTTTTAGTTTTCAGCACTGGTTAAAATGTCTGTCATGATTAATTTTATTCAGGGACTTCCACCAAAATCCCAAGTAAAACCTACAATAAGACTTGAAAATAAACAGGAAAGGAGGTACATACAATATTCAAGCTAATCACAACGTATCCAATGGGAAGGGCTAACATAAGTCCACGCTCCTCAGTATAGGTACAGAGGTCAAACTTTCACTGTACATTGCCAATACTGAAAGTGGTAAGACACTTGAAGAATTAAATACACACCATGTATTAATGGGGAGATCTCTATAAACAAAGAGTCTATTTAATACCGTTTATTTAATACAGCTGTACAATCCAACTTCAGTCAATGACTGCTTCCCTATCAATCATCTTTCCTACTTGACTGCTATTAACCTTTTAGAGAAACTGTAAGTAGTTAAAAACGTTTTATTAACCATGAACTTGATTAACCTTGCCAGACAACCTTAGCCTTTTTGGTATGTTCTAAATGTCATGTAACATGTATCTTCTACTTAATATTATCATTACTGAAGAAAATTTAAAAATAAATTAGCAGTTCAAAATTATTTCTACACCAAATTAAAATGTAGTCTTCAATAGTTTATTGCATATTTTGATCAACAGAGTTGAACTGATATTTTGTGAACAGGACACCTGGAAAATGGTATGTAAACAAATAAACAGAATTCAATAATGCACAGAGATCACCATGTTGCCTAGGTATTTGGGTAATAACATTTGAACAAAGTCTGCTAAGACCTCATCTTTACAAAGAAAATCACTATCTCCATACTGAGTCTGCTACTAGTTTTAATTCTGACTTAATGCTAAGATAAAAGTTGATGCTTTATTTGGTTCACAGAAGCTGTTAATTATGCAATGTGGGCATTCAGTGATAAAGATACTCTGACCTAGATACAGATATTTTAAATATTTACTTATTCACAGCAGTCTGTTTACGCGACAAGGAGAGAAAAATCAGACAGCGTGTACTTAGACACTTAATGGTTTGTCTTTAGCTAGCATTTCTGTAAGTATTACAGACTCTTTACTTAGCCTTGGAATAATTTTAATACTTGGACATTACTACCAGCAGATTCTGAAAGGGGTAAAAAGCCCAAATAAAAACAAATTTGAAAAAGAAAATGACAACATTAGCTCCCTGAATTTGGTCCATATAGACCAGAATTGTGGGTGTGACAGGGACAGCAGAAGAGATTATTTGGGTAAAATGCTGAGGCCTGGCTGTTCTCCAAAGCAAACATCTCTAATGATAGTTGTGGAGCCTGAGGAAATGTGGGGCATGTTATAAGGTACACCCAGGCAAAGTTCTATTAATGTCAAATTACGGACCTGCTCTCCAGCAACTTGTCCAAACCTTTTTGAACCTCTGCCCTTATCACTCCCCATGACAAAAGGTTCTGGAAATTCTCCAAAAGTCATATACAGAAGAATTGCTTCCATTTTCAATCTACAAATTTCCTCGAGTGTCCCAGTTTCTACTGGTGTGGCTTTTAGTGAGTGAAGGTACACATTCACCTTACCCACTACCTTAATAACTTTGTAAACTTCAACCATACTCCTCCCTGTCACCCTTCTCAGCTGCAGACTGAAGAGTTCCAGCCCTTTCATCCTCTCTGCAAAAGGCTGCTGTTCCGTGATTTTCAATGGCAGCCTCTAATCCTCACTGACCTCCCCTATATCCTTCGGAGAGGGAGACCAAAGCTGCACACATTACTGAATGTGAGGCCATAAGGAGGTTATATAGAGCAGGAAAATTATGTGTTGTACAAAGAACTAATGATTTCACCACAGGGAAACCAAAGTGTCTTTCTGAGCTGTAATTGCCCGTGCTCAGTTCAGCATCTTCTGGACATGCACTGGTTTATTTCTCCTCTGATGTATCACCTTAACTTAGCTACACTGGAGCTACGTGAAATCACATCTGTCACACTTCTGCCCATGCAGTCTTGTAAGAATCTCCTGGAGTTCCCTGCAGCTTGAACAACATTAGAGTAGACAGAACAGTTTCATATCATCTGTAAAGTCAGAGATTTCTCTTATAGTGCCTTTTCCAGGACATGATATATTGAATAAACATGCAGCAATTCTCCTAAACATAGTGAACCAGATAGAAACAACACCTAAGCGCTCTAGGAACCAATCAAAAGGAAAACATAAGAAACCTTTATCCAAAACCTCCTTTGAAAACATCAAGACTGCACCATAAAAATACTGCTACCCAGGCCTGGATATTTACAACAGAGTTTGTCATTCAGAAAAAAGTGTCATGGGGTGATGAGGAGTCAGACCACTGGGTGTCTAGAGAAGCACTGTTTTTAAATAACAAATATAAATATTAAACTGCAGACTTAGATGTGATTAGAATCACATTAGGATTCAAATTAGTGGATCAGTAGGGGATTACAGAGGAAAAAAATACATTAGCACAGGTCAGAAGTGCTACTGCAAACAATTGAATTTTCTTCCTCTCTTTCTCTCAGCATTTCCAATACAATAGATCAAGTGACAAAACCCAGGCTGACCATTCTTACTGGTGGAAACTCTAATGTTTGGCCACCACTGCTAGACAGAACAAAAACCCAAGGAAAGCACATTATGCTGTGACAGAAGAAAGGACAATAATGACAGGCTCTTAGTATTTACAGATTTAGTCACAATAAATATTAAGAATATTTCCTACAGATAAATCCAGGACATGGATGCAAAGCATCATTTTTTTATTAATAGAAATGAAAAAAGTAAGTCTGTAATATGGCATACTGTAAACATTTTTTATCTAACTATATCTTGGTTTTCACATCTGCATGTTGGAGCTCAGGGGTACCATCAAGACAGATTCTTCACACCCATCACAGCACTGTCTTCCCAATGTAAAAGGTCAAACTCTTCAGTTGTTGCCAACTATGAAAATGCCTTCCACCCCAACTTTGCCACCACAAAATTATGAATATCCACACATAAAATAGCTTAACTTTTCTTTTTTTTTTTCCACTCAAGTCTTTGTCTTCTTATTTTTATGGGTGTTCCTCCTACAGCTAGGCAGGGCAAAAAGCTTCAGAGCTATTCACAGAGCCTATTGAACCATCTAAATAAAATATCTTTTAAGTCAGAAATGTACGGTCCCTAGGTAATCAATGGAGAGACAGAGAAGCCTCCAGAGTTATTTAAAGTGCTGAAGCAGTTATCTGTACGCCTACCATGAACACTGTGGAAGTCCCAGCTGCACTGGTAATCTCTGGTGAGTAAGACGATCAAAGAAATGGGTGTTTTTATTCTCTCTCTCACCTTCCCCCGGACCCTGCTGAAATAGATACTGGCTGTCACCTTAAATACAACTTTGTTTCAGGTTCTGCCTAGGGAATACCCTCCCACACCCACCCTAGGCAGGAAGTGATGGGCCTGAAATGAGTTATGACTCACGTCCTGATCCTCCTTAGGAAAAGCCTCCCACCCTCCTCCTCTCCCACCACCTGCACAGAGATTACCATATCCAAGACAACCAAAAGATTAGCGTGCAAACCTTGTTGGTATATGCATATTTATGTCCTAAAGTGGCTCACAGTGTTTTCTATTTTCCTGAAGTCATCCTTGCTTCATAAGGAAATCCCCTCTCCTTTTGCTTACCCTACTCACTCCCCAAAAATATCATGCAGAATGCTTTCTTGCCTTATTAATCACTGGTAAGAATTCCTTTGGAGTGTTGAAACCAAAGGGAATATACAGAATCAGGGCAATAAACGTTAATGAGAATTGCATCAAGTAAGCAAAAACACCTTGAATGTCATGTCAATATTTTTTCCAAATAATTAAATATCACTGACTTAACTAGACAGAATTCAGGCCAACATCTTCCTGTAAATATGATGCGGAGAAGCTAAAAGGTAACAGAAATGGAATCCAATTTTCTCCCTTTCTGTTCCATTCTATAGCATAAGCTGAACAATGTTCTGCATTTCCACCTGTTTCTAGGAGTCAGTGGTGGTGTGATATATAGATACCCATCCACAAAATAAAAAATCCTAAATAGTTGAGTAAGGACTGAAGAATAGATTTAATCTGGAGGTTAATGTATAACAAGGCAAACTCCAGATTTGTGTTGCACCATGAGAATTTGACTTCCCTATCTATGAAGATTCTGATCTATGGAGTGAGGCCCAAGAGACAACGGTTTAAGGCTCTTCAGCCTAATAACCTAGTTTAAAATCCTCCATGTTAGGTTAGCAATCCTGTCCACAATCATGTTTTTGCTTTCTTGTCTTGTTGGATGTATCATCCTGGGCCATCTTTGCTGTCAGAATCTTACAGTCACCTTCAATGTCAAGGTCTTGTCACCGGGGCTCGCACAGATTAAGGGGCAGTAGCTGGGAGGGCCTCAGGAATCTTTGTAACATCACAGATCCAGGCTAGAAGCAAGTAAGGTTTGTCCAGCAGATGGGTGCCTTGTCCAGGACAGGGTAAAGTCAACAAATAACACTTTGCTTTGCCTTTCATCTTGTCCCACCCCCATGACCTTAAGTGTCCAGTATGCACTCTTCCCACAGAGAACTCACTCATCCACTTCTGCAGCCACGGTCCTGAACCAGTTTTCTACATGAACAACTGCAGACAGACAGGGAGCCTTTCTCCTGCTGCTAGAGTTACAAACTTCCAGCTTCTATTCTCCTGGAAATGTGGCAATTGCTAACATTAAACGTGTGAAAACACCAGTTACAGAAAGTCTGCTATCCATCTTTAAGGCAAAATAGTTGCTCCAGTATGGTAAAAATGGAATATCATACAGAAAAGTTTCCCAAAAGAGGCATAGGTGTTTCAGGCAAGATTTTGCTGTCTCCAGTCTCCTGAGAAAAGATGCAGTACAGTAAGAAGACCATGGCACATGAGTTTGTAGCGCTCCTAGGAATAAAACAAAGCTTCTCCAGAAATTGTGTATACCTTGAAGGCTACCTCAGGCATGGTTCAGTACTACTTTCCCTCATTTACAGGAAGTTTAGTGTTCCCACATTAGAAAAAGCATTGGCACTGCATGACCAGTTATAAAGACAGCTTATTCAGAGGTGATACAAGGAGTGACTCTTCCCTTACACTTTTTGCCAAGGGGTATTTCTCCTGCCATAGCCCCAGAGTGCTTACCATACAACACCTCCTTTCAACATCAGCTAGAAGTTGACATTTCTACTAAAAATGTAGCCTCAATTTTATTTCAGGTTTTTCCTGTTTATAGCTAAAATGTCTGGAAGTCATTTAGTCTCTAGGGAGAGAACCAAGCACTTCCTTGTAAACATTTCTGAAGTTTGATATTTTGAACATCTAATCACAAATCAGACAGCTTTGGCACAGACACCAGACTGAATCTGAACAACTATCTTTGAGGCTTGTAATATAAAACATGGGAATAAATGAAAGGACAAGCAGCATCTCCCTGCATGATGGTTTTCCTGTTGAGAATCAATCCTCTTTCAAGGTGAGAAGGTACCTGTGATGGACAGCCTGAAAGCTTAGAGATTGAGAGATTAGATCCTAGAGATCAGGACAGCCTTAGCAGAGGACACAGCCAAAAAAAGTGTCCTGAGAGTTCTCTCATTTTTAGGACAGGCACAAAAATACCTTCCTAGAGGATGAAAAAATAAACACACAAATTATAGCTCATTCAAAAAGAGCTCAAGATTTCTCAGCCATTTCACATAAAAAAATTACTCTTGCATATGGCAGTCCATCCTGTATTATGGAGGTGCTGTTATATTTCTATTTAAAATATCACAGAATCACAGAATAGGAAGGGTTGGAGGGGACCTCTGGAAACCTTCTAGTCGAAACTCCCTGCCAAGGCAGGGCCAAACCTTAAGAATGCAGATGAAACCTCCTCGAGCCACCTTTAACATAAGGCATCAAGGGTTCTTCCTGATGTCGAGTTTATGGCCAAAATATGTATCTATCATATATATATATATAGAGAGAGAGAGAGAGAAAAAGAGAGAGAGAGAGAGATAAAGAGTATCTTTGCCTCTGGAGTAACCGGGGTGCATGAAACCCCTAAGGACCTTGTCCTGGCAGCCAGCTGCGAAGAAACTTCCTCTGAACCAGGAAGAGCTAAGAGGGTTCTCCCTAAAAAACTTCAAAAAAAGGGGGGAAAAAAAGCAGCTAACCTGCAGAACAAAAAATTCAGCACCTGTGAGCCAGAGAGATACATAAACAGCATCATTCTTTTCCTGTGGCTTTTCCACAGGAGCAGCCTCCCACTGGCTGCTGAAGACACCTCAGGATGAAAAAGTGCTGCAGAGAAACAAATGATTGTCTAAGCAAAACTGTTTTACTTCGAATTGATAAAGAGGAAATATAGAATATTACCATGTCATAAGACGAACAGGTGACAAATTCATGCTAAGGGTCATTAACTTATTCAGCTTGCTCACAGGGACTCATTCAAATGCACCTATAAGCTAGCAGTCAGACACATTAATAAACTTAATCATCAGTCTGGAAATGTGGCTGTAAAAATGATTTGTTTTGTATCCGTCTACCTGAAGACACAGAATCTCTCCTTAAAAAAGATTTTAAAAAATTAATAATACAACAGCCTTTGGTAGAAAAGATTTATTTTTATCGCTTAATACCAGAGCAGACAAATTTTATTCTCATCTGGTAATATAAAACATGATGATTCAAATGCACTGGTGATTTTAATATAAGTGCAAGTTAAATGCTGGATATATTTGGCTTTGAGTACTCAGGCAAGCTTAACTCCCTTGGATCTAGAACTCAAGAGAATGTCAAAACACCATTAATTGCTTCATTAAAGCTCCAAAAGAGTATTTAGGGGAAGAAACACAGGGAAGGTAAAACTAGAAGCTTAAAGGGATCTCCTTTAACAAAGCCCAAAGCAACTTCCTTATTTCTTTGTGCTACAACAGCCATTCTGCTGCTGTTCCTGCACTCACTGAATGCCAAAGACAGAAAACAAGGCAGCTTGACAGAAAGATCTGCAGCCAAAATGCCAGTCTGATTTCCATGCTCAGAGAAGGTGTAAGGCAGAGCAGGGGAGATGGGTGATTCTCAGCTTCTCCCTGCTGATTCCCAGTCAGGCCTCTCATGACAAGCAAGGGGATACACAGGAGAACAGGCCTACGAGGATGCCAGCTCAGACAGCACAAGTTAATCCACTAGTCTGTGAGTGCTGACAGTCTCTCAGTCTGCCAGAGACCCTGAATGTCCAATTCCCTCATGCACATGGAAAACAGGAGTCACATATGCATAACGGGCTCTATGATAGAAAAATCCGCATGAAAATTTCATCTTAAAAGTAATTAAATGGCAAAACTATCCTTCAGAGTTTTTTCTTAACACTTATACTGGACAAATAAAGCTTTGAATAGTTTCATGGTTTTCAGATGATCCACTTGTTTTTCTTTTGAATGTGTATGTCAAAGCCAATTTTCCTCATCCCACAGCTGAGTAAGAAGGATGGTGTAAGACCTCAAGTACTGAAAATGTATTGATGTTGCCAACACACCATTTCTCCCTAGTATTTTCTCAGTATTCCTTCAACTAAAAACAGAAATAGTTCCAATTATTTCATTATGTAAATTGCATGGCTTCTAAACATTGTTCAGAGTCAGATACTTGAGCATGGTAAAAAGGTAACTTGCTTTTCTGAGGATGTTTTAATATTCTTTCCATCACTTTTCTATCATTAGAGTAAATGAGAACAAGTCAACAACCTTTGGGGCAATCAGAGACTTTTTTTCCAAAGTCAACTCTACCATTGTAGAAAACCCATTTGTTTACAGGAGCTAAAAGTCTCCCCCCAGCCTATTTAAATACCATCACTGCATGCTAACAGAACTGAAGCCCTTGGGGTTACAAGACTTCCTTTTTCATCAGAACTCATGTTTTTAAGCTGAAAATCCAAACTGGCCTGACAAACACCACTCATTCTAGCTCTGAATTTCTCACAATCTTATTACAGAAGTAATCTTGAGCACTATTCCCCAAATCGCGGAATTTTTTGTCTTGAGCAAGACTTTCCAAACGTCTTGAATGGAGGTAAAATACCCATGAAGCACCTCAGAACAGAAAAAAAAAAAAAAAAA